>CAXAMN010008558.1:106476-128679 GCA_963970005.1 Durusdinium trenchii
TTTGCTGCCCTAAAACACTCTGTTCAGGCCACCTTGAAAATAAAGGTCTTGTAGCTACAATTCTGTTCCCAGGTATGGCGCGCATGAGGCTTCAAAGCTGTGGTTTTCAAGCTAAATTCAAGGTGGCCTGAGACCAGGGTTTGCTGCCCTAAAACACTCTGTGGAGGCCACCTTGAAAATAAAGGTGTAGTTGGCACCTTGCCAGGTATAGAGACCCAGGGTAGCTATGTAGCTGTGGTTTTCAAGCTAAATTCAAGGTGGCCTGAGACCACGGTTTGCTGCCCTGAAACACTCTGTTCAGGCCACCTTGAAAATAAAGGTGTAGTTGGCACCTTGCTTGCAGCTACCAGGTATAGTACTTCAAGTTCCCTTTCCGTCAACCGCTCGATAGCCCTAAAACATCGGATTCCATCCAAACCCCCCCCTGTGCAGAGGAAATTTCCGGGCAAAATCACACCGAATCCCTCAATTGCCAGGAAGCGCAGGTTTTTGTTTTGACATGGTTACCTCTGTGTGGGCAGAACAAGACATGAAGCAGATTTGACACGCGGCCGCAAGCAGCTGCGCGAGCTCATTTGCTTGCTTCGACGCGCAGTTGTCGAGAAAGGGAAGCGCTGGCTTTCGTTTTGCAGCTTCTCAGGTTTTTTTGTTCTCGACCAGAAACAGGACGCAGCCCAAAAGAGACCAAAAAGATGACGCCAAAAGATCAAAAACACAACCCAAATGATGCAAAATATGATGCAGAAAGTGCAAAACAGGTTGGGTAAGTGCAGGCTGGTGCTATGGACGACACTGAATATCACTGGATCTAGACCGTTGCTAATGCATCATCAGGGTCAAAAATGGATAATCCATTTTCTGTTGGGGGTCCGACCCCCCCACCCCCTGGGGTAGCAGGGATTGGTTGACCTAGCTTCTCCAAATCATGTGACCATGGCTTTCAGAGGGCTCGTGGCTTATTCAGATCCCGTGGCACACTGCACACGCGTTTGGAAGCACGTTCACGTTCGAACACTTGCCCTCAGAGACCTGGAGGTATGATGAGAAAAAAGAAATCCAAGCGTGTGTCCACTTGGCATTTGGGCACTTGATAAGAGAGATGACTACCTGGACCTTCTTTCGGGGTGTCCTGTCTGGAGGTCCCTTAGTGGTGGGCTGGGGCTTCCATTGGTGACCCCCATTGGTGACCCCTTTGAAGGTGCTGGACTATTCATTATATGAAGTCTCGTCCTAGACTCAGGTGCACTTGGATTCTTTCCAATGCTTTGAGAAGTTCATTGCCCTCACTGGGCGCCAAAACGGTGCCAGTTGCATCCCGGCGCCATCACGGACGGGCGCCATTACAGGGCATCGTCGAGTGAGGGTCGGCAGGTCTGAGCGTGTTCGTGTTCATGTGTCGTCTACGGTTGCTGGTGCTGTAGCTGATCAGGGTTGCTCCCAGCTGTTGATGGTAAACAAGTCAAGAGATGTCAATATATAGAGCTTCCACAACATGTTTTCATGCGATGCGTCACCCTCCAGACTCTCTTGGATCACTCCACCATCACTCCATGCTGACTACTAGCACCTAGACTACGCGCCTGACTGAGGTATTTATGTGATGCTTCTACCGGAGGGTGGGGGCAAAGGCCCCGTCCATCCGGTGATTTTCCCCGACGCTCGGCTTGGCGGACTTCGTGCGCGTGGAAACGCGCCTTCCACGCGGCGGTCCGGGAGTGACTCCGATGGTGGAGGTCGATCTGATCTGATTTTACAGGTGGCTGAATGACCTAACGGACTGCATGTTTCTTGGTGGAATATTGCAAGATTTACGCTTCCCAAGACCATCCATGGACCATCCATGAGACTGGAATAACTACTGGGTGGTGGTTTCACATATTCTTAGTTCAGCCTTTTCTTCTGATTGAACCCACTGACACACTTTTTTCGTTGAAACCACCAACCAGACTATAGTGAGACACGCACATATTTACCCCATGTATGACCCTGATGCTGGTAACATGTATGGCCTGGGCTTGGTGAATGTCCGTTATTGAAAGAAGACCTGAAGCAGAGCGTCGGATCTAAACCTTGCAAACATTGGCATAACAAACCAACCAGGACTGGACTTGTTCACAATCCAAGGGACTGCCAGATGGACTTTGGGACAGCAGTTGGTTCTCGTGGCCAGATGGTTCCATCATGTTCAGCACGTTCCTTTCCTTTCCAGCCCGGACTGCTGCGGTCCGCAGCACGCCTCGTTTCCCTCGTTTCTCCTGGCGGTCCCAGGGGATGTTGAAGAGCAGAGGCTTTTTAACGACTCCACACACGAAGGCCGGGGCAGGGCGGCGAGGCGGCGGGCGCACGGCGACGCCGGGCTCGGCACGTCTCTCTTCAGATGGCCTAGAAGTGCAAAAAGCCAGTATAGGTGCTGGACTAGGAAGGCTATACAAACCAAAATGCTAAGTTACACCTTAATCACCGCCCTGGAGGTCCGCCCTTCTGGGCGGTGGTGTTGGCCGAGCCCGCCCCGCTCGGCCCCGGACGCCACCAGGCAGCGGCACAGACGCTCTTTTCCGTGAGTTTGGGTGGTGCCTGGGCGGAGCGGAGTGGAGGACCTTTAAACGTATGGTTACTTAGTGTTGAGAACGCCTATATAAGTAGGTAGAGCCTACCTAGCTTAGGAAATCTCAAACTTAGTGGCCAACTGCCCTGCTTTGGTTTGAAGTGGAAGGCATTTGTTGGTCATGCAGCTCCAAAAAATGTGTGTTGACAGATAAGGTATACTGACGGACCGGACACACAGATGGCTCCCGGTCAATCGCATCAGAACCTTCAAGAAACTAGGCTGTAAGCTATATCATGATCTATATGACAAGCTACTTACATGAGATAAAACCAAACAAACTAACAGACTCTTACCCACCCACCCACCTACTCACCCACCCACCCACCATTGCTGACTCTTGCTAGACTCCCGACTCGACTCTTCTTCAGCTCGCTCCTTCTTGTCCCTCTAAGGCAACGATCTCTTCAAGACGGACACCCTGCGCTTGCACTACACCTCGTGTCCCCAACCGCTCGGCTCCACGGCACGGGTCGGACCTTCCGCCTCGCTCCGCTCCGCCGATGGGATCCGAGCTTCACGGAAGGGTCGAGGTGAACGGACGATGGTGGTGAGGTGACGAGTCGTTCGGCTTGGTTTTATCATGTGACTATAGCCACTGTTAACAGTATATGGTTAAGAGAGTTCACCAATGTGGTGAACTCTGTTCATGCGGGGTTCTTCTGATTGGAGTTGAAGGGGACATTGATCTCCGGACTGGAAGGAGCGAAGGTGAGGCTGGTCGCTGTGCAGATCGAGCGTCGTTGTGGAAAATGGACACCGACTTCACTGATGTGGATGGTTGAGTAACACCACGCCGGCGGCAATGGCTTTGGGATCATTTTAGATCTCCATATACCTCCTCAGAAGGTATTTGGACCCTCTAAACCCACCCCAAACACCTTCTCAGAAGGTATTTGGAGCCCTAGGGCATAATATGCGGGGCTTGATTCATCAACCGTCCAAAGGATGGAGGTTTCCCTGTTTTATTCATCTCACGTGGTCAACGTCCCTGATGTAGACATCAGTTCAAAGCCTTAGAACGAACAGTCACTTCCTCTTGGAAGTGGATGGTATGGTGGGTGCCATCCACTTCCACCATGGCTTCTGTGTTCGGAGTGTACCTCCGGACGTCTGGTCGATTAGCCCCCACAAACATGGCCCGCTTCGACCGAAGGTCCCGGGGCGAAGATGACGACAGCGCTCCGACTTCCTGACCGGTCCCGTTCAGGTACACCATTCCGGGTCGGGACTACAACTACCACGTGCCAACCCGAGCGCCTTGGACGAAGTCGTGGAGTCAACCTCCACACCACACGTTACCAAGAGCTCCGTGCTTGGGCCTTCTAAGGCCTAACGAATTCGGTGGAAAGGATTGGGGGGAGGTCATAGAGTTGATATAGAGTTCCTATACCTGATCTGACCTGTCATATCCCAGCGAAAAGGAACACCTCGCCGAACCAACCGGCAACTTCTGAAGGAAACCATAGGAAACCATGTTTTAAGGGCGAACGTGAGTGCGCTGACTGACCTTGAAGAAATGATGGACCATCAGCAGGGGCCTTTTGATCTTAGTACACTGCGCCCGCAATCCATCTTCCCCGTAAGCCATTTGTTGGAACCAGGCTGATCTGGAAGCGTGGTCGTGACGTTAGTGGCGGATGAGCCCCGTGTTACGTTACGTTCCATGTCATTGTGAAAGGTTTGATCATTTTCTCGGAAAGAACATGTCAGTTTGAGACTTTGGTGCTCATCAACCCTGATATGTTTGCAACATATGCCCCAGCTTGAGCTCCTCACCACGCACCGAGGAGTTCAAGCTTCTGAAGGACTCCCGGCAGTGCGGCTTGGGTGTTGGGGGCTGGACTTCTTAAAGACGCTTTTAAGACCCTGTGCGGGTTTCATTGGCCAGACATTCATTGCTCAAGGTCAACCCTTTGCCAAGCTCAAGTAGCTGCTAGGCAACGTTGCTTGTATGGTGACTTTGCCGATGCTTTGCTGCGAAGGCAGTGCTGGCAACCACGCCTTTAATGAGTTTGGCAAAATAGTGCAAATGGATGCAAATGGACACGTGGAGCCAATACCTTTAGTTAGTCAATTTAGTTGAATATGTTTGAATTGTGGTAGTTTGTTGCAGACCTGCCCTTGAAATCAGCCTGGACTCTACATGATTTGCCTCCTCGGACTTAAGACACGAATCCATCCATACCCTGGATCTTCCAACTGTGCAACATGCTTGATTTTTCATCTATAATACGAGCCAGTTTATCCAGAAATGTATAATGTATAAAACTGTTACATACTTGGAAGATCTCGGTATGAGCTAAATTACCTGATATACTTGTCATTCCTGGTGCATTCCCATGAGCTAGGTTTCTTCGACATGGAAGATCTAAGTATGTTAGGTCTGTTTGGATCTAGGAGGATCTATGGTCTTAGGTTCATATAGTATAGGTATATGTTGTTTCCAGCGTAATCTCTCCCCGCACCCGACTCTACAGGTCTCCTAACATGGTGACTTTGGCAGACTTCAAAGTGGCAGGTGGTGACCTGTAGAGTCGGGTGCTGGTCATAGGATAGTATATCCCAGACACGACTAATGGGACTGCCATAGGACTGCCACCCCATTGACCACCAAAACCACCCCTGGCCTGATCGGTAGTCCTATGCCAGTCCCATGGAGCGTTTGGGATAGATAGGTATTTATGAAGCTACCCTAATAGGGCTCGAGTCGTACCTCCTCAGAAGGTCTTTGGACCCTCGAAACCCACCTCAGTCCCACCAAACCTCAGGTTCGGTACGACTGGAGCCCTATAGCATCCTATAGCTATACGTCTTGGATCGCAACTGACTTCCTCTCGTCCGTCCCGTGGCGTCGGCCTCCAGGAGTCGGGCCCTGAACACTACGACGCCTCGCTCTACCGCGCGGAGCAGATCTTTTCCAAGGAACGCCAGGCCCGGTGCTCTGGGACCTTCGGGCCGAGCGGTTTGGAGTTCCGGGTGGTCAAGACTGGTGTTGCGATCGGTGGTGCGATCCGTCTTGCTTAAGCAAGAAAGCATACGGACAAGGTGGACTCGAATGAATGGACTGGCCCAGTGGGGAACTTAAGACTGAAGTCCCAACAAAAAGGTTATCAAAGGGAGTGTACCAAGCCACTCCCACCATGGATTCGACACCTTGTTGGAAAACACCACCTCAGATCCCTAATGCCTAGTTTGAAGAAGATATCATTTAGAAAACACCACCTCACACCTTGAAAAACCACCACCTCACACCTCCAAGGGCGTTTGAAGGGTGACCCTCAATTGAGCAGAGAGCCTTCCTCCACATCCACGCCGCTGTCAGGTGCCGATCTCCTTGGTGTATCGCACGGACTTGCATCCACAGGGGCTGAAGGGTGGGCCCTTCCCCACGCTCCTCACCGGCACCTCGGACTGGAGAAGGGTGGGAGAGGATGGAGTCATGAAAAGGACAGAGATGGAAGTCAAGTCGGTCATTTGAAAAAATGGTTGATCTGGTTTTGTAGTGTAAAGCCCTTAGTGAAACAATGGCGGTTCGACTTCTAGGGGACAGATGATTTTTGTGAGTTGAGTTGCAGGAGTCCATTTGTCAGGCTGCTTCTTCTCAGCTCCATCATTGCAACTAAAAACTTAAACAAGTAGATGATCAAGATACTCGAGTTTCTATATGATAACAAATCAGGATCTTCCCTCAAACGCCGCTCATGTTTTTTTGGAAAAAAAATCCGGTACCGCTGGATGCGGATGTGGCGCCCGCGCCATGAGGATATGGCGCTTATGGTGCCTGTCAAGATCCTGGCACCTGGGCAGCAGGGGCCGTCCCAACGAGGAATCACGGTTCTGGGCGATTTCAGTTGTTTGGCCATGATGACTTGCAAGTGAGAGCTTCCAAGAATGAATCGAATTGATTGGGGTTCTATGGTCTTACGTGCAAAATCCCGGGTTCCTACTGTAGATGTACTGGCAGTTCTTGGGGACCTTTTCACCTCTGAAGAGGTGGTGAACCTGACAGCCCACTGCTGAGTTCACAGTCGACTACTCCCCACTGAACCACGTTGAGAATCAAACATGGAGATCGCGGCTGGTTCCATGGCCCCCGGATGAACACCGGTGTCCTGGTCATCCAGCGAATCCCGCTGGCTATGCAGTGAATGTTCATGTGGAAACCCAGTGTGGATATGTGTGGACTCACAATCTGACTGCCACTGCATTTCTAAAACCATTCATATTCTGAGGAGTCCTGGCCCACCATGAATTTAATCGGCTTTACTTGCCGAACAACCATTACAGTAATACCATGTTGCTTTAACCTTATGACTGTTTAACAAATCGAACTCGCCACAACCAAAAGCAAATCGTGAAGCAACGTCCCACCTAAAGGCGGAACCAAACAAGGTAAAAAGCGAAGCAACAGCAAAGCAATGCGGGCTTTTGCGCTGAATGCGGACATCGATGCCTGCGGTACAAATCCTGATACACTTCAAGCGAAACAGACCAATGCACTGCAAAATTCAGTACACTTTTCACATCCCAAAGAGGGATTGTTGGTCTTGTTTCGCTCTGGCTGCTCTTCTTTCACGCTGCCCTTTTCTAATTTGTGACCTACGCTGCTCTTCTTGAACATCTTCATGGGTAGATGTCAAACACATCAAACCATCTCGTTTCAGCTGACGAAGCAAAATGTCTTTCATGTTCTTCGTGAGACTGTCTGCCAGCTGTTTGAAGGTCGGAACCCACCTAAGAGACATCAACTTCTCCTCGATCATCCTTTTGGACATAAGAAGGTCCAGCGCCGTCTGGCGCTCCTGGGCCATATGGCCTGTGGTGTGGCAGTGGTCATAAAGTGCACGAGCGTCCGTCACTAGGATGCCGGGCACTCGAAGGGTGTCCCTCCAAGAACCATCTGTCTTCACCTTTCCGAAGCGAAGTGCATCGTACAGCAGGCGATTGTAGAGCTGATGATCAGCTCCTCTTGTAAGTGCACAGCTTTCTGCTGCCATGCTGCTGCGAACAACTCTGGAAATCTTATTCGAATGAAACTCCAGAATGTTGGACATGCGCTTCTCTGATATTGCCTGGGTATCCGTCAACAAGTGAATTTCACCAGACTGGGCGACTCCATCTTTCTTACCCAAAGCAGCATCGAAGTAGGTGACAAAAAGTGGTTCACCATGTAGAGCCCTGTACGTCAACTGAGCTTCGCCATTCCGTGCTGACGTGTGCAGGTCCTGAAGCAAGGTGTTTGCCTCCTTGACATGTTCATGTGTGGCGACACTCACCGCCTGAGCTAAAGAACTTGCACGGAACATGAACTCAGGAAGAACGTGTTGTATGGGCCATCTCATGCGCATGACCAGCTGTCGGTAGCTGGTGAGGCTCTTGCCGATCAACTTGCCCTTGGGAATCTCCGACATGTCCACAGGGGTAATCTTCAAGACATATTCCTTCATGTCATCAATGATCTCATTCTTCTGTGAATCATATCGGACCTTCATCCCAAGGTAGTCTATTCCTTTCATGTTGAGACTCTCCCAGCCCTTAATGTTGAAATTTTGGTCGATTCTGCTCTTAAGGGCGGCAAATTGTGGTTTCTGTGGATCTCCTACTAAGAACCCATCATCGACGTGCAAACCACAAAAAGCAAAAACTCCTGAATCGTCTTGTGCCACGAACGTACTTCGGCAAAAGGGAATCTCTTCCATGCCGACTTGTTGCAACAACTCAACTGCCCGAAGATACCATAGCCTTGGTGCTTCAGCCAGGCCATACGCACTTTTCACAACCCTCATGAGTTCGAAGGGTCCTACTGCACTGGTGGTCTTGGTGGCCGGAAGACCTTGTGCTGGTGCCCGGACGTACACCTCTCTGTCAGTGTTTTTGCCACTCAGAAAGGCAGTAGCTACATCGAAGGTGTAGCATGTCCACTGCAAAGTCACGGCCAAACTCTTCATCATCCGAATTGCTGTTGGTGTGGTGGTGGGGCTATCTGTCCTGTATTCTCCGATGGCAGGGTCAGTATGCCCCGGTACCACCAACCTACTCTTGGGTTGAAGGTGAGATGAGTCTTTGGCTTTATTGACACGAACCATTCGCAGTGGGGTTCTAAAGATCTGACTCGAGGGGATTCGGGAAGCTTCTGTGGGAGTGAGTCTCTTGATCACCCCATTGTCGATCCACGCTTCCCATTCCCGAAGATCGGAGTCCTTGAATGCTTCGGCTTCTTCTTCATTGAACCACTTCGGGTCCAGTTCTTTACCTGAAGCTTTCATCTTTAGCAAAAGAACTTCTCGATACTTCTGCCATTGGTGCTCTCTTTCTAAAAGCTCCTGCCAGGCATTTGCTTCGTCAGCGTCTTTCAACTCCTTTTGGAAAACATCCTTGCCTACCTGAATGTAGGCACACTGGGGAGGTTCTGGCGTCTTTTCAACTTCATTGACAAAGAGTGTCATTCCACGCCATGAGGCTGAGCACTTCTTCCTCTTCGCTTCATTCTTCTTTTCATCCAAAAGGAGTGCCTGGCCAGGTTCCTCCAAGAGCATGAGTGTCACTCTGCGTTTGTTCTTCTTCTGTGGATGGGCCTGCAGCTTCTTTCTTGGCGCTCTATGGAGTCTTGCGGCTGACACTGGTAGATCCAAAAGTCTTCGGATCTGCTTCAATTCATTCCTTGGGAGCCACTGATTCTTGAGCTGCTTCTCGTCTCCTTTCTTCATAATTCTTTGCTTCAATCTTCCAGTGAGGTCTTGATCACTCACCATCACTTGTAGCTGCTGGAACATTGTCCTCGGCAACTTCATACTTGGTTCTTCTTCGCCTTCTTCAGCCTTCTTTCTCTTTAGGCTCATTGGGACATCATCCAAAAGTTTCTTCCTTCGTTCTTTCTGTTCTTGAATCCTCTTCTCATCCTCCTTGGCATAGGCTTCCTCTTGGGCCGAAATCTCTTCCCAAAATCGCCGACTCTCCTCCTCTTCATTTTCTTCTTCCTTGCCTTCGGGGATCGAAGGTTCATATCCTGCTTCTTCCATCTCCTTCCTCTGCCTCTCCAAGTCTTCAAACCTCTGCTCATATTCCTTTTCTTCCGCAGCGGCTTGCCTTTTTATCCCTTCATCTTTCCTGGATGGCCTTTCCTTCTTCCTTCTTTTGGAAACTTCTTTTCCGAACTTGCTTTGAACCAATCTTCTCACACCTCGCAAGCCCTTCATCATTTCCACTGCTTGCCTGCGACTTCTTCCATGTCTTTTGCCGAACTTGATGCTGTCTTCTTGGGCCTCCCAGGTCTTATCTTGTTCCACCTCCTTCTCGGGCTGTCGGATCTCAGTGAGGTCCTCATAAGTCTTTTCTTGTCCATCATTGAGTTCTAACTCTTCCACACCGGCTCTGGCGTTCTCTTCCAACGTGGCTCCCCTCATGTTGGCAGCTGCTAACAAGAGGCACCTTGATCGCCAGGAGCAAAAGTATTTCTCATGGCTTTCCTTCACGATGACGACTGCCGGACCACGCCACTCACCATGATCATGCCGGTAACGACCTTTTCTGGCCCTTGGCACCCAGAAAAAAATCTTTTCTCCTGGAAGGAATTCTTTAATTTGACCTCCTGGTTTCCTCACAAGTGCATTCTTCAGTTTCTGTTGGGCATCTTGGTGTAACAATGCCCTCTTCGCAATGGACCTCATCTCAGCCTGCCGGGCCACTTCCGTCTCCATGCTCAGAGCTTGCCCCAACGTAGTGGAGGTAATGGCTTCATCTTCAAGAAGGTCGGGCAGGCAGCTTTGACGGCCAAAAACAAGAGCATTGGCACTGAAGCCTCGCCTTGTGATCACTTGATTCTTGCCTTGCAGGGCGCACATGAGAGTAATCTTCATGCCTGAACGATCTTTGACTTGATGTTCATGGATCAAGGCGCCCCAGGCTATGCCTAACAAAGCACCGTGTCTCTCGGTGTGTCCAAGTTGCCAAGCTGCGTGAGATCCTGTGAACTTGGTCCCAATGGCATAGTGCTCCAAAAACAAAATGAACTCAGCCTCCCATTCTCCTCCTTGGTCCAAGGAGATCCATGTCGGTGCTCCGAACATTGCCACCCACTTGGTAAGGAATTTTTGGGCCACATGTTCAGGATTTCTGTTTTTGAGAAGCACCCCCTGATGAAAGTTCGTGGCCAAATCAACCATGCTTAGGGCCACATATCGTTGCCCACTGCAATCATTTGTGAACTTCAGGTCGATCCCAATGCTTTCATTGAACACCCATGGACGGGCGTCTCCTCTCTGATTCATCGGGCGTCTTGGAATTGGCCCTGAGCCACAAGTATCGCACTGTAGGCGATGAGCAGCATCTTGCAACCATTTCTCGGCTCCTGCTAGCCTCAGCATTCTTGCTAGAACTTCATTCGATGGGTGACCCAGGCGTCGGTGGAGGAGATCTAGTTGTCGGTTTCTTTGTATGATTGGAGCTTCTTCCTTTCCTTCTGCTTCATCTTCACTTTCTTGTTCTACATCCTCAAGGGTCTCAAACCTCTCTTCTGGCACTTCTTCCTTGCTCACAAAACTTTCTTGAACACGCCCTTTCTTCAAATATTCTTCTGCGCCTTTCAACACCTGGGAGGCGAACGCCTTCGTGTAGCCTCCAGCAAACTCAGACAAAGCTTTCCAATGTCCGTTGATCTTGACTCCTCCCAAAACAGGTGTATGCAGGTGTTGATGGCCGGTGCAAAGCCGGCTGCAGTGCTTCAAAATCTCAGGCGTGCCTCTCAACCTGGTTCTCTTCTTCAAATACATGGGCTCCTCCTCCGGAAATTCTTCATTTGGTTTCCTCAAGTTGTACTGACACATGTCAGTGGTAGTATCGCCCATGCCTTCAAAAGCTTCTTGTATATCTGGCTCCAACCAGGCTTTTGAGGGTTTTGGATTTTCCCCCAACACAGCTCCTCCTCTAGCTCTCTGGGCCTTCACAGCTTTCTTCACGAAGTGTAGAAGGACTCTTGCCTTCTGTCGTCTTTCGCCCAGGTTCTTCAACTGTTGTGCACTCTTCTTTCCAAAATCTTGTAGTGGAGACCATTCACAACAAGGCCAAGCGATGACCAGAAGATCTGGATCCACGTGCTCCATGTACTTGAGGGCTTCATTCTGATGCTCCATGTCATGGAGATCCCAATTTGGCAAGGTCACAGGTTCCATCATCTGCCAATTTCCTCTCTGAACAGCGCATAGGGATATCATACATGTCCAGGTGAACACCTCGAGAACTTTCCAAGGACCACTCTTTGAACGTCGGACTCTAGGCATCTGCCTGGTGATCTTCTCCTTGGCTTCGTTTTTCCTCTGGACATAGGTGTCTTGTATCCCTCTGGTATTGTGGCGCCACTCACTTCTTTGTGCCTTGCTCATATGCTTGACTGGACCGTGCACTTCCTTCTCATCCTGGGCTTCTGTCTCCGACTCTTCATCTGTGCTTTCTTCTTCTTGGTGCTGAACTCCAAATTCGTGGGATGTGACAGATGCTTCCTCATCATCGGAGCCTTGCACGATCTCCCACTCTTCATCATCACTTTGCTTCTGGGCTTCCTGGACCGGAATGAAGGTCAGATCCTTCTCCAATCGCTCAAGGGCAGTTTCCAATCTGTGTCGGTCAATGGCCTCTTCATCAAAGGACTCGTAGTCTTTGTCGCTTGGACCATCGCTGCCTTCTGATTCTTCATCTTCTTCTTCGCTAGAACCTTCATCAGGTGGAAGCTTGTCTGCCTTGAATGCCCAGCTCTGCGGGGATCGTACCAACATCTTCAATGCGTCTTGGATCTCTGGCCGGCTCCAAAACTGGGCCACATCTTCTCCAAAGTCTAGTAGGCACACAGCTGGATGCCGAGTTGCAGTCAATGACATCGGCTTCCAAGTACCCTTGATCTGGATCTTCTTGTCTGCAAAGCTCATGATGACATTCCAGCGTGCCATTTCCGACGGCCCCACCAATCCTGGACAATTTCTTGCTCCTCCTCCGACACAGGACATGCGAATCAGTTCTCCACTCCCGTGGATACCCACAGGGTAGATGTAGCCACGGTGGCTTGTCTCTGGCTCTCCTGAGCCGAACTGAAAGGACTCTTCTTCTGGCTCCTCATGCCAACTCAAACCCATACGCTTCAGCTGAGCTTGGAATTCTTGGTGCCAGACTTCTCCGGCAACGGCTGATCGGCATCCACTGTCCATGATGGCCATCCCTGGGGCGGTAGAAAGAAAAACTTCGTGGCTTTCGTTGCTATTGACCACCCATGCTCCATGTCTCTCTGAGAAGTAGATGACATGTTTCAAACCACAGTCTCGGCAAGAAGCATAGTGACCATCTCCATTGGCGCTCCATCTCAAGCGATCCTGAGGATGTGGACAGCGAGCTTGCTCAACTGTTGGTGTAGGTGCACAAGCTGAAGGACGGATCTTTCCTTTGAAGGTCTGGTTGTCACATAGATCCTTACGAAACTGTGCAAGCATCCGATCCTTGACAGGCTTTGGCAAGTCTTTCTTCCTTGACTCCTCCATGTAGCCACCTTTGATAGGTGATGCTGCTGCTTTCGGTCGTACTGGCATCTGTGAACCAGCAGCGCCAGGATCTCTTTCATCTTCGCTGGACGAACTGTCATAGTGGGCCAACAGGCGGCTTCTTTCTAATCGCTCGAAGGCGTGTTGACTCTCTTCCTTCACCAGCGCCTTCTGGATTTCTTTCTTCTCCTTCCTTGACATCGTTGGCAGTGCTGCCAGGACTTCCTCTGGTGATGCCTTGACTCTGGTCCTTTGGTGCAGGCTGTCCATGCCAGCTGCCTCACGTAGTCGATCCTTGCTGACATAGTACATCCTTGGTCGATCTTCTGGACGGCTGCTTTCCGAACTTGGAACTTGATCTTCATCCTCATCGTCTCGAACCACTGTCCAACCTCGCTTTCCTTCCGGCATCCGCTCATCAGGATTCATGGCATGCCCACAATTGGCACAAAATCTGGCTGAGGCAACACTGGGCCATCGACACTTTGGGCAGGATGTGGTTGGTGGCACATGAACAGTCTTCTCTTCTTTGGTCTTCGTCCTCTTCTGAGTGGTGCTCACCACATAGGTGAAATGGACTGGATTGCCACCTCCTGCATTGCCGGAACTGGTTGTCGGCTTCTTGTTGACTTGACCATGAGGCTTGTCCTTGCCAGATTTGACATTTGGACACTGGGGGTCTCCCTTCCAGTGCCCTCGCTGACCACAAGAGGCACAATGCGAGGCCGCCTTCTTCTGAGAAATGGAGGGAGGTAGATTTCCGTTGGATGGCTGTGACCAACCACGGGCCTTCTTCTTGTCCCCCATTCGTGCCTTCGCTTTCCAGCCGGCTGCATATGCCTCCATCATCATTTCTTCTTCATTTTCATCATCTTCTTCAGCTGGATCCCATTCACCTTCCTCCTCGATGGTGCCCATATCTTCGGCCTCCTGGGCATCACCTTCCTCGAGGAACACCTCATTTTGTCCTTCTTCTTCTAGGTCTTCTTCTTCTGCCTCACCCTCTTCCTCATCTTCTCTTCCGGCGGCATAGACCCTCTTGTACACCTTCTTGTAACCGGTCTTCTTCTTGTCGTCATAGGCCCTGGGCTTGAAGGTTCTGGTGGGCTTCAACGGGGTTGGTACTCGACGCTCATCTTCATGAGTGTTGGCACACCTGTGTCTCAACGCTCGCTCAATGGCTTGTGGTTCATATTGGCCTCCAGCTGAGAAAAACACGTCCAATCTCTCTCGGCGTGAAAGGGAACACCGATTGAGGAGTCGCTGTGCCCATGCCCTGTCTGACAGCTGAGTGTCTGGGTCAACCCTTTGGTATTGTGCTCGAAGTCGTTTCATCTGGCCAATGTAGGCACTCACGGGTTGACCGGGCAATCGACGATACTGACCAAGCTCCTTTTCCGCTCGTTCAAACAATTCCTCCTCCGTCTCTCCAAATGCCTCGTCCAGCAAGCGCCAGACAAGGCGAAGACCTCCAGGACGTGTGAACTCGGAAATTGGGGCCTGATCCAAACAATCCCTTGCATCTCGCTTGGTACTGAGGTACACAAGCATTGCCAGCTCTTGTTCTTCTAAACGGTACAATTCCTGCTGGGCTTCTACTGCTTTCTTCCACTTCGTGTACTTGAACCTCTCTCCAGCAAATTCCTCCACCTTGACCGAGCCTAGACTACTCTTCGGCCTCTCCATTTGTTGGTGCACTCGACGTTTCAACATGCTTCTGATGGCGGATGTGTCCACCGAGGAATCCTCCCCATCTCCCTCTGACGAGGAGATAGGAGGAGTTGAGCCACCCCCACCCCCACCAGAAGGAACGCGCGGTCGACGATCTCCGGCCTCCTCCAAAGTCTTTTCTTCCGGCTTTGGCTTCTGGCTTCGATCTTCAGGCTTCGTCTTTCGGCTTTGGTCTTCAGGCTTCGTCTTTCGGCTTTGGTCTTCAGGCTTTCCTTCAGGTCCTGACGGCGTTTGAAGTGGCACACCCATTGATGGTCCCATCATCGACGGTGGACATGGAAAAGGGCCATGATAACCATAACCAGGAAATGGGGGCCATCCATAATGCCAAAACTCTGGTACCTGTGGACCTGAATGAGGAAAACCGCATGGACCACAACCACATGCATGAACGGGAGGATGTGGTGCCATGTAGGACGGTGGAAAACCTGGTACCCCTGGGTGTACTGGAACATGCCCGTGATGAACTCCCTGACCCATAGTATTCATCTCTGGTGGAAGTGACAACCCTGGTGGTGTGAAGCGCTCTGGACTTCCCAAGTGCGATGCAGCCATCATTGAACCGCTCATCTGCCCCGACGAGTTCGTTCCCGGCTGAAGCAACGTCTCGGACGATATCATCTGCCAAGAGGTGTCTGTCGGGGGAACTGACATGTGTGATGCTGTGGCCGGTGCAGTCATCGACAAATTCATCACCGGCGGAATCTGACCTTCCCAACTCCAACCAGAATGCGGCACACTCGCTCCCGGTTCCGAAGGTCTCGAATGGTGTCTCTGTGGCCCATACCCTCCCGGTGCAACTGGAGGTCCGAGAGGAGGACCATAGGTGGTAGGCGAGCCTTGTGCATGCGTTGCCCATGGATCTTGCTGAGTCAGAGGATCGACGGTTTCCTCTTGACTAGCCCGAGCAGGGTCACTCCGATCGGCGGGGGCGTCAGCCATGCTACCTACAGCAGCAGCCTAAAGCAGTCACCCCAAAAATCGAAAAGGAAAACCTCAACCAATGTTCAAACCACCGCGGATTTAACCCCTCGGGCTCCGCTACCAATGTTTAACAAATCGAACTCGCCACAACCAAAAGCAAATCGTGAAGCAACGTCCCACCTAAAGGCGGAACCAAACAAGGTAAAAAGCGAAGCAACAGCAAAGCAATGCGGGCTTTTGCGCTGAATGCGGACATCGATGCCTGCGGTACAAATCCTGATACACTTCAAGCGAAACAGACCAATGCACTGCAAAATTCAGTACACTTTTCACAATGACAAGGTCAACGTGTTTCAATTGTCTTGGAAGGCTATAGTATCGGGGTGTTGTATGTTTCATCCTGCATGATACCGTGTTTGGTTCATTTGCCCACTATGTTCGTTGGGTCATGGCCATGTGGTTTTGCGGGATGTGCATCGTGGAGAACACTTCCACGTGAGGCTTCGACTCGAACCTTCTTTGCCTCCTGGACCGCGGGGTGCCTCGCATGAGATCGCTCCACAGGCCGTTGCCCGATGTTTACGGTTTGCTACGGTAAAAAGCCACCTGTGACCCTACAACCCCAGAAACTCACACAGGCCATAAGAATCCCTGAGCTTCCAATGACCTATTTTATATGTTATCAAGTTATCCCCTACTACCTTAGGTGCACAATGAGTCATTTGGGAATCCCTAATGACAAAGAGAAATTACTTTTAGGAGCGTTCGCAGTCAGTGAAAGATGTTGACCCTGAATTTCCTGCCATGGACATGTGCGAACTTAAATTCTTTGCTAGGGGTGTCATGGGGTGTCCGTGCTGCTCGCAGCATCTCACCAATCCAGCAGTCACTCAGTACCCCAAAAACACTTGCAGCTTTGATTTGACATGTTTGGGTTCTAGGATGATGTTCTAGGGAAACACATACCCAAGTCACCTACCAGGCAGAAAAGGGAACTACCCAAGCAGCCATGTTCTGTTTTTAATTGCCAAGCCAAGATCGACTAAAAACTCAAAGTAGATTTTGAGGTGTAAGATGATTAAGATGTAAGATCTATACCGAGCCGCTGAAACATAGAATGTGCGTTTGGAAATCCGCAGGCGGATTTATGGACCCTCAAAAACTACAGGGACTGGGCCCTGTACTTTTTTGGAGACCCTTACGGCACTTCGACTTAGAATGCGTGCGCTGGATGTCTGGTTTTCTGCATATTTACAGGGTTTTGCGACAAATGGGAATGGTGGTTCATCCAGTTCCCGTACTTTTTTCCCCGGATTTCTGCACAGGCGTGAGCTTTTTGGTGATGGTATTGTTTTGGTGATGGAACAGCCAAAGAACTTTTCTAATTTCTGCTTTTGAACTTGTGATGTGATGCCGTTCTCGATGGCTCAGGGCTGTGTGGACAGCTCTTGCATGCCTGGGCACTGCCGGTGAAGGAACACGGTGTACATTTATACGATTGATTGTATGCGTATTTGTACATCTATATATAGTATGTGCGTATGTATGCATCCATCCGCCCATGCAGCCACTCACACGTGCGTGTGTTTTTGATTTCCATACACTCCAATATCACTCAACTGAAGCCATGGATCTTTTGAAAGATCACCTTCGTATGGAGTTGAAGGCAGAATGGACAGACCCACCGCCCTGCCCAGCTCCAGCAGAACCCCCTGGTGATTCAGATCATTCCGATGTAGAGGAAGCACCCGCTGAGATTGCAAAGGTTGCACCCGCTGAGAGCTCAAGCGTCGCAACTCCCGCAAAGACGTGCCTTGTTTTGCAACAATTGAGTGAACTTAGAATGTGCACTTAAATGTGCTCATGGTGTTGGCGCTTAAATGTTCTCATGTTGCTCATGGTCCTCATGGTGTTGGTGTTGGTGCTCAAGTTTTGTGCACATGCTTAGTACATGCTTAAATGCTCCGCTTTGGTTGGATCTCAGGTGCTCTAAAGATTTGCCCGCTGCTGTGAAGGAACTGAAAACTGGGCCACCAGCTTGCATTACTCTTCTATATACATCAAGAAAACTAAGATAAGTACACTTCTCGAGCAATCTCAAGCACTACCGACACCATTCATTGCAATGTGGAGCCACATATCTTTAGTTCCATGGATATGCCTTTTTCAGACAACTGCTACATAAATTCCAGTGAAATCGAGTCTTTTCTTAGGTTCTCTGTGAAATTGGGGCCGGAGACCCGAAAGTTCCCCAGCTGCGAGTATGGAGACATGGTGGCCGCTCGCATGGCAGCTTGTGTTTTCTATCAAGAAGCTGTGCAGTTGGTGACCAAGTTTGATCTCACGAAGGGACAGGACAGCTGGGCAATTGGCAAACGATCAAAGGGAGTGAAAGATTCAAAGATGCTAGAAGTTTATTCTATGTGAGTGTAGAACATTTTTTGAATGTATAATAATATATTGATATATGTTGTTGCCGTGGGACCGGAGGAGAGGAAAGCATGGATTGAAAGCAATTGCTTGCCTATAAAGGGACGCAGTCGGGCAGACCAAGAGGAATGCTTGCAACGCCTGTGCTGCACAAAAAACGTCAGAGCCTTTCTCTTGATTGGGTCTGTTCTTTATCCCAAGAATTCTAACGGCATTCCAAGTAGTTGGTTTTACAAATACAAGCCATTTGATTGGGCAGGGTTCCCCTTTGTCGTACCAGGTATATTCCAAAGAATTCCGATGCATTCTAAGTACTGTGTAGATGGTTTCACCGATGAGGGCTACTGGATCGGTGTTTTAATCTAAGGCATTCCAAGCAAACAGTTTCATCCACAAAATGCAATTGAACAGTACCTTTTCACCCCTGACCTCAAACATATCCTTCTCGAGGCTTCCTGGAGAAAGTGATCTTCAAAAAGGTTGTGGGACGCCTTTGCAAGATCCAACCAGCTGAGATCCAGGAGAAAACATCAGGCGGGAAGAAGAGCTTTGTCGCTACATACGGGACAGGGCCGCAGCAAACCGAGAAGGAGTTTGACCGACTCCAACCAAGCCTCAAATGGCTTTCTATCATGGAGCAAAAGACCTTGAAGTCGATCCAGAAAGAAGGGGCTCCTCGCAGAAATTTAGACTATCCAAGGGATTTGTCAAATTCTTCTCTATATATATATATATGTATATATTGGGCGTTCAAAAGGCATTCTAAGTGGAGGACATCCTGGAGGAATCGGTTTGCCTTTAGCGTACATGGCTGTTGGGATATGGGACAGGATGTGTGAACAGATCTTACACGATCACTATTCCCAGAATTGCTCAAAGCATCAACAAAATCACGGTTTTGTAAACAATGCTGCCATGAGGCCCTGAAATGGCGACTAGATATATATATATATATATAGCTCTTGTATTGAACCGCAACCATTCATTCTTTGCCCACCATCGTAGCAAAACTCAGGATGCAGTTCGGACCATTGCGCCTGTGGTTGATGGAGAAAGAGATTTGGCTACTTTCATAGCAAAGGAGCCTGACAAGACGCCCTGTGATTCTTTGTCTTTGAGTGAACTGCCCAATGTCGCAAAGGAGGTGTTCTTGCAAGAAACCCGGCTTGGACCACGAATGGGCACTGCAGCGGTGGGTGTGCAAAAAGCGGCTTTGAATACCTTCCAAACGTGGAAGTTCCGCGGGCCGCAGATCTGTGGAATCCTTTATGGAAAGATGTTTGGGAAAAAAAGAACTTGCACAAACCTTATTGTGGCGGACTCTTTCGAGGAAATTGAAGCGGCTGCTGCTGTGAAAGTCTTCATGGAGAAGGAATCCGTTTTCCCTATGGGGGTTGTGATTTCTGGGCATGCTGGCGACACTGAAGCCGCTGCTCTTGCTGTGAAATGGTGCCAGTTCTTTGCTACTTCCATGGAAGGCCCCACAATTTGTGCATTCGCTGCCCGGACTACATCAGTGATTCCTCTTTTGGGTTGTGTGTGTAGGTACCTATATATATATAGTAACCAGCAAGCACTTAGAATATGTAAACAACGGATTTCCGTTTAGTTCCATGTGTCGCCAGGTCACTTGTCCATTTGTCCATCGATGCTCAGATAGAATATCCACACATCTACAAAAATATTCACACATAGAATGTATGCTGCTGATTGTGCTATCGCCGCAGATCAACCGCATAAGAGTTAGAGCAACCTATGGGCATGAGCCTTCATCTCCGACGTCGTTGCAAAGATGCCGGGGCATGCGTGGTCGGGTATTGCACTTAGAATGTTTTTCATGTTTATTCTAAGTGAGCGGTCGTTGATGAAAATCCCATATTCCAACTGCAACCTAAAGCTGTGGCAAATTTTAAGTGCCAGCAGTCCACTATAGATCTCTAGGTACTTACGCAGGCAGGTGGGCAGATAGGTAGCCAGCTAGGCCCTAGGCAGGTTGGCTGGTACAGCTCAAACACGCTTAAATTTATATACACACACTACATGGAGATACAAAGGTAACTTATAAACAAATAGACTCTGATATATCGATATAGTTACTGTATATTCCAGCAGGCATTCTGAATGTCAGTCGAGTGGTAAAGATATAGGTTGTCACCCCAATCTTGCCAATGAGGTTGACCCAGAACTACCTGGTGTCATGCAGTTCCGACAATACCATGCAAAGGGCGAGGCGACCAAGGTGATTGCTGTGCAGCCTGCTTGGGCACGGCGTAGTGCAGAAGCTCGAGTGGCTAACATTTGTCACCTGAAACATCTTCTGAAATCAAACCGGCAGTTTCTGTATGAAAGATCTTGTGAAGCAGTTCTCAAATTCGCCCTCCCCAAGACAGAGACTTCAGAGACTGCAGCTACCAAGAATATGCTTCCATTCCAGCAGATTCGCATTGCTGGGGACGGAAGGTGTGGCTGGAGTGCCATTCTCGCATCTGCTGATGTGAAGGCCTACTGTGCAGTGCCAAGGACGGAAGCATCCATGCATAAGTGAGAAACAAATACATATATATATATATAGTACTATATGGGCTTAGAATGCTGCAAACAAAAGGGATACGGAGGCAAAAGGGATGCGGGGACAAAAGAGATACGGGGACAGCATTGCACCCCAACACAGGCTTGTATATGTATACATTTATATACAATTATATATACATATATTATTGTATTGTTTTTTCTCCATGGGCAGGAATGAAGCTGCCTTTCCGGTGAATGCATTGGTGTGCAAGGCAGAGGAAGAGAACAGCAAGTCTTTGTGCGAGAGTGTGTGACACTTGACATTGAAATGTACCGATGTTTTGTCATTATTAAGTCCAGTATCGTTTCTCTTTTGTAGAACAGTCCTCGATCTTGTCGTTTAAAGGCAACTACTTAGAATGCCTTTCATGTGTCCTTGGGGTTGTGGAAGCCAAGGCCAGTGGGCATTACAACACTTTCCTTCAAAGCGCTCGGACATTGAAAGGGTGATGAAGGAACAATCTTTTGAAGTACCTGATTTGGCATGGATAGCTCCTTCCTGCAACCTCTGCATTCGTGTCACAATGGACCAGAAGGCTTACACCCACATTGTTCAGTGTCAGCCTCTCCATCTCCAAGGGCTCAGTCAGGATGCAATTTTTGGCCATGGGAGACATGTCCAAGTGCACTTGTACTTTTCATGGCAACTGTCCGCGGACAAGAGCAGAAGCTTTGGGCATTTTGATTTGCTCCTACCGCAAGAGCAAACATTGTTCTCTATCCTGCTGCCACCAGATGCCACTCAGATTCAAATTTGCTGTGGGAGTTAAACTGATGGTCAATTGTACCAAAAAGTTGTTTACAGATGCGTTTGCAAGGCAGATGTTCCACGAAGCCCCTTGACCTTAGATCTGCCACCGTCTCTGGACAAGGATGGGCTAAGCTTCCAGCCGAGGCTTTCTGAAATATAAATATTATATATATATACATATACATAAATATATATGTATATATGTTCATGAAACATTGAGTATACATAAACAAACTGCGTACATATGTGTGTATGTAAATATGCAGTATATATATATATATTGTATATGTATGGACGCATTCTATGTGGTTTGCCAGGCTTTCCAAACATTATACACCTTGCATGTTGATGGAGAACTGGCCTGCCTATATGTGCTTCGCCACGTGCAGGAACCCAAGGAGAATGTCGATGCCATTAGCGATGTGAACAATGATACAAAAGATGCACAGGATGCAGGGTTCAAAGAAACATAGCATGTGCGTCCCAAAGCGCATGATTCCTCCAAGAGCTTTTCTAAACGTTCCTTCTTTTTTAAAGAATTTGGTTTTGTTGAACCAAACCTTGATCCGACCGCCGGAATTGTCTAACAGCTTTCACAGATGTGTTTATTGTTGAAGACAGGACCGTTCTTGAAAGATATTTACTTGTTCTTTCCTTGTGTTCAGCCT
>CAXAMN010008558.1:135269-160898 GCA_963970005.1 Durusdinium trenchii
ACTAGGAGCAAGGACCCTACTAGGGGCTCCTGGCATCGCTACTAGGAACAAGGACGCGTGAGGGTTTGTGAACACGTTTAATGCACCTAGTATAACGTGACCAACATGAGCACCTAGTATAGCGTGCATGGTTAACACGGACCGTTTTTTCTACTTTTTTGGGGCATGTATGTTTGCTGAAGAGTAAGTACTGTATATTTTATTATATATTTATATATATAGCGAGAGAGCGAACAGGAAATATGGAAGATAAGACAACACATGCTCAATTAGAAGTCAGCCACTTCGAGTAGTGTGCGCCAGGTTTCACGTATTCCTCTAAGAACGTTTCACAGGGCTTAAACGACTGCCCTTTTGACCTCCCTCTGTTTGGGTAAGGATGAAAGCGTACGATGACGCGAAAGCTTCTGGTGACAAGAACCCAGCGAAGGCGGTGGCGCACCTACCTGGATACTACAGATGCTGCATGTACAAGTGGAAAAAGCAAAGAAAAACCCAGCAGTGGAGCCTCCTGTGCGCTGTAGCGCCCAAATTGGCGCGCAAGCATCATGAGATGCCAGACTGTCTACGCACCATTTTGAAGGAAGCGGGCAAGTTCGGACAGAGGACACCACAGGGCGGGGACAGCGAGAAGGAGACTAACATTTTGCCTCCAGAATTTACTCAGATTGTGTCAGACACCGTAGTACTTTGCCGGCATTCTTTGTTTTCTCGGGAGGGAGGGAGGGAGGGAGAGAGAGAGAGAGAGACGAGAGAGAAGAGAGAAAAGAGAAGTGAGAAGAGAGAAGAGAGAAAAGAGAAGAGAGAGAGAGTGTGTGTGTGTGCGTGTTGGTGTTGTGTATGCACATGTCTTTTGAGAGCTAGGTTGAACGCATCAAGTCCGGGGAGGAAGTGGACTACACGTACGTAGTCAAAGTCCTCGAGGCGACCATTGATACATGGAACACATGTGTCCGCAGTGTCCTGGACAAGCTGAAGGACGGGAAATGCTTGGAGCTGCTAGAAGGGGCCGATGTTGACACTGCTGATGGTCTTGAAACTCAAATGGAGTTTGCGCTTGGGAGATTGAGGGAGATCAATTTGAAGCGCACGCAAAAGAACTTTATGCACCTTGTCGCACGCATTCTAAGTGTGGTGTCAGGTGAATTTTCTTGGGGATTTGAAATAAAATTGAGTTTATGTTCAGATGCAAGCCTTTTCTGTAAATTGCCGTCCTTTTCCGTTCCTTCCCTAGCTTTCTCTGCCTTGCCTTTCCTGGCTGATCCACTTTTCCTTTGCCCGCAGGTCGCAGGCAATTAAGCTTTGCAATGCTGCGGGTGTCGTTGTGTCGCAGAACACAAAGCCTGGGAAGCACCTGGAGTTTAATCATCCTGCGATGGTGCAAGTCAGACAGTGGGTGTCAGAGCAGGTGGCGGCAGGAGTTTTCTCACCCAGGATGATAGGAAACTTCGATCAGGTTTGGGCAATGGCTTTCCGCCCAAGGAGGGCCACGCTTCAGCAATCTGGTTCCGCCAATGCTACTGATGAGTTCAAAGGGAAGCCGTTCCTGAGGAAGATGAGACGTGTGTTTGAGCGATGCCTCAACAAGCCTTTCACAGAGGAGTCCTTGTTGCCTCAGCACCAGCAGGATCCCACCATGACTGGGGGCACTGCGGCCAACGTACCAGTTGATGGCTGGAGAGTGCCGCGGACATTAACAACATTGTCCTGGGCTGACGGAAGCCTTGGAAGGGGCTATATCACCTACCGTGAATCAGATGGAGTGTCTGAAAAGGCACGACACCGCCTCAACCAGGACATGATTTGTTTCAATGGAGTTGAATGAAATGAATTTCATGGAATGACACGGAACGGGATTCGACTTGTTGCTCCCACTCTCATAGAGGTCCACATCCCAACTGATCAACCACCGCTTTGCCTTACATATGCAAGGTTGAATATTGTTTAGTTTCTTAGAATGTGTCTGCAATGCGCTGTTCTGGCCTTTGTGGCAGGAGTTGGAACCATGGCTCTTCATTGCTGAGCCACAACAACGCTCTCACATTTGGTCGGCTGAGTCATTCATGCACTACTTGGATTTCTTAGCGCAAGAAGTCCGTGAAAGGAGAAAGGCCCTACACCTCAAGCATACAGATGCAGCTCTGATTATCTGCGACAACGCATCGCAGCACGCAAGTAGCAAATTCAGAGCGTTCAAGGAAGAATGGATGCGGACCCACAACGCCGTCCCTCTCAACCAAGCAGCAAACACATGTTGTCTTTCAAGTGCGTGAGAAACTGTTAGCATTCTAAGTTATTCCTTCTTGTGTGTTTCATTGTGTGAATGGATGGGTGGATGGAAAAATAGATGAATATATAGATCAGAAAAATTGATATAGCCATCCTGATCCTCAGGTTATCCTTACCGGAGACACCAGGGATTGCAGCGTGCCTGGAGGATTCGGTGCCAACGGGGCACCCAATGATGGGTTCCATCAGCATCTACACGCTCTGAAACATGCTTTTTGTTCAAGCTGTCTTTCGTGGAACAGTAGCTTTGACATGAGAAAAGGATTGGACCAGCTGGACACATCAGTGCAATCGAGCCTGTCTTCAAAGCTCTTTGGTGGAAGAAGGGGGGAATAGGGCTCATCTCATTCCCAAAGTTTCATTGTTCACATAGGCTGGAAATTGATTTTTAATTTGAAGCACGTCTAGGGAAAAATCTCAGCGGTTGGTTGGAACGCGCATTGAGGCTTTCCTTAGAGGACTCCATACGTGCAGATGCGTGGGCCTTGAAGAGCTTGGGGGAATATGAGAGCCTTGACGATATCTTTTGTCATTAAGAGCGACCTTGTACAAATATATATATAGCTCAGGACTGAAAGTTAGAATTACGTTTTGGAAGATACCAATGGTGATTTTCGATGATTCCGGCCATCCGCATGTAGGGTTCCGCAATGTTGAATTTGTCGCACAGATAGAATGCCGTTGCACCTGTAAAGCCACCAAAAAGAACAAAAGAGAACGACCCTTACGACAGATCAAACAGATAGAATGCCTTTTATGATTTCTTGTATGTGTTGATATGAGTCCATCCACCTACCCCACCCACCCCATCCATGTCCATCCATCCAAACCCACTTCCATCCATCCATCCATCCACCCTTTCCATCCATATCCATCCATCCACCTGCCATCCATCCATCCATCCATCCACCTATCCACAAACCCACTTCCATCCATCCATCCATCCATCCACCCACCCACCTACCCACCCACCCACCTATCCACCCACTATTTTCATCCATCTCCATCTATCCATGACCATCCACCCATTCATCCAACCAACCTTTTTGAAGACCTGTAGGAGGCATTCCAAGTGTGATTTGCCCAGTGTTTTTAATGTTACAGGCCAATGGGCACCGCCTAGAATCAGCCAGCATTCTAAGTGTACAATACATCACAAATAGCAGGCAAAAGAAGCACGTCTTTCTCATGCGGCATTCTATACTGTAAATATAACTATATATACAACTATATACTCTTCTAGGATTGTGTATGTGTATATATATATATACATATGCTGTGTATATATATATATATATGTACTTCGATAAAGTCTTGGTCTAGCGCTTCCTTATCAGACCCCCGCTTCTGGACAAATAAAATTATGGCAGATCCCGCTCCGACCAAGGAAGGGAAAGTTGGTGTGGAATGCCTGGATGAATCGCGGATTGGCGAGCGCGGAGAACTTGGCGCTCTGGCGATTTGAAGGCAAGGATTGCTAATTCTGTGTGCCTTAGAATGTCTTTTCTTTTTACAGGGGATGGCATTCTTAGACCATTGGTAGCCTATAGCCTGCAGTCAATTACTTTCTTTCAGTGCACGCTTGCCCCTTTCTTTTCCTTTTCCCTGTTCTTGTTCCATCTCCCGATCCATTGTCCCTTTTGATTCTGGGCAGGCAGCATGGAGGCTTTGGAAGAGGCACGTCAGAGGCAGCCAGGAGCCATGAAAGCCATCCTAGACTTGGCAGAGAAGCCTTCTATACAAACGCACACTACTGAAGATGTGCATCAAATGCGGGAGGCAAGGTCAAGTCCCATGCCCGGAGAACAGAATGTGCTGTGGGCAATCCAAGCAGAGGGCGTGGAGTCAAGGCAACTTCTTCCTTCTTGGATGGCTTCACCGATCTCGAAGGAGATTTACAAGTGGGGGGACGAGAGGCAGAAGTGGAACAAAACATTGGAAGATCGCTGTGGAAAGCCTTTGACTGCTCTCCAGAGCAAAAACTATGAAGAGTGGAAGGAAAGGCGCTCACAGCTGACCTTTCTTTTCAACAAGAAAACCCACCAGCTTGTGAAGCACATCAGGGCCAATGCAAATTGGCAAAAGATTCAGGAAGAGATGCTTTCCATCCGGATCCACCTCGCTGATGACTTGGAAAGCATGAGGATCCAGGCTGGGTCTGGACCATTGTACTTGCTCCTCATGCTGCGCGGTGATGTAGTGGACACTGATGCATTGCCTGGTTGCTTGGACCTGGGTGTTGCTTCAGGAGCATTGGAAGCCTTGGAGGGCGAGAATCAGGGTCCAGAAAGTGAGGATCTCGAGGAGGAGTGTGCTGAGGATGAGGCTTTCCTTCAACAACAGGAGGCAATGCAAATTGAAGAGCAGAAGGTTGCCGATGTGGAGGCCATGGCAGACACATCGGATGAAGAGACTGTACAGGAGGTACTGCATTCTAAGTTCACGAGAGTGAAGGCATTTACTCACCGTCCAGCTTACAAGGCTTTGGAGGACCGTGGGCTCACTCTCATCCCTTCCCATGAGAAGGGAGTGGTTTTGTGCTTTCACAGCACCACCAACCAATGGCAAGCATACTATCCGAATGTCCATCAGGGCTTGACGATGACATTTGGAGGAAAGTCGCAGGGTAGCTTGGAATGTGCAGAGTCTGAGGTTTGTATTGCACATATGTGCATGTGTATATATATATATGAACACATATGTACTGTGTATATAGGTACGACAAAAAATATATATATATATAGTTTATATAACTTATAAGGTATATATAGACAAAACCTTTTGGATTCGCTGGGTTTCTGTCTTGTTTGATGCAAGCTACAGAATGTTAGAATGTCTGTTTAGGTTCCAAACATCTATAAGCCTTGTAAAACGCTTCCCGTGGCGGATGCATTCTAAGTTCATCCCAAAAGCCCAGGAACAGAGCAGGAAGCCATCTTGTATATCATCAAGAGGCTCCTTCAGATCTATGTCGAATTGCACCCAAAGGACAAAATGTGGAAATCCCAGCTCGAGAAGGTATGCCATGCAGAGACTACTCTCTTGCCTTTGTGAGCTCAGCCTAGAATTCATTCACTAACTCTTTCCACCATTTCACAGATGCACGCGAAATGATGGTGGATTCTGCACGTTCGGAAGTGTATGGAAGGAGAATACATGTTTCACCCAAGACTCAAGACGCTAAGGGTTGTGGGAAAAAGAGCTCACAGCATTGCATTTTGCAAGGAATAACGACACTTTTAAACCTTTTATGATAGGAATTTATATCGGACCGGTACTTAGAATGCCGCGGGCATTCTAAGATGGAGATGCATTCTATGCGTTTGGAACTCAAACAGGCATTCTAAGTTTCAATGGTTTAGTATATTGCTCAATTTACTGATAAAATCCAGTGTAAGGAGCTTAACCCACTCTCCTCCTAGGTGATCTATGCGGTGGCGCACGTGAGGGGTGGCGGCGAACTCGGCCGTGACTGGCCGGGGGACCGAGGAGCGTTGGGCAGGCCGAGTTTGCAAGTCGAGCTGCCACTCTGCCTGGCCGGGTTTCAATTGGCTTGGGCCATGTTGGGGGGGATTTGGATGGATTTGGTGGCCAAACGATGAGACAGGAGTCCGGAACGCCAACGATGTATATAAGGTTTTGTTCTATAGTTGTACCTGCCGATGTCATGTTCCATATTTCTATGACGGTTCCTAATTTGGCACCCCACCTCCTCCCTCTCTTGAGAAAACGGCTCTCGTGTCAAAGGGCGCCTACTAGCCGCCGACGCTCAAAGCTCCAGTCCTTTGGTCCCTCTCCCGAGGCGCGAGGAAGGCCGCTACCTGAAAGTGAAGAACCGCTTCCAGGATTTCATCGCAGTGGTCTGGGGGGCCCAGAGGTTCTCCCACGAGTCGAGTCTAGGGAGAGGTGGGGAGGAGGTGCGCGAAAGGAGAGAGTGAGTGGTTCGGGCCCAGGAGGTCTCTCTTTCATCCAAGGGCCCAGGAGGTCACTACCACACCCTCGCAGCGGGTTTTGAGCACCGCTGAAAGACCATGACTTACAAACAAAGTCCTTCAGGAAATCAACATACTCCCAAGAGAACCAACAAAAATATCCCATCAAAACCTTAAAATGTCCCAATCAAGCTTTCCCTTGTCAGACAAAGATGAACTGTGTTTTCACTCAGAGTGAGCTGTCAGCGATGATGAGCCTTTGCCACTCCAACTTGTTCCCATTGCGTTCCCACTTGCACTTTCCATCACTTCGGAACTTTGGGGCATCATTCCACCAGAAAAACCTTGCACATTCGGTACTTCCACAATTCTGTTCCACCAAGTCCTAAGCAATCCTAACACACTCCCAGCAAATCCTAACAAACTCCCACCAAAACCTTAATGTTAACCCAATTTTGGGGGTGCACCTATCCCATTGGCAGAGAGGACCTGCCAAGAACCTTCTTTCTTTTTCCTACTAGTAGCAGGCATCCTAAGATGGCAATGCCTAGCTCAAACAAAAGTGGCCTCTTGAGCCAGGACCTGCTAATGAGAAGTGTCATTTTCCCATCAAATGTTGTCAGGAAAATGTTGCGTGTTTCAAGGTTTTTACCGAAGTGAAGAAACACTCCATGAACAATCACAGTATGTGATTCTGAGATTTCAGGATAGGAAGCTGCCGTTCGCTTCTGTTGCGATTGCACCGCACGCAAAGCAGCCGCCCGCCCGTCTACTCGCCGGTGCCCCCGTCCTGCTGTGGGGCCCGTGGGTGTCAACGTGGTCAGGCGGAGACGCTGATTGCCTTGGGCATTTCGGAGCCCTCCACCCTGGGCGCCTGGGGAGAAAGCAGCGCCTCGGCTCGGGAGAGAGGTCCGGTCATGCGGTGCGGTGGGGAGAAGTCGAGTCGCGGCGGGTCTTTGACATGGGACCGCGCTGATTTTCCAGCTGTGCCGTGCTTCCTAGTTTTGTCTTATTGTATCTTATTGTGGGTTATGTGTTCTGAAGAGATGCTTCAGAGGTTGATCATCAGCTCCTTGAGGAGCTCCCACTGGTACGTCATACAAGCTGTCACACAACCTCTCTTTTTCAAAACTTAAGGAGATCAACGGGTAGACCATTTGGGGGTAGACCATTTACCCTCTCACTCACTAACATGGAAGTGGATTGCATGGTCCCTTGGAAGACTACTTTCCTCTACCAACAAGGGGTTTTCCACTTCCATGTGATGTGTTCGTCAGAGTGTAGATGTTCGTGTTTTTTGTCATCTCAGCAGTTCTCACCCACCTCCACCAGTGAAGGGGCCGTCGAGGTGGAGGGCTCTTGGTGACTGCGTCGGTGAACTTGCGCCCGGAGCTCTTCAAGGCCGGCAGCGAAGTCGGTTCGCTTGGGGTGGGCTGGGCGCATTGCTTGGCTGGTTGGTTGGCTGCTGTAGGCCCAGTCAGCCATCCCAACTGATCGGCAGTCCGTCCTGGCAGCCCCAGACAGGTCGTGTCTGGGAATATAGTCGATACTATAAATGCTTCGCGTCCGAGGGTCGGGATTTTCGGTGGAAACTGAGATCATTCACCCGCGGGCCTGAGATGGCTTGGAAGGAGGTCGACTCATGCGACACAGTGCAGGATACTCATGCGATACTACCAGGACCCTCCTGTCGGGGTGCCCTGTCTGGAAGCCTAGGCCGGTAGTGTGGGGTAGTCCAGCCAGGACACCCCGAGGGTCGGAGGGTCCAGGTATATAAATGGTTCGCGTTTGAGGGTCGGGATTTTGGGTGGAAACTGAGATCAGTCACCCGTGGGCCTGAGATGGCTTGGAAGGAGGTCGACCCTGAGACACCAGTGCCAGTCGACGCTTCGACGAGGCCATGCTGCTCTACGTGCCCTTTGTGGATGCGGTGAGCACCATGAGTGACCCCTCGAGCCTGGGTCGAAGAATGTCATGTCCAAGTTCAGGTCGAAGGGTCTAAGCTTCTAAAGGCTTTTCAATCTCAAGAAGTGTGGAAGTGCTATAACATGTTTGGGGGGTTTTATAGGGCTGAGAAGAGGCCGCCACACCCAGCACATCTCCCAATCGACCGCTGCCGACCTAAGGATTCCCTTGACCTGTGGGGAGTGGGAGGAGATTGGGAATCCCAACCAGCGGGAGACCTACTACTACATGTTGGAGTCCTTTGGCACTGCTTGATGCTGCCGACCTGATGGAGCCGACCTGGTGGACAGTGGACCCGACCTGGTGGTCTTTCTTGCGCATGTGAAAGCCTAGGGTTTGGAACTGAACTTGAGATAGAAAGCTGTGATTGGAGCTCTGGAACTTGTGGATTCTTCCATGGTTTCATGGTGTTTCATGGCTGTTTGTTCCATGGACGATGGGGGTGGTCAGCGTGTGTCTTGCAATATGGAGGCCCCCCTCCCAACAGTTTTCTTCCCAGGAAGGTGGATAACTTGAGATAACTTGCAACACCTTTTCTGGGAATTGCATGGTTTCCCCCCCTCAACATTAAAACAGACAACAATTGCCCCGAAAGGATGTGGCCAGATACCTACTGTTGATGTCGCCTGGAAGCAGAAATTTGTTGTGTTTGAGCTCACCTTCCGGGCACTCCCTGAAATGGTCATAGTCATTGGAAGTGTAAAATGGCCTTTGAAAAGACCATTGGTGTCCCAGTTTTCCACCTCCATTAGTATTTCAGGGGGTGTAAGTTTGTTAGACTTGGGGCGGCTCAGGTACAGCCCCTACGACAACCTTCGAATGCAAGACTATCCTGCTGCACTTGGGCTTTCATATGCTTTCATGCTGGTCGGGGCCATATTGGATTGCAAAGACTTCCCAGATCTTCCATGATTTTGATGAACTAGAGTAACTAGAGGGTGGGTGATACACCAGAAACTTCAACTTCCCCCTCTTCCTGCGCTGCACAAACGTCAACATACTTCATGGGTTGGTTGATTTGGGACACTGCCATCACTTACTACATAAGGACCTTTGTTTCACCCCGGCAGCGCCAAGATCACCTGAAAAAGGCTTCAATCTGGATCCAGTTATAGTGGATTGAGAGGACCAATGGCACAGACCCCAAGAGGTGGTTTATATATGGACCCCCATCTAAAGGACATCTTGGGGTCTGTGCCATCTAATTACTCTGAAACCACTGCAAAATCAATTGAGCAAGGAGCCGGGGTTGAAGCTACTAGTTGTTGTCACACACCTCCTGGCTTCATAATCTAGGGTTGCTCAGCTTGACTTCTCACAGAAAGGTCCTCCTCAGAATCCTGTGGCCCTTCCTTTCAGTAAAAAGGTGTGCAGATTCCCTTCCAGCACCTTCCATTCGGAGTCCCCGCTGGAAGACTACTTCTCAAGATTTCTGCAGAGAGAACATCCCTTTTCCAGGAAGGTCCAGGTTTATGTCACAGGTCACCTGTTAAAATCCATCTAAAGCATGCTGCTTTATGGAACTCCTCCAGACTTCGACCAGCTCAAAAACAGGGCCTTCGATGTGGAGGAAACGAAGTCAGGTTGCTTGTTCAGCACTGAGTCTTGAGATTTGAAGAATTGCATGTCCCCGCTCCAGATCTGGAAAACATGATCCTGTCTACTGTCTACTGTCACTGTATCCAAGGATAGCTTTACTTGTTGAGACCGACTCTAGATCCAACCACCCTCCCCAGAACGATCAGCCGTGTTTGACAGCAAAGCCCTGTCTCGACACCGACGGTCGCCATGTTGCACATCGCTTGCGCTTGGATCCTGGCGGTACTGGCACTGGAACATGCAAGAGGAGAAGATGAGAGTTGCGAGGAGTGTGAGGACAGGGATGAGAACGGTGTGTGCATCTGTCTGAGAACGCGTGAGTTCTCTTGTTGTTGAACATTCGCGGTTGCTGGAAATCGACCTCAAAGAACTGTGGTTGGCCATTTGCGTGAAGACATGCTTCACCATAACCATAACCAATCACTCGATGCAGATCATCTCGATGCAGATCACTCTTCCAGATGGCTGGCCATGTCTCGCTCGGCCGCTCTCCGCGTTCCACGCGTCCACGGCCCCAGGAGTCGCTGTCGCTGCGACAACTGCGGAGCCAACGTCAGGCCCAGGCGCGGAGCCACCGCGGTGGTTTCGGGGATCGAGGCGGATCGAGTGGAGCGGAACGTCCGGCTCCGGTGGAAGAGGGTTGGTGTTTTCCACGCCCAAGGGGGGTGAGAGAGTCACGAGGCGTAGTGAGATGGTACTGGGCATGAGATGTTGCGGTCATCATCCACCTCCACCTCCACGTCCAAGTGTAGTTTAGAAGTGGATCTTGGCCACATGGAGCTCCGCCGACCATATATATGTTGAGCAACAACCTTTCATTTGTGCAGCCCCTGAAAGAAATCATGGTTGGAAGTGTAAACCACCCGTTTGGTGTTCGGAAAGGGCCGCAGGGAGTGTAAATTCTTTAGAAGCATGGAACCATCCTCTCAACGGAGATGTGCCAATTTTCAGTTCCACCATGGGAGAACAAACGGAACACCAAACAACAAACCATCAAACAAAAAGTGTATCTCCTGGGCACTTTTTTTTCGGAAGAGACCCTGTGCCTTACGCCTTACATGAACCACCTTGGCGGCGATGTCCCAGTCGCTTTGGACCAAACCGCCTTTGGTCGGCCTCCCACCGGCCCATCCAAGGCCTGGAGCTTCGAGAAGCCCGACCCCGAGCTGTTGCTCTGGGATCGCGTGGTGAACGCCACCATCGGCGCGGTGGAACGCGTGGTCTACAACGGTTGGCTGAAGGTGCCACTGGTCCATGTGGCTCGGAGATGGGCGGAAAGCGGGGGCGGTTTCAGTCGTATACGGCCGCTTTGGATTCCGCCAGAAGCTGAAAAAGGTAAGTCTGAACTACTAGGAGCCACGGGAGTTGGGTGGTAGACATGGACACCCCTGATATATAACCTCTGACTCTAAGGGGCTATGAATAGACACCCCTGGTCCGGGTGTCCTGAACCATGAAGTAGTTTGGAGATTCTTGCAGGTTCTTGTTCTACTTTTCAAAGGGGCTGTGTGTCGAGAAAGAGGGCACAACTTCTTTGGAGTCTGAAGGGTCTACCATCAGGGCCAGTTCGGGGTGAGTCATGTTCCTGGACTCTCAGGGTGATTGCTCGCACCTGGCACCTGCTTGGCACCATTCTTCAGCACAAACATCCTCCCAAGAAAATCACATACATGTTCACGTGCTTTGACGGTGCAGTTTTGAGGCGCAGTGGTTGCGCAGCGCCGCCATTGGCGCGGGGGGCTTATCAATCAAAAGAACAAGTACTGTTCGTTCTTTGGTTCCTTGAACATCCGAGGATCCGGCGCTCTTGGACTTCGAAGAGCCTCCCTACCTATGTCTTCGCGTGCGTGGTCTTAAAGCCCTGAAGCAGCCAGCGGCGAATGGTCCACTGCTCATGCACTGCGGAGGTCCTGGCAGTGGCCGGGACTGCGCGCGCCCTGGTCATGGAAACTGGACATGTTGAGAGGTGATATGAGGTGATATGAGGTGAATTCCCATCCGTCTCGTTGTGTTGGTCTGAGAAAAAAACAGGGGTATGACATCAGGTTCGACGGGGTGACTCATGCGAGCGAGCTTCTTGCTGCAGTCTGCAGCCGTCTCCACAGGGGTTTGCGAGGTGAGTGATGTTAGGCAAGCGATGTGAGGATTTGATGCCTGGCGTTTGAGTACTTCAAGGTTTCATGCTGACTGAAAGAGGTTTTTGTGACAACTTGGTGTTTTCCATGCTTTTCTTGTGAGACATTGCATGACATTGCCAAGTTTTAGGACATTGAATGCATGTCAAAGGAAGACAAAAGGACATATTATCTTATAGGAATAAACCAACAGCTGCAGAAGAATCTGTTCGATGCACGTTGAACATGCGGAGCCCGGGAAGAAGATGTTTGGGAAGAATATATATACAGATCTTCCTCAACTGTGCAACATCTTCAGCCGTTCCATCTCTAAAAACCCGCCAAGCCAATTTAGGCAGACAGTTTGCATCATTTACTTGGAAGATATGTATCTCTTGTACCTCTTGGAATCCTGTCACCGGGAGATCGACCGAGGCAAAGGATGACCGAGCTCAATCTCGACATCGTCACTCAGTCCAATCGTCGCGTCTCCGCATGGGAACGTGGTGAAACTGGTGGAATCCTCAGTGGGTTTCCTTCAGCCCAGCCCGTGCGCCGGTGAATCCTGGGTGAATCCTCAGGACTTCAGTGTCTTGTTTGTTGAAAACCTGCTGGTTTTACCTGGTTGTTGGGCCATGCTGGTTGGCCGCTTCAAGGCGATTTTCAGTCATCCCAGAATAGCGGGGGGGTCCACGCAAGCCTATGAAGAAGAGTGGTTGTGCTGGGTGTTCTCATGTGTGCTCACGACGTCATTGGATCTCCAATACATCCAGCCTTATGGTGGTAGGAAAAGGGAGCCATTCTAAAGGGAAGATAGGAAAAGATAGGGAAAGCAAGGAAGCATGGGATTGCAACCAAGCTAAAGCTAACTTAAAGCAATCCAAGCAAGTTGTATTTTTTGGGGGGGGTTGGAGTGCGCAACACACAAGTTGATGTAGACACTCTTGATTGAAACAATTATTGGATTGCAAAAATTGTATAACCTCTTGATCCGGGGTACCAGATTGGTCTCCGTATCCAATACCGATTTTACCATGTGAGGCTTTACCATCAATAATTGACTCAAATAGAACCCACAATGATTGTAAGTTAATGTAGACACTCTTGATTGACTCAAATAGAACCCTCTTGATCCGGAGAGGTTCGCCATTTGATCAATCCGAGTTCTTCTTCAATACGGATTCCCGAGAGGTAGTCGACGTAGTCACTCCCTTGCTCCTGCCTGCCAACTCCTTGGTGTTCGATCCGAAGTGGGAAGAGTGAGTGAGTGAGTGAACACCACCTGCAGTGCTCGAGCGAAGCGTTCGGACCAGCCGTGCCGTGCCATCCAGCCGGCCAGGCCCAGATGTATGAGACGTTTGTAGACTCATTGATTTATATAAGAGCCCCCTTTATAAAGAGGAGGTCCACAGTTCAACTGGGTGGGTTTATGAATCAGACTACATGATCTACTCGGGAGTGTATCAGATCTCCCCTCACACTCGCAATCCAACACATGAAAAACTCCACCGGACACCGCTGAGAACCCCCTGGAAGCTCAAGAAAGTTCTTTCGGCGCTTGAAATGCCCAGGTCAGGTCGCCACCGTCCGCCCCCGAGGGTTTCTGTATTGACATATCAATGCCCAGGACGGGGGGTTAGGAGCGAAATACTAATTCCAAACCACACAGAAGGGGTTACCTTCACCTAGACTACCCCCCGGTCCAGCTCTTCGAAGCGGTGGAGTGCTGCTCTTCCCCGTCCAGGATGGGCGGCACCAGCTCATCGCCAGCTACGATGTCCTGGCCATCGACCAGCGGGGCGTCAACACCAGCCACGATGCCAACGAGACCCAAGGAGCCGGGAACGGACCCCGACCCGGGAGGCAACGGGACTGACAGGGCGCAGGGGTGTGGACCGTCCGGACCCCAAGCCTGGGCAGGGGTCAACCGTCCCCCCCAAAAACCGCTGGACCTTCTTCTGGTAGGTTGACGTTCATGTTCCGTGTGTGTTTTTTTTGCACGCAGGGTCCCGCGGATGGGAGCTCGCGGGCATGGTTTGGCGGTCATGGGCTCTTGGTACCAAAAGTGATGCGGGAACAGGTCGCACTGGTGCCGTTGCATTCGCCAGGAGGCTGGGGAGAAGTACCGGCTTGCCCTTTCAGTTGGTCAGGGCATCCGGTGCAGCGCTTTCCAACCATTTACTGTGACTTTGCGATGAAGAAACGCCAGGAGAAACGCACAAACGTCAATGTTCCGCCTGTTTCTTTTGTTTTGTGTGTGCCACCCAAAAGACAAGGACATTCAGGGAATCTGACAAGAAGATGTTGCTTTGGGCAGGGGGTTCATTACAAACTCAAAGAGGTTGGGTTACCATCCGACCAGGTTGGACGCTTTTCTTCCATGAAACGGTTGCCCATGGTCGCCAACATTCTCGGGGCTGTGCTGGTCCATAGGCACCCACATCCAGATCCGACTAAGGCGATGAGACCAAGAAGTATTTGGATGGATCTAAGGACGGGTGGTGGGTTTTCTGACACATCCGGCGTTCCGGCAGGGCATCCGGCGCCCCATGGTTGGGTGCGCCACGAATTGCAGGGTGGCAAGACTCATGGTCTAGTATGTATATAGAGGTCAAAGGAGAAAACAGTAACCACTCTGCCTAGGGCTCCAACCAAATCCTCAGGTGGTGAGACTGCCCAAACCCACCCGTTCTGTATCTCTTAGATGCCCTGCGGCAGTTTCTCAACCATATTGACTTACATAAACAGTACATAGTACAGTGGCTCTTTGTTGATTAGCAAGGACCAGTACGGTTTGCAGCTTTTCTTGGGGTGGGTGTGTGCATTCAGTATGTACATAGCTCCATCCGTAACATGTGCCTGATTTTCTGGGGTGTTCCACTACCAGGGTAGCACTGCTGGACCCGAGGCGAAGTTGGAATTCCCGCTTTTTGTTGGTACCTGCCTTTATATGATCCTTTATGTGCCTTTCATCTGAGAACCTGAGCGGAATTTGCAGCGTTCTCTTGAAGAGTCCGATTCTTTACACGGTACTGGGTGAACCAACAGCGCAAGCTGGCTTGCTTCGAACATCTTCTCCTCTACTTATAGTGCGTGGAATCATTTGCCCAACATGATCCTACAGTCGTAGCTCTACGTCTATCTCAAGCTAGAACCACAGGTCAAAGCATTGGTAACTCAAGTGACGGCAGGAGCTTCAGCAGGAGTTGATGGAGATGCTGATGCCCTTGGACAACCAGACCGCTGTGGCCCGGTTTTAGTTTTGAAGTTGTCGGTTCGATGCTTCACTAGCAACCTCACCGACTAGAAGAACACGGAAAGCACGTGTTTATTTGTTTTTCTGCTGATGTTGCTCGTGGGAAAGAGAGGCTGTCCTGAACCAAACCAATCTTGGCTCTTGATCAAGGAGATTCCGCTTGAGTAGAAAGGAACTTAATGAATTCTAGAATTCCACCGACCCATTTTTGCCAAGAACGCCGCCGTATGGAACCAATGGAACCTTCCAAGAAACACATCTCTGTTTACTGAAACGGAGAGACACCGCCGCCAAGCAGCTCGCTTCGCGAGCTAAGCGCGCGGAAATTTCCGCGCGCACGCGGCGTGCGCTCGCCAGGTCCAAGACGCATGGGAGAGCTATGTCCTACCCACCTGGCGTGGCGACACCGCCTTTTCAACGAACGAGCCCTGGTCGATCACGACGACTCGACCGGAGAGGCTGCGCAAAGCAGGGGTCATGACGGGTTTGGGGTAGTGAACTTCAACTGTCAAATGGGCGGAGAAATTAAGAGGCACTGTATAGCTGTTCGAAGATCTTTCCAGTAAGGTTTGTCAGAACTCCTAGCCCCCTGACACAAGACTAGGCAGTGGTTCAAATTAGGCAGTGTTCGTGGTGTGGGGACGATGTAGAACTAATTAGTTGGTTTCAAGTGGCTGTATTTTCGACCTATACTACCTGTCCTGGGAGGATGAATTCCGATGAGCAAAAATGGGTGGTGGTTTCAGAATGGTTTCAGATATTTGTCACTTTTAACCTGTTCCTGAACTGATTGATCCCACTGACCAATTAGTGTTTTTTTTCAAGTGAGTTGAAAGCACCAACAAGATCCAACAAGTACATACAAGCGCAGTATGACATCTTTTGGACCGGGGACCCACCAACCTGGACCAACCAGCCCACCTCCCGACTTGCTTCTCTAGGAGATCGACGTGCGCTGGTTCTATCGCATGGTGAAGCTGGAGCACGGCCTCTGCTACGAGGCAGGTCCAGTCCAGTTGGCCCCAAGACGGGGTCCCGAAGGACCTCATTGGCATACCCAGGACGGTCGTGGATAACTGGAAAACCAGTCCCTTAGGGGGGGGGGAGTGGTGACTCCCAACCTCCACAAGAAGGAACTGGTAGAAAAGAAGGTGAACTGAAGGAGTCCGGATTTGGTCAAACCTGGTCCGAATGACCTCATGGGTGCCTACGGACCTTGTATGACCATACCCAGGGAAATGAGGTCCTGGCCCATGGATCACCGGGGACCAGCGTTGCAGCGGCCTCATGTCATCCTCCCCCTCACCCCGCAAGGCCCCAGCTTCTTTGGGGGGCGCTTTTGGACCTCATTCCGTCGACCTATATATGCTATATATGTTGTTTTCCTTTTGCAGTGCTCCTTTCTATATAGCGGCTCTTTGTTTCGTTCCACGTTACCCTCTGGAGAAGGGTACATGGGTACAGATATCAGGATGAGTCACCCTGCGTTGAATCCAAAGATTGGCTTAATTCGAATCCTCACTTTTCACAATAGAAAACAGGATTCCAATTCTAACGGTTTCTCTAACATGTTGATTGGGCTGATTGCTTGGACATGGCAATGAGAAACCGGCATGACTGAGCGGGACGGCCAGTCGTTGGTGCATGGCGCTTCGGTAAGCGCAAGTCGGTCACGCCCCCCTGGCCCTCACAACTCCTAACAGGAGAGAGATGGGCCTCGCATGGCCCAGCATCTCCGGCAGATCCAAACTGTTTGTGCTATATATACCAGGAGTCACGGAAACTCACGGGGTGCTTGTAATGGTTTGTAAGTGAGTGGGATGTTCTGGGCACCCCGACTTCCTCCAAGTTCGGCACCCCGTCTTGTGACTCCTGGTATTTTTCACATATGGAGAGAGATCATGAAGTTCCTTCTGCACATCTTTGCACAAATCATCAGGCCGTTAGGACTACAGGGACTACAGGGGTTACCTTGAATCAGGAAGTCCAACAGTGATTCACTAACTTCTCCGGTCACTCAAGTGGCCGTTCAGCAGGGGCGCCGCAGGCGGAACGGTACAAGATGAAGGCGCCCAATGGCAGGGCATCTTGGCGCGGAACCCACCTGCCGGGGCAGAAAAGGGAACTGTTTCATGAGCAGATCAGATTCACAGGTGTTTCACCAGGCCGGTCACGATGTGAACCCACCACAGATCTTGCTTTTCTTAAGGCTGGTTGACCTGGTTGGCTACTCCTGTTGCACCGTTGACCTCAGGAAGATCCTCTAAGGTGGTGTCACTCACAGTCCGGCATCGTTTTCGCATCTGGCTTCGCCACAAAACTGGACCAGTTCTCGAGAGTCTTGAGGAGAACCTCAATGGTTTCTCCTCAGGTTCTAAGAATACAGGTTCGCATCTTAACCTATATAACTGGTTCTAAATGGTTCCAATACTTTGATTCACCACTCCCTGAGAGGCAATTCGCGCCTAGCACAAAAAGCACAGCTACATCCGCCACACGTCGCCCACACAGCGCCACCAGGTCTACAACGCCTTGCAATTCGCCGGAACGGTGGACTTGGCCCATGACATGGACCGCCCAAGTCGTCGTCGCCCGTTTCTCGCTCGCTCGCTGCCGACTCGCACCAGGTAGGTGAGCGCTGGCGCAGGTTCCGCTGAGAAGTTCCGGTGCCTCCTCGGTCTGGTGTGCTAGGCGGACTAGCGGACTAGCCTGTGCTTCCACTTGGTTTCCGGGTCAGCTTGGTCCAAATCTTGCGCCAGTTCAACTCAAATCCACAACCGGTAGCAGTAGGCAAAGAATGATGAAGAACGGCATACAGATATCTTAGGACTTCATACGTCGCAAGGCACACTCACCCCATCTCCACTTCCCATTCCTCCATTCCTCCATTCCTTCCCATCTTTCAGACCCCACTCGACCACGCTGCAGGACCTGCTGCGCCGGGCGCTGGGTGCCCCGAAGCTCTCGGTCTACGGCGCGTCCTACGGCACCGCGGTGAGCGCCACCTACGCCACGATCTTTCCCGAGCGGAGCCACCGCCTGGCGCGCCGGTCGGTCCGGAGACGCCGCCGCGGTCGGTCGTGTCTCCGTGTTGACACGGGGGCTCCAGGGTGTTGGGGGCCGTTTGAGGAGGGTGAGGAGGGAAAATAATCGGAAAAAAGCTGAGAAGTTTGGGGGGGAAGGAGTGGGGGAGGACGAATCTGGAGGAGAAGAGTCGAGCTTTTGGGAGGTGAGATGAGTTGTGGAAATTGGGCCAAGTGCAGCAAGTGACGGAGGGTTGTCAGATTGCATTCAGATCCACAAGAAGGATGAAGCAAAAGAACAGGTCATGTCTCTTTCTCCACTTGGCTTCCACTTCGGAGGTCATGGACGGGGTTCTGAATCCCTTTCCTGACACCGAAGCCCGGGGCATTAGCTTCTCCAAAGGCATCCAGGCGCGGGCAGCTGGCAGCATATGGCAGCAACGACTTGGAGGGTCAAAGCAAACCTGAAAGACAAGTTAAGAAACATGGTAACAAAAACCATGTTCCAAAATGTTCCAAAAACCATTGTTGTTTGCTTTTGTGTGTGTGCAATTGTCTAAAGCATTCTATATGGTCGTTGGAAGAGGGAGGGGCCAGAAACACAAGTTTGATCAGTGAAACTGTGAACCGGGTGCTTGGGTGGTGGGTCGGTTCCTGACAGCGAACCCCTTATATAGATCAAGCCAGTCCCTTTTCGGGTTACTCGAGGTCCTATGTGGGTGGGGTTGCTATTTCTTGCTTTCAGCATGGGTGATTTCGTCGATTCAGTTTGGCCCCAGATGGCACTATAGGCTGTCCCTTCTACGTGCCGTGCTCCCCCGGAGAGCCTTTGATCCTGGTTGGCTCACTTAACGATGACTCTCCAACCCTCGGGGTGCCTCCAACGATTCTTCGTCGCCTCACCATGCATGCGAGGCATGGGAACTCCAACTCATGGGAAGCCTTTAGAAACACGCAGTGGGGGACAGACCGATACAAGTACTCTACTCCAGAAAGATTTGAGTGAGACTTGTGAGACTCCTATATAAAAAGGAACGTCTATAAACCCATACACTCCATGGGACTGGAATATATGCCGCCCCATTGACTTCCCTGGCACCACCCCAACTGATCGGCATCTGTGGCAGTCCCATTAGTCGTGTCTGGGAAGGTGAATGTCTACATGTTTCTGCCGACCCGGTCTGGCTGCCGACAAGAGAAGAGAAGGCACGAAGCACACCCACTCCCACGCAACATATGATGGGCTTTGGTGTCCTTCTTTGGATGGTGGTTTCGGAGACTGTGATGTTCGACCTTTACCTTGGGATGATTGAACCCATTGACATCCATTGACTATAATATTTAATAATGTTCAAGTGACTTGAAACCGCCAACCAGTTCTTATTATCACTGCTTGATCTCCCGATATCTCCCAGACACACCGCGCACCGAACGATCCGCGCACCGAACGATCCGCAGCGCACGGTACCGGCCTGATCCGCCCGTCGCAGGCGGTCTGGGATGGCTTGGAGGAAGACTGCGAACGCTCCTTGCGTTTGTTTCCCCACGGCTCGCCCGAGCGGTGCCCGGCTGCACCTGGGGCATCGGTGAAGGTGCAGGAGGCGGGAGCCACCGTGGGTCTGGAGAGTAGGTCAGGTGTGCTGAGCCAGGTGCTTTCTCAGAGATGGACACGCAGTTCGAAGTGAAAGACTGTCTAACAGTCAAGTACACCTAACACCAAGTACACCTATGCAACGATATTAATTAAGAGTATGAGATGAAGCGATCTTAATGAGTATGAGTTGATAGATTATGTGTTGTTGATCCATCAAACCGTGTGAGACGTTCACCGTTCACCCGAGCAGGTCTTGAAGGGATCCAATCAAACTCTGGCTTTCCAGTTGCGGCAGCTCATGCTGATCGCCGTTCCTTGGAGACACTAGGGTGCAACACTGGGTCAAGCGACCTAGAAAAAGACTCCAAGAACTAACTCATACTAACTCCAAAGAACGAACATAGCCACTGTTTTTATCACTGCATTTGGGTTTCGAGAACTTCTTCGGACCCTGGTTCTAGTATACATGTTAATACCATATTCATATAGCCCAAAAAGACTGTGACACACATACCAGAAAAAGACCCCGGAAAGGAGGCTCTTCGAACGGCCAGAGCGGCTAGAGGCCACGCATGCGGAGGATGTGGGCCCAGTGGCTATGGCTTGTATCCAGCAATTCCATTCGGGCCGCCAGGCGATTTGTTCGGCGGTTTCCGGGCGGTTTCCAGCAAGACTGGGCGAGTGGACGAGTGGACGAGTCAAGTGGGGGGCAGAGAGTCAACGAGGCGAAGTATGAATCAGTGTAGAACACTGTTCTATACTCGTACTCCATTGTAATCAAACAGATATCCAGGCACTTTAAGAGATATCCAGGTATAATAATATATGTTGTTCTAAAGGAACGGCAGGTGCATGGGTGCCACTGCTTTCTATCACCTGGCAGGTACCTGGGTGCGACCAAATATTGCCCCAACTGGGCATCAGTGCGGGCAACGATACGGATCACTTTGGCCTTGGCCTCTCGGTGAGGAGGGCTCCGACCCCACCACGGGGCTTGGCGACTCGGGGCGGAGGTGATCCAGGAGGCCGGGCATAGCTGGAGCATCCGGAGGTCGGGGGTGCCCTGTAGTTTGGTGGTGTAGGGTAGTCCAGGACCCAAGTGGACACCCGTTGGCTGGTCCCGCGACATCTATGGCAGTGACGTCTCAAAATAGGGAGACCTTCCAGCTTCGACCCCCTGGGAGAAGGGAAATAGATCGCCCATTGGTCGGGGTCCCTGTCAAAACTTACATCCAATATCCCTCTGGATCCACGTACCCTATGAGAATGTCATTGGAGAAACCTTTATGTAGGCTTGGAGGGTTCAAGTACCTTCTGAGGAGGTATGCGGATCCCTACAGGGTATGGACGAGGCATTTGGAGATGTTAGCATAGCTTAGCCCAGTAAATATCAGTAAATAAAGGTTGTATGTGTTGCTTTTTGTTATGGTGGTTTTAACAACAACGTTTGCCGCCTTGTTGGATTTGAGTCAACAGTCTTGACGAGGGTATGCAACACGAAGGAAAGGGGTTTCATTAATTGAATGACTGAGAATGTCTATCCTGCTGGACTCCAGGATTGGGCGGCCAGCTGCCGTTCCAAAACGCTCCGACATGGTAAATGATGGGAACAGCATTCGGTACCACCCGTGCGGCACGACTGGACGATATATAGATGTTATGGCAACTTTGAGCTCCAAAACTGCGACCCTGCCCGGTGCCCGGATCCGCACCCTCAAAAAACACGGGTTTGAAAGAGGGCCCGAACCAGCCCTTGTGAACTAGAGGGTTCGACCCCCGACCCCAGGAGGGTCCAAGGATCCTTTTCTCGTGCCCAAAAAACATGTTTGAAGCCTTTTGAAACCTCTCCACCTCCCTCGACTGGACCGAACCCATCGCCCAAGACCAATCCCGAACCGGATGGACACCATGGACGGGTGACTGGCTGATCAGTGGGTTTGCAGAGGGAAAACCGTGAAGCAGATGGAAAGGACATTCAGCATCAATAAGAGGATCATCACATCAGATTCTATTTGACGATTCAATGGTCATCAAGCTAAGTCGCTTCTACGGATGCTTCACGCTAGTGCCGGAATGACTAGGCAGAGGCAGGGGAAAGATCCACTAGTCAAGTCAGGAAGGTCCAACACTTTGCGTGGCATGCTTCGTGAAGGGTTTGACCATGTTGGACAGTTGGACCATCTCATTGGTGGGACTGAGCTCCAGCAATTTGCATGTCTAATCCATCTATAATCCATGATCATCAATGACGTCTATTACATCTATACAAATCCATGATTCATGATCATCATATGTTCACCTATTTTCACCAACGCCCCACGGCCGCGAGCCGATCCGACATTCCTCCGTCCCCGACGTCTGGGTCTGTTCGCGTCGACCAAGGCATGCAGGCCCTGGTGATGGCGACCGACTCCTCGGGGCGTCTCAATGAGGAGGACGAGACGTCGAGATTGACGGGTGACGGTTTCGTTTCTTCGGATCGTTTTGGGGAGGAGGAACACCCGTCGTCTCCCAAACAGCGTGTGTTATGTTTCTTCTTTGGGGGGTGGTTGTGAGGGGAGGGCTTCGTCTTCGTCCGTTGGTTTTGGGGGGTGTTTGTTTGTGCTTTTTTGGTTGGAGGTCGGACGGAAGAAGGAGAAGGAGAAGATAGCGGAGAAGTGTCTTTTTGTTTTGCGGGGCAGAAGCTGAAAGCTGAGACATCAAGATTGAAACCTAGCAGCTAGCAGTTTCCGGTTTCCTTTTTCGCTGGATGTCCCAGCTGCAGTGTGAGTTCGGCAGTGGGGTTCGAAGGAAGGATCCTGCAAGACCTGCGACCCCTCTGAATTCACGATGAAACTTCCAGGCTTTCAGGGGCGGTCGAGTGAGCCTTCGTTGGGACAGCAAGTTGGACAGAGGAGGGACTTCCACCGAACCGGCGTTCGAAGTTCCCACCGATCATGAGCGGATTTGGGGACACCTCTATTGATATATGCTACTGAGAGCCCTCAACACGGTGGTGGTATGTGTCTCACTGTGGCCCTTGACAGTGGAGTTTGTTCGGAGAAGACTCGGAGAAGAGCACCCAGCTTGGCAGAAATAGCATCAACTTATCAACTTATTCCTTGCAAAGGTGACTTAGCGGCGTTTCTGGTAGAAAATGCCCATGCTGTTGCTGAGGTATACCCATGAGCCGAGCAGATATACAGCTCCAGAGTAAACCAGCACCTCCTATGGCAGACCAATGTCCTACTCTTGGAATGATGATCCAAGTTCTTCATGCAGTGGCGTATTGTTCAGCACATGTTTCCCACCCGGAAGACCAGAAACGCGAGGGTAAAAGCGCTCCACTTCACTGCAGGAGTTCATCGTTTGGTGGCGCAAGGCCTCCGCCTCTTCGTTGCGACGAACGGCACGTCCATCCGATGTGACCGGTCGGACTGATGTGACGCGCCTCCCTTTGGACTGGAAACCGTCGGGCTAGGCGGCTAGACTATAATCATCCAACTTGTTACTGGTAATGGGCTATACCCCGGAAGTATATGAATATGACAAGATGATAGCACGTCTTTGGGGCGAAGGTTTTTCTTGTTTCAATTCATCGTCCATTGTTACTGGTAATGGGATGTACCCAGTATGTGATATGTGCCGTGTCGTTTGTTCACAGCTGGTCGTAGTAGGTAAGGGGGGAAGTTACAGCCACTTATTGATAATTCGGGGTTTTGTTGAAGGGAACGTTGCAGGGATACTCTGCATAAGGGAATCACTCCACATCCCAATCCCCTTCCGGTTGAACATGTTGTTCCTTGTGTTCAGGTGGTACTGTACCCTTTGTTTTGAACAGGTGTTCTTCTTCCATAGTGGCCTGGCTATGTTTGGGTCATTGACTAGAGGACCAATGTAGCCCCCTGTTGGGCAAGTGAATTATAGAGCCGCGCGTGAGGCTGTCCGCATCTATCCGCTAAGGCCCTTAAGGGGCTGATGAGATCTAGGATCGCTCCATGAAAGCAACTCTGCAGGATGCAGTGGTATTGGACCCAATGAGTAGCACCCCGGACCTTCACGCACTTTTCGTTGAAAGTCTGGTCTGCAGAACCAACCGATTTCCACAAGCCTTAAGCTGGCATGTGGTGCTCGAACTTGGGGCATTTGACCGGTGTGATTTCCCCCGAAGGACCAAGGACCAAGTGGGAATGCCAAGCACGGTCCTTCGGTTCAATTTCACTCGCACGAAAGGTGGGAGAGCTAGCCCTCTCAGAACGACAAAAGCACACAAAAAAGATGGAGTCATACAACAGAGAGAGAGAGGGAGAGAACATATCACCGCGAAATCCAGGAAGCACCTCCTTTCCAAGAAGTCTTGCGGTATATCCTCTACTTACCTTTCCTTACTTTCCTCTACTTAGACATCCAGCTTGCCATCTCCGCTCAGAGAGTCTGAGGAGAGCTATCCCATTGGCATTCTATGGTCCATCAATTGGATGGTCGCCATGAGCACTTGGCCCAGCTACTCACGCCCAGTACCTCCCGCCGGTGCCTCCGGAGTGCCGGCCGACGCTCGGCGTTCGGCAAAACGGCCGGGATGTCACGGATGTCTTAGCACTTTCTGATTTGATGGCATTGGTTTTCTTTCTTTGTTTGCTTGAGGCTGTGGGTTTTGCTTGAGGCGACTGGCGCCTCCCGTTCCCGTAGCACCTGAGGTCATCATTGGCAACCTTCATGATCCTCAAACTGCTTTCGAGAGCGCACAGCTCTTGAGAAGGAGAGATGCAGCAGATGCAATATGCCATGCCATTGGAGTGATTCAGCACCAGTGACTGAGTGGTTTCAACCACACAACCAAACAATACCAAACACCAGATGCATATCTCAGCAGTTTCAGATGTTTATCTCTCCACCCCTCGGGCGTCTGGAAAGATTCCTTCCAAAGCACTGGTTGGCCGAAAGAACCAAGACATACGACCCATTGACCCCTTTCAATATGTTTCAACCACCCCAAATGGTATATGCCAGTACCATGCCAGTCGTGTTTGGGTATAGGATTTTGGTTGCACTTGGGGTGGATGTTTGCTGCGAAGGCTTGTTCACTTGTGAACGGCTGATATTCGAACCCAAAGGAGATGATATGGAGCATGCCTGGAGCATGCAGCAAGAACTGATGTTGACTAAACTGGCAGTGGATGTTTGACAAACAGCAGATCTACATGGAGAACCCTCACCTGTGTTTCAGGGGTCTGAGGGTTAGACAGTTAAGCCATCAGGTCCACTGATGGTCCTAAACGGTCCTGAATCAGGTCTCCTCCAAGCTTTTAGAGTGATTTAGAGATGGTTTAGAGGGATATAGATTCAGATGAAGAGGGTCTGTGGGCACAGGGTCTCTGCTGGATTCATGGTCCTGAATGGTCTGCTGCGAGGAGCTTCCCGGAGGGTTACTTGGTGACCTGGCAGGGCTATGGGCATTGCTTCAAGGTCTACCAGCGGCTCGGCGAGGCGTACGCCTTAGTCAGGCATACGGGCGATGCTGAACGTTGCTGCTTTCTTCTCTGTCCACGCGCGGCGCGGAATGCGGAACGTGAGGGAAGAAGATGAACAGCAGAATGGTCCAGGTTCCGAACTCACTGGTGGCGGTGCAGCGCATGTCTTGAATTCTATGTTGAACTCGCCCCCACCAGCAGATAGAGACACAGGCACGACCAGGGACGACCAACCCCTTCAGCTCAAAGACGCGTTCTTCCTATGCCAATGATCCACATGGGTCTTGCCAGGAGCCCCAAACGTACCAAGAGAGGTTCAGTGACCTGAACGTTCGGACCCGTCACCTGGGGTACCCTGGCCTGGGATAGTCGAACCTTCGGGTTCTTCAACCTCTGTTGGTCCCTAT
>CAXAMN010008558.1:160908-186920 GCA_963970005.1 Durusdinium trenchii
GGTCCCTATGGGATAGTCGAACCTTCGGGTTCTTCAACCTCTGTTGGAAGCTTCTTGAGATGCGTGGGATGAAAATCGTTTTCACCTGCCGTTCGCTCACTTCGATTCCCAGAGTTCGCTTCGGAACGGAACGACGGTCTACCCGGGTCTCGGGCCTGATCTCGGATGGTGGTCCCGAACGGTGCGCGCGTCTGGTGCGTTGAGGCACGGCTCTGAGCTGCTGAAGGAGTACAACCGATCCAAAGCGATGGGAGCTCTACCAGCCTACACCAATGGAGTGGGGAAGTATGCCTGCATGTGCCCTGGAGATAAGATGACCAAGTTGGTTCGAAATGCGCAACACTGGTGGGTTGTTGTTCCATCTTTATTGGGCGGGGGTGCGCGGACACGATACGAACAAATAAGAACCATTGCTTCAAGCATTTGATCCATTTCGAGGATTGTCGAGGTGACTATCAAGAATGCCCCTCAACCCACTCCGTCATTTCAGCACATCCCAATCCGAACCATCTTGGGTTCTCCCCTTTTTGTGACCGGCACCACTTGGAGCCCGGTCACGACCGGTCACTCCCTCGTCCCAGCGCTCTGTTCCACTCCCTCGCGCGGCGTTCCGCCTTAGGTCGAAGGTCTTAAGCTACCTGCAGACAGGACACGGCTTGGTCGATGGCCACACCTGCCTAGTCAGTGAACCACTTCGCTTGGGCCGTGCTGCCGTGGAGGATGCCACGATGTGAGACGGAGCGGAGAGAGCGGCGGAGAGAGCGGCAGAGCAGGCGGAGCGGAAAGGCCTAAGAAGGAGGCCTGCAATACCCAAAAGCTGTAAGAGTCCCTGCCAATACCTCAGGGGCAATCCCACACAATGCCTTTTCGTCCGTGCCCCGACTGAGACATGTCTTGGGGTGCTGAAAATCCAATTCTATAAGCGGCCCTACAGTAAGAGCTACTGCAGTCCAATTTGAAGAGTGATTTTATATGAATTTATGTTTGATTTTGATGAGTGTATACACACTTCCCAGTCGCTGGACTTCCCAACTTTTGGCTCTTTCATCCAAGTATAGGTCAGTAAATGAATCTTGAAGAAAGGCACTTGGCCAAGCTAAACGGTGAACCTCTGCGTTTGCTCAACCCGACGTCCTTCGGCCAAAGCTCACTGTCTCCGCGTTTCATCGGAGAGAGCGAAGAGGAAGACCCGAGGGAAAAGCGAGGACGAAGAAGAGCTGGTGAGCACGAAGACATGGAAGCTGTTGTTGTTCTTGTAGTTAAAACCTTGTTCTCCGGAGATAGCATGGGCATTGAATGGTGTCGGATTCAGAGGTTGAAGATCCTTTTTTCCTTTGGCCGCCCATTTGTTGCCCCGTTTGTACCGTCTTTGGGCACGCCGTGTGATTCTGGTGTCAGTCTTTGCTGCCCCATCTACTACCAGAATCATGAGTGACAGTGCTTTGTTCGGTGTGCACTTGAAACTGCTTAGTATTGGTATATGAGCCTTTGTGCGGATGCAAAACCCATCAAGTTGCAACAGACCTAGCCAAGATTTCTCGCTGTGAACCACCACACAATTCCCGCTTAACGGGAAATCATGTGGTTTCTGGCAGGCACGGTGTACAATAGAAGCATGAAGCATCAAAAGAAACATGGAACATTGCAATCCACCAGCGTTTTGGCTGAAGTGTGGTTGAAGTGTGACGGAGCAATCGCTGCAGCTTCCGCTGATTGACATGACGGAGCCATAGCTGAAGCCCAACGCGCGGCGCACGCGTCTTTTTTGCACAACTAACATGCCTAAGAATCAGATTCCATGTATGGAATTATATACTAGCTCTTAAAGACATTTAAAAGCCATCTTACATCCTAGAATCACCCCAAGGTGCTGCGAATCTTCGAGTCCCATGAATTGTGATCGGGATGATCGGCACACTGACACTGAACACCTGTTCGGATGGCGACATGCAAAGACCATGAAATCCAAGAAGCGCTTCTCCCCCAGCTGGTGAACTCCACTTCTAAGTCGGATTTTCTCAGAACTGATGAAACGTCCGTCGGAACCGAGCTATATAACACTTGTCAAGTCTGAAGGGTTTTGTGGAGGGGTGGACGTCTTGTCAAGTCCGCATGGTGTTCCCTTCTTCTTCCCACTAAACATCCGCATGTGTTCCTTTTGTTACCAGAGTTCATTCCTTTTTTGGTGGACAATGGCAACGGCAGACTCCACCCAATACGGCGAATACGGCACACTCCGCATAGAAGTCGTCGTCGTTTGCGGTCGGGGCCATGGCCGCCGGGCGGGTTTGGCCGGGTTTGGCGCTTTGGTTTAGTTCGGTTTGGTGATTTAGAACACCTCAACGTCCACAAACACTAGTTTCAGTTGAGCTATCTTCACTTCATCTATCCATATACATGTGATTCTATATGGCATCAGGTGGAGCTACAATCTATTAAGCTCATGTTCTTTGTATCGAAGTCTCATCCGCACCTCTTGGAAAGTGGATGGTATGTTTCCCCTACTATTCCCCTACCTCCATCCCGGCTAGCGGGTCTACCGTCCGACCCCTCGCGCCCTCGCCCGGGAGCGCTCCGCCTCCGCTCCACCCATACACGACCTGTCTGGGACGGCCAGGACGGGTCCCTGTCGCCGGACGGCCGACCTGGCAACCACCACCACCCCGGGCCGTGGCCGTCACTCTCGGCAGTCCGGCAGTCCACGGGTCGTCGATGGGCAAAGGATGCGTTCTCGGCCTTTGACGTGAACCACGACGGCAAGTTGAGCCGAGAGGAGCGGAGCGGGAGCGCGGTACCGTGCGGTGTCCGGTGTCTCCGGTCTCTCCGGTTGGGGAGGTCGGGGGGGAGGGGTGGAACCCAAAGCGTGGGTGGGTGGGTGTTCCCGAACAAACCACGGGATTCAAAGTTGTTGCACATTGGGGTGAGTTTAAGATGTTTCAAGTATTTTTGAAGATGCCAGACTTTATGGATGATTTCATATGAGTTACAGTTCAGTGTTGCTTTTTCCTTTTCAATCTGAAGAATTTGTTGTAACAGATCGTTTGAGATGCATGCTCTCAAGCTGTAAAAGCACATAGATCATATTTGGTTGATGTGTGTTTGGTCTCATCACCGGGCGCTGTGGGCACATGACCCGGCCACTGGCCCGAAGACCGGCATATCAAGTTGACGGATGTCATGTTTGCGTACTGAAACATTCCCAGACACGACCCATGGGACTGCCATAGGACTGCCGATCAGTTGGGGTGGTGGTTTGGGGGGTCTTTCTGGGGCGGCAGTCCTATGGCAGTCCCATGGAGTGTTTGGGATTTATATACAATCTATTTTAGGGATGTCTATCACCCACAGCCATCTCTTCCCAGGATTCCAAACACCGTAATATCCTTTCGAATCGTCAATCTTTACCTGTTCGAACCATTGTTTTTGAAAAGGACTTCAACAGTCTTGGAAGTCTTAGTGTCTTTGCTTTTCTCCAGTGACTTGGGCGACGACGACGGAGGAGTTCAATGCTATGATGGCTGGACAGGCTGATGTTCTCCCGTTCGGTCGAAGTTGGTGAGCCCATGTCAGCCCATGTCGGCTGTTCGGTTGAAAAAGCATCGAATTTGGCAGACTCACTGCTCACTCGATCATTTACCCTCCCTCCAACAAACATGGAAGCTGACCAGGAACCCTTTGTAGAGGAAAACAGTCTTCCAGTAGCCTAGCTTCCAGGGAGTGTACTTGGTGTTTGTCCCAACTGTTAGACTGGGTCGCGTTTGTCGGGCAAGGATGATGTACCATGTTTGGAGATGAAAAGGCCTGCAACCGAATCATCGTTTTCATCCCGGTTAATACTACACCGAGATGTAGTACTCTATCTCCCATGATCATACTGAAGATGCATCGTTGGCAAAAGCTAGTAACAAGTGCATTGCTAGTAACAAGGGCGTTGCGGCATTACTAGGAACAAGAAGCTACCAATTTCTGTGTTCAACTAAAGGAAGACCTGGAAAAATCGCCGAACCGATGCCCCCCTTTCCACCGAAAACACGGGCCAGGCGGCGTACACGACTGAGGGGGCAGGGTGCTACACCGGTGCCAATTACCTCACACAGCTGCTGGGTGGTGGTTTCAGAGATGTTTATTTCCCACCTTTGTAGGCTGTTCTTCACATATGGCGAAGGTTTTGAAGCGTTTAAACGAGCAAACCTTTACTTGACACTGATCGATCCCACTCATATATTTGTTCAAGCGACACCACCGACCAGGCCAGCTTACACGGCCCAACCCATTCCCGTGAGCTATGCTTCAGCTCAACCAGCCTCCGTGACCTATGCCGCTGAAGTGCCCCAGACCACAGCGGCGACGGCGACGACGGCTCAGGCTGCTCAAGTGACCTACGCACCCGCTCAGGCGGCTCAAGCACCAGCATACGCACAAGCAGCACAGTTGTACGTCCAGCCGCAGGCCGAAACAGCTCAAGCCCAAGCAGGTGTGACCTATGCTGCAGCATCCTACCCTGCTCAATATCAGACACAGCCAGCGGAACCAGTGCCTGTGACCTACGCAGCGCAACCGGCTGAAACCTATGCCGCACCTCAGGCCGCTGAACCTGTACCAGTCACGTACTCTGCACCAACTGAGATGGCAGCACCAAGCTACACCACTGCACAGCCTGTGCAAGCCGCACAGGTGGCAGCATCGTATCAAATTGCAGCTCCAGCTCAAATGGCTGCACCTTCAGCCTTTGCACAGATTGACGCCAATAAAGATGGAGTGATCTCCAGACAAGAGTTTGCTGCAGCCATGGCCGGCCAGCCAACAACCTACACCGCGCAGCCTCAGTTGCAGGTGCAGCCCCAAATGCAGGTGCAGCCCCAGATGCAGGTGCAGCCCCAGATCCAAATGCAGCCGCAATTCCAGGTGCCGCAATTCCAGGCGCAGATGCCGGGTGTGAATAGTTATGTGCCCATGCCAGCAGCACCCGAACAATCTTTGAGCTATGTTGCGCCAGTACTTCCACCTCCTCAGATGGCTCAAACCCCTGTGCCAGTGTATGCGGCTCCAGCGGCAGCAGCAGCAGCAGCAGCAACAGTTACACAGCCAGAGGCAGCACCAGCACCGGCAGCAGGAAAGATGCTCTATGCAGCACCTCTTTTAGCTGCGAGCACCTCTCCTGCGAGTGGACCTTCGACAGCTGCTGGAACACCTCCGCCAGGTGCAGTTTATGCTGCACCTCAGACTTCCTTTGTGCCTCCTCCGGCACAACCATCTCCCTTTCAGATGCCCCAAATGCCCAGTTATGTTCCTCTTCAGATGCCAGCTGTAGATGTCCCATTGTTCGGAGCTCAGCCCACCATGTTTCAACAACTGGACGTCAACCAAGACGGGGTTCTCTCGCGAGAGGAGTTTGCAGCCTATGCTGGGTTCAGCCAACCAGCTTACTCCAGTGCACAGCCGGCACCCATGTTTGGGGGGGCATCCAACTATGTGAGGGCCAACGAGCTGTCCTTCACCCCACCCATTCAATATTCAGCCTCCGCTCAGATGCCAGCTCCAACTGCCTATGAGCCACAGCCTCAGATCTACTCCGCACCGCAGCCGCAGCCCATTTATGCGCAACCTGCCAGCACTTATCAGCCTGCACCACAAGCGGCGCCTGCGCAAACCACCTATGCACAGCAAGCCAGCTTTGCTCCAGCAACATACACCGCAGCCCCACAAACCTACACAGCTCCCCCCATGCAATTGGCGACCGACTATGCCGCACCCCCAACGGTGGCCCGCACCGACTTTGCAGCTCTCTCGCAGCCCTATTCCTTGACGCCACCGGTGGAGTATGCACCGATGACGATGGCTCCGGCCCAGTATTCGACACAACCAGCCCAGTATTCCATGGAATACTCAGCAGCACCTACTCAGTACACTACTGCTGCAGTAGCACCAGCACAATATACAGTTGCAGGTCAGTCCTATGCTCCTCAGATTCTGGAAGCACCCGGACAGTATTTGGACCAGTACGCCATGGCACCGGCGCAGTTTGCCCAATACTCTCAGTACACAGCAGCACCAGCTCAAGCCACTGCAGCTCAATACGCTGCAGCACCAGCTCAGAGCACTGCAGCTCAGTACACTGCAGCTCCAGCCCAGGCTGCAGTAGCGCAATATACTGCAGCGCCAGCCCAGAGCACTGCAGCACAATACACTGCAGCACCAGCTCAGGCTACTGCAGTTCAATACTCTGCAGCACCACCCCAGACTACTGCACCGCAGTACATGTCGCAACTGGGCGGTGGCCAGTACATGACTGTGGGAAATCCAGCCACTTTGCTGCATGGAACAAGGGGGTTTTGCAAATCCAGGAACCTGTGGCATGTGTTCATGGAAAAATGAACAGTTCCATCCAAGAACGGCATCAACCTGTCACAGTTCCAGTCCAGCATTCTCTGGTGTTTGGCCGTCGGGTCGCCCAATCCTCCAGGCCGCCAACTACGGTGGTGCGCGGCCTCAGTTGATTCTTTGGGAACGACCTGGGACTGGTCGGAGAGGTTCGGAGAGGTTCGGAGCCACCGGGGAGGGTGTTTTCCTGAAGCAGAAGGGACCCAGATGCTTTTCCTGCTGCTTCATACTCAGCTGATAGATGTCCTGTGAGTGTGAGAAGCCTTGCTGGCAGCAAACACTCCAAATCTCGCTGTGAGTTGTTTCGTGACGGCTTTGGCTTGGCACATGTGTTTGTTGAGAGAAGCGGTGGTGCTACATGATACCCTTCTCGATGTTTTTTAAGTTGATGTGTTAAGCCTGGAAGGGTAAGACCATAGTCCCCTCACCCGGATGCATTCGTCCAAGCCCTCACACGACAAGCTCAAGCCAAATTCAGGTATGAAAGTTCATTGTCAGCCACTCTAGTGGGACGGGTGCCTTGACCCAGGAACTGCCTACATGCCCTTTGGAGCCAAACGTGAGACCGTTGGAATCTCAGTTTTTTTGGATGAGATGTGGCGAAGGTGTGAACCTCTGAAGTCGTCCAGGCTTCTGGGCATCTGTTTTGGACTTGATCCCATCCAACCCCCCCAGAATTGCACGGATTGAAGATTAGCCCGATTCCGGTAGAATCAACATGAATCAATCCTCCACCAACAAGATTAGGAAAACCCGGCTAATCGACATGAGTTCAATCCTGTCATGTTTGTTTTGTTCCTCAACCTTTTGATTGGTTTTTGACTTTTTTGTGGGGTTGCTTGCAGACAGAGTGCTACTCACTCCGTGCAAGACATCCTCCGCTGCAGGATGTCTTTGCGCAGGCTGGGTTGGAACCGAACGATGTTCCGTGGGGGTTCACCCGACACTTCACAGCCCCAGCCAAGCTCCATAAGGTGCCCTTTTGGTTGCGTCCAAATCGAGAAGAAAGAGGGCCAACAACTTGAAAGAAGATGGCCTAGTTAACCAGATGACACGACTACACCATATACAGTACCATATACAGTTGGCCTTTGATGCATCACAGCTGCCTAGTTAGCAGATGCCGTGTCTGTGTTGTTCGTGGCATGCGGTGTGCCGCAAAAACCACGCCGTTTTGCTCAGATGGATGTGAACGGGGACGGCGTCCTATCTCGAGAAGAGTTTATGGCCAGTATTCATAGGTGATGAGGCACTGGCATGACTGGCATGTTTGCAGTGTCAGCTTGCAGTCATACAAACTGGAGTCATACAGTCATACATGCTTTGCTTCTTTGTTCTCTCCTTGGTGGTCTGAATGCTGTACGGGTTCAGGCGAGATGCTACTAGTGTCGTACAATGGGACAACTTCGACACTGTAAATAGATCTATTTGCCTGGTATGGTGCTCAGCTGGAACCTGAAACCATATGAGTCTTTGAAGAAAAGATGGCAGTCCTTCAAGTTGTTTTGGAAAGCTTCAATCTGAGCATGACTGAGGCTCCCTCGCCTTTGGAGCGGCGTAGCCGCCGTCCTTTTTGAGAAATACCGGGACGGACGCCGCAGCCAATCCCGCGGGGAACTATGAAACCGCGCGTATCGTCGCGATAGCTTTCAAGCGCTTGGTCAAGCCACCTGGAGCTTGACGGTTCAATGCTCACCTAGAAATGCCGGAAACACTTGATGAGGGAGGCGTACTTTGAGCCTTGAAGAACTCGAAGAAAGGAACATCAAGAACTCTGACAAGATTTTATATATATATATATATTATGTGTAACCAAGTATCTAACCACACCATGTGCATCGTTCCAAAAAACATCCATTGTGTCAACCGTGTTGCAGGCACAAGCCCATCCAATGCCGCAAAAAGGTGGAAACCCAAGCAGGAAACCCGTCAATTAAGTGTCCGGCATGATTCTTTGCAGATATGACACATTTTGGTGGAAAAAGGGCGCCGCTGCTCCGTCCGTACCTGCGACTGGACCGAGTGGACGGAACCAGGCAGGTACGGCACCAGGCAGGTACGGCACCGGGCAGGTCAGCCGTCCAGTCTTATGGCACCTTTAGAGGATTAGACGAAGAAGAGGCAGACCAGGTGTGAAACGACATGCATGATCTTCAGGGTGCGTCCTTTTACATCATGGGGCCCATACTTCAATGGTTTCAATGCGCCCTGTCCGTCATCTGAAAAATCTCTGTCAACACCGGTCTACCTGCGCTCGTCTTCCAACTCGGCCTCCTGAGGCCTTGGTCACCGCCTCACAGAACGACACCATGGTGGGCTACTGGGAGCCACTGAAGTACGTCACCAAGCTGCGACGCATCAAAACGGCCACGCGGACGCAAGCCGGCTTCGGGCATGGGCCGCCCCCCCCCTCCCGCGGGTCACGTGGACGGAGGCTGCTGGGTATCGCCAGTGCTAAGCTGCTGAGGACTCCAACCCGGTGCTCTTGAAGGTGGACTTCCACGCGGGGCATGGTGGGGCGTCGGAGAAGTCCAAGTCCATGAAGGAGCAGGCGAGTAGAGCTCAGCGAGTAGAGCTCGGAGCGGAGAGCGGAGAGCGCTCGGAGCCTGGGCTGGGTTGGCATGCTTCATCCGACATCCAAGAGAGCCAAACGAGAGAGTCAGTGGCACCACTGACTGTCCTGCCAAGCCTCATCAAGCCATCAAGAAGCAAACCCTAGATCACCCCGATGCAAAGTCAAGCAGGCTGACTGATATTGACTGAAATGCCGTCAAGGAAATCAGAACTACTATGATAGGAGTGTCAGATTCAAAAGGTTGTTTTATGATGTTTTATGCACGGAAAATGATGCTCAGAACTGCTTGCTCAAACTTACTGGATGTCACTGCATTTGATATTCTTCATTTCTCCAGGTTCAATCTGTTTCTTCCTTGGTTGAGGAGCTTGTAAAGTATACAAGGCACTAAGCTTTCTTTCTTGACCAGTCTTTGTGGACCAAAGTCGAGGCCACTTCCCACTCATTGTAGTTCACTTGAATTCCTTTGCCCACTCGTGAATGGCACATTCACTCGTTTCATGCGCATGAACCAAACCGGAGGCACAGCACTTTGCCTTCATGTTGGACCAGCTCGGGGTCCGCTGAGCGAGCAGAAACAAGGATCCCAAAGAGCACGTGCGCTTGCGCGAAGCGCGTGTGGCCGTGATATCTGGGGGTCGGCGGAGAAGCTGAGGAAGGTGGAAATTGCAAGGCTGGCTGGCTGTGAAAGAGTATATAGGTGAAAAGTCCCACACCTCATTGGATGATTTGAATGCGACGGTGCCATCCCAAAATCTTTCTACCTCAAAGTCCTAGAGTGCTTGGTCATGTTCTCATTGCCAGATTGGGTTTGGGAGTGCCACACCTGCGCCTAAGCAGTCGATCCGCTTCCTTCAGTCGACCTCGTTGACTCTGGGCGGGCTCAGGTGATCTTGGGGCTGATCCCCTTCAGTCGCGATGGGCCGGAGACCCTCAGGATTAGGGCCGGGATGGGGAATCAGGTGGTCACAAGGGGAATGGGTCATCACCCAACCCCTTGTGGCTGTGGATCCAAACCGGGACCCCTCTTCTCCGTGGGCACCTACCTCCCTTGAGACGTCTCTTCTGTTCATTTTCGGTGGGAAAAAAACCGGGGTCCCTCGGCAGGGCTGTTCGACTTGCTGGGGCAACTTGGTCGACTGGGATGGTGTCCTTCTTGGTTCATAGAAGTACTGTACGTATAATAATAATGGTAAAATGATGGCAGTGTGGTGAAAAATGTATCAGAGCATAATTCGGCGGATTAGTGATTAGTGGTGCTGGATTTTTATGAGAGGAAGCAAGCTGGAGCATGGAGATATAGGAGGTGCTTGGGTCTCTTCCCATGCCGCTTGGGTCATCTTGCCAATTCTCCGAACACTCCGAGGTTTCCGGTGGCTGTCAGTGCCTTGCGCCCATCAGGCGGCGTGCTCCATGCCCGAAGCTCAAAGCCAGCACGAAAGTTGAGGCATCATATCGTGATGCCTCGACTGTCCCGTAATAGTAATACCGGCAGTATGTCGTTTTCGTCCGGAAAACCTCCCAAATTTGCAGCCTCGTTTCGTTTTCGCCAAGACATTTTTCGTTGTGATAATTCATGTCCATGATGTCCTGTGAGATTCATACCTGGACCCTGTCGGCTGTCGGGGTGTCCGACTACCCCGCACTACCGCACGTTCGGCTTCCTATTCCAGGGCACCCCCGTCTCCAGACAGACGCTGAGGTTCATTGGAACGCCCCGGTCGATGCTGAAACGGAGCGGGCGGTGGGAAGGTGGGCTGTCGTCAGTCTGAGTTTTTGGTTGCACCTGGAACGCTGAAAACCAGACATATTGAGTCATATGAGATCGGTTAACCGTTGAAATCCATGGTTGCCGTTTAACCTTTAAGGATTTTCGGAACTGTCCCATTGGTTCCCCTGCGTCGTTCTGCAGATGCCTTGAAACATGTGAGGGGGAGATCTGTCACGTCAGGTGGTTCACTCTTTCACGTTCCGATGCGGAGTAGCTCATCGCCGCTTGAAAACCCCGCCAGCTGTGGGAGTTCTGCAGGCCTGCAGCAGTGTGTTCCCTGCGTTGACCTGCGTTTGGCTGGAAAAATGGACGGCATGAACCTCCAACAGAGGTTAAAGGACCTTAATAGACTATCCCATAGGTACCCCACAATGGTTCTATAAGGTCACTTAACCTCTCTTGGCTGTTACATACTTAACGAACACACCACATGAACGTGGACAATTGGCCACGAAAAGAGCATTTTGCTTTACGAACTGGTGGTGAAAACCACGTGCATGTTAGTGAGTTGGAGTGTAAAGACATTCAATTTGGGCGACCCCGAACGGTGAATTGGAGAAGATCTTGAGAATGGGCCCTGAAGCTTTCAGCATGGTGATTTGATGACATTGTCGGGCAAATTGCAGGTGCCACTTCAGCCAGCCACCCCAGACATGAGGAAACGTGGCTTATTGAAAGGACCCCCTGAAGGTCCCCAAAGGGTACTCAGACTCCCGTTTTGGACTCTATCGGCCAGCGCCAAGTCATGACACATGCGGACACCTGTATATAACAGGACCAGCTGTGAAAAAGCATGGCGCACCAGAGGGTGCTGGCATAGAGGGCTGGGCGATAAGACTCGTCTACATGTCAATTTCTTGATTCAATATGATTCAATAATATAATTGCACATGCATATGCTGCATATGTATGTCCAATATAACAGATTATACAATTACGGCACAACTTTCCTCTAATTTGAGTCACGACTCTCTACCTCTATGAGAGAATGGGCTCGGTCAGGCACAGCGGGTTGAAGAACACCCTGACTTGCCTGGCCATCCTCGCACATTGTACATCTCCGATGGCATGGCCCCGATGTCAGATCACCATGAAATCTGACCGAATGACCAAACTAGGTGGTGAACTCAAGCGAACTCCACTTCCATGACCAGTTCAGGGGTCGTGTAATGAAATGAGTGTCTGGAGTGACGCCTACAATTGGGCAAATATTCCATATATAGTTTTTGGTGGGTAGGTGCCATATAGAACACCATGACTTGGTACAAAAAAAACAATGCCCCCCCGTCTCGTGTTTCGCTTCGCATCCGCTTCCACCCGCAGGAGGCCGCGGAGCGCGTCGCGGCGGAGGCGGGTCGAGGTGGTTTGGGTCGGTTCGGACTTCGGTGGAAGGGAACTCAAAGCTGATGCGACGAGAACCGCCGAGGGAACCCAGGGCCTTGACTGTCTCGCCTTTGCGGCGCCGCGTCCCGCGCGCGTTGGGACGCGGCCTTCCTGGCCCTGGCCTTAACTAACAAAGCCTAACGAAGCCTCAGAATCCTTGACACGATTGAAACTGATCAGATGGTTTTTGTTCAGATGGAAGACCCCCCTCACTCAACTCGGATGCGGATGCGACTTGTGTGGTGGAACTTAGACCGTACCTCATAGGAATGGTGGACTTGTTTGAGCGGCTCGTTCAACGAGTTGGGACTGGTGCTGTCGCACGTGAATAGCAGTGGTGTGCCACAGTTGCGATGGCTCAGGCAATGGAGATGATCTTGAAGGTTTCAGCTCAACAACTTGGGACCTATTATTCATTGGATGGGCGTTTTTCGTGAATTGTTGATATACCCCTCTACCAAAAGATGGCACAAGTAAAAGTGCTCCATATGCTACTTTTTCCTGCGGAGCGGCATATGAAAGGGCTTCTGACCGTATACATGTTTTCTCTTTTTTTTGGATTCTGCTTTTGCTGTTTTTCTGCTTTTGTTGCTTTTCTGCTTCTGCTGCATTTTTGCTTTTGTTGCTTTTCTGCTTTTGCTGCTTTTCTGCTTCTGCTGTTCTTTTGCTTTTGTTGCTTTTCTGCTTTGGCAGCTGTTCTCCTGTCTCTTTTTGTTTTTGTTTTTCCATTTGTTTGCTTTCTAACCTTTGGATCTGGGGTGCTGCTGGGGAACCGCTGCGGCCCCCCAACCCCCCCGCGCCACCAAATTTGCACTTCATCTCCGACTCCCTGCGCCTGCCATGAAATCAATAAGGTGAACTTTGCGGGGCAAAAATTCTAACCAATCATATATGCCTCCTGTGCTAGTTCTCTTTCTCTTTACTGTTTCTCTGCCAACTGCACCAAACTGTTGTGAGAGGTAGGTAGGAATTTCTCTGACACCTGCACTATTCCAATGTATTTTGCCAGCTACGACAGCCCCCAAATTAGTCTAATCAGCTAGCAATTAATATGAAACCTGCACTATTCCAATGTATTTGGCCAGCTACGACACCTGTGTCTCTGCTAAGTACACGAAATTGCTGTAATTAGCTAGGTACTAATAAGAAACCTGCTCTATTCCAATGTTGTTGAAAAAAGCTCCCGAAAACAATGAAAAACAAATAGAAGTGCACCCATTGTTCATTCTTTTTGTCACCAAATATAGATAGTGGATGATAGTGGCACGATTTCCAATACGTGTTCAAATGGGTTTTGCTTTTCTATCTATTTGGGGGTCTATTTAAGTACGTCAGCAAAGTACAAGGAGTAGACCGAGGGTAGAGGCGGGCAGAGGGAACCGAAAGGGAACCAAAGATATCCAAAGAGTATCACTCAGAGTAAACTTTTTTCTTGGTGCTCAAGTTTGTAATCCAAGGGTTTTGCTCAACCAAAATGGAAGGTTCTGCCCAGAAGTGCAAACAACATCCTTGTAGGTACAAATGATGTGGCTGCGACTTGACCCCTTGTACATCTCCGCCCCGCCCCCCCTCTTGAGCGTCGCCTGCGGCGGAGAAAAAATAGATGTTATGTTTGATGTTGATTAGGGCCAAGAAAGGTCTTTGGGGCTTCATCCACCATGTCCACGACATACTCTCCATTCGCAGGTGCAAGAACTGCTGCGTGACACCCGAGGCCTGCATTTGGAAAGGGCGGGGGAAGAAGGCTTCGAAAGGATTGGCAAGATCAGACGATCTCAATATGCTCAAGAATCATGCTTTGCATGCTTTTGTCTTCCGTTTTAGTCTTTGGAACATTTTGGAGCCATTGGTGTATGTAACCTTCCATATGGTGGCAAAGGCATCCGTTCTCTTCAACATTCATGGCTTTTTTGTTCGCATGCATGTGTCATGAGCTCTCGAGCTCTTCCCTGTGCCGGACATGGGAACAAATGGAGGAAGTCGGGGTGCCCCTGTCACATTCACTCACGACGTCGGGATCTTGGGGACTCAACACCACCCCGTTTTGTGACTGCTGGAAGTTTCTTTTTGTTGGGTTTGGGGTTGTGTGGAGCATCCAACCTTCACTTCGGAACTGGACGCCGCCACCGGTCGGAGAACCGCTCCAGGTGCCCAGTGGTCAGCTCAGGCGGCTTCCGGGATGGTGTGCCATCATGTGCCATGAGGGTTGAACCACCCAAAAGTGCGAAGGAAAGGCTGTTTTATGGATGTTTGAGTCCACTTTTTCAAGGCAGGGATCTCATCTCTCGATGGATTTCAGTGGCATTGTTGCATCATTTTGCCAACTGACTAGTCTAGAATGTCTCATTCTTGCTCCGAAATGTGTTAGGATGGATTGAAGTGGCCTTTTGTTCGAATTTTCAGGCTTTCCGCATCTATAATCTCCGGCGCCCCTCATGCCACACAACCTCACTCGACCCATGGGTGGCCTTGTTCGGGTGACGTCCATGACCTGCGGCCAACGCCCAATCGAACGGCTTCATGGCTTAGCCTCCAAAACGACCACGCTCGGCCGTGACCAAACGCAGTCGAGACGTCGAAGACGTCGCAAAAGAGCACGACGGGGAGAGTGCGATCAGAGGTCTTTGATTTGCCATCACGTCTTGAGATGGCAAACTCCTACGTAATTAGTTTGATGCTGCCTTCATTACCTGGAGTGTTCGCCTTCAGCCTTCACAGAAACAGAGAGAGAGAGAGAGACGACAGGGATCGGAGTTGCCTTTTGAAAAAAGCGACGCCTTTAAGCGACGCCTTTTGTGATTTGTATTTGTGTCACATACCAAATGCAGCTTGTAGGATCGCACGGGGCTCTTTCAAAAAAGGTCTTGACATGTCTTGACCAACACCAAATCAGGTGAACAAAAAGATCTGGACACTGTTCCACCGGAGAAATCCACCCACCGCGGCATGGATTCAGCGCACTCTTCAGAACCCGACCCACCCGCGACGTCCTCCGGTGTCAGAATCCGAGTTGACCCACGGTGTTTGACCGAAACAGACCGAGGGGATGATCGGACCCGTAAAACCCCCCGCTGTGTCCGTTGAGACCCGGCAACAGGTGATTCACGTTTGGGCTCCAGTACCGAACAGGAGGTACGACTGGAGCCCTAGGGATTTGCTTGAAGATCATACCCAAACACTCCATGTATGCCATATATGCCTACATTGGGGTGGTTTGAGGGGTCAATGTAGGCATATATGGCATACATGGAGTGTCTGGGATATGAAACAAGGCCAAGTATCGACATGATCCGAGGATGCCGAGGAACAGGGGGGCTTCAAGCGAGGACTCGTGGGTCGATCGAACTGATCTGATCGACTCGTGACACCAAAACACCGAGCGTCCGGAGGTCTCCCACATCCAACGGGTCAAGAACTTTGCGCCGCGGGCGCGGGGCGGGGCGGTTTGGGACAAACCGGGGTGAGGTTTGAAGTGAGCTGGATCTCGCAGGCCAGGGGAAGTGTCCCAAAAGCTTGCCAACTGGGCTATACTCAGTTTCATATGTGTTTTAAACGCTTGATCCACACTGACTAATGACACACACAAAAAAGAAGGGGCAAGACGACACTCTGCGATACCCGGGAAAAGTGTTGTGCTATGCACCACTGAGAACAGTTCCCACCAACCTGAGAACACTGGAGTTGATGCAGCATCACTCAAACTAGAAGCCCCAAAAGCCAGTTCTACAAGGGACTATCAGAAAATGGTTGCAAGGTTTTGGTGGGCCATTAGGTAGTTATATGGAGTATTGAGGCGGTTTAGTGCAAGTCCTGTGAGTAGCCACAGTTGATAGGCCAGAGCCGAATTTGGGTATAGTTTCATATGTTTCTATTCCAAAACCGACAGTCAAAGAGTTCTAGATTGAGGCGGTTCTCTCACTTTGAGGCCTTTGCAGCTGGGTGAAGGTGTGGCTCAAGGCCATACAGCCAAACACCATTCTTCTGGCGTGTCATGTTGACTCCTGTTCCCAGCCACCGTCGAAAACCACCAACTTGTGTCGTTTAGAGTGCGGGTTTCTCAATGTCTTACAGGGGCATAAAGTCTCACAAAGTTTGTTCGATCAAGTTTGTTTTTATCATGAACAATATAACAATAACGGATGAACCATCAAACAACCATAAGGACCATAAGTTTGTTCATGGTTAGTGATGATGGTTCCATTTGTTTTCATCCGGAAGTCCTGTCGTTGACCGCTCTTCAGCGGCATCAACGTTCATCCTGACCCCGACGCATACCCATCCAGGTCCGGCACTTGCGCATCGACGTGCGTTGTGAGAGTGACACCGTCCGTGCAGCCGAAAAGGACGGGCCCAGCGGTGACCAGGTGCTCGGAACTTCGGTGAGGAAAATCGGACCAGAGATGACCGGGTGCACTTCTTGAACGGTCACCGGATGTTGCAGGGTTTGGTCGGGTTTGGGTGCGGTTCACGTTCGGGTCATTGTGGGTAGGTGTTCGGGTGGGTCGGACGGGAAGAGCAAGACTAAAACCCAAATTGGACAGGGCGCTCTTAGTACAGACAAGTCACTTGTTAGATATAGACCCACGAACAGATCAGACGACAGAAATACGACTCAGATGCAGAGAAAGGATAGATTGATGCCAATCTACTGAATCTAAATTTATAGTTGTGAGCCAAGGGCTTTCAAGACTGCATGTCGCAATTGTTTCTTGCCTGATAATCTGTTTAGCACTCAAGGCTGTCAGACAGGCCAACTTGGTCTGTTGATGATGTCGACGTGTACTTTGTTTGGATAGTCCCATACACTCCATGGGACTGCCTACGTCGCCCCAAAACGACCCCAACTACACCACCCCGGTCGGCCATCTCCGCAGTCCGCAGTCCCATGGGTCGAGTCGCGCCATGGGTCGAGTCGCAGTCCCAGTCCTACGCCGTGGAGCTCATGGTCCTGACCGATTAGGAACGCCGGGCGTTCCTCGGCGGACGCAAAGGCTGTTCGTGACCCACCGTGGAGTGACGAAGAAAGCGACAGCCCTTCAAACAAGCATCGCACATCCATATACCAGAGGGCCCCCGCAGGCAGAGAGGGGGGGGTGGCTCATAGACACCCAGACAAAGCTCGAATACCTGGCCCAGGGGCCCTGGTAAATATGCATACATAAGATTACATAAGTCCATCCATCCACAGTTCCCCAGGAGATGAGGATGTTCTGGACATCCGCTCCAGAGAACTTGCGGAGGAATTCTGCCAAATGCTTGATGTGAGTGTTCCACATGCTGTATGGATGTAATCCCGATCCCCTAAACTGGATGGTATGAGATTATGTGATGATATGTGATGGGTCAGGCATTTGCCACCCACGCACGCAGGATTTGTTTTTCTGGATTTCAGTCTCGACTTCTATCCAGAACCCTGGGACAAGGGAGGCAAACCCAAGAAGCACTGAACCCACAGGTGTCAAATGTTGGTGATCCCATGCGGCAAGGCTTTACACTTGATGCTATCCGAACAACCCCCAAGCTCCCGTGATTGTCCCATGTTTGCCTTCCAGGTGGTGCTCGAGTTTTCTTTTGCTTCGACGGTAGGAGTTGTATTTATATTACTATTTTATATCAGAGTGAGATGAGAATTGTGGCAGCTGAGGATGGATGAAATCCAAACTCCCTCCAGCTAAAGGAGGACGCAGAAGAGGATGAAGAGGCAAGTGGCCGGCGTAGAGGAGTAGTGAGTACATTTTGTAAGATGGCTAGCATGCAGAGTGTTGCATATCAACTGTGCAACTGTTGCTACAATTTGGAGGGCCCCAGGCCAATATTGTGCCATGCCTACTCAGGGCCAACGCGTCTCGGTCCATGCTCGGTCGAGAGAACAGAGAGGAGCCCGGGAGCAGCTTGACGTGCCAAGGCCCAGAGGATGTGGAGGGGAAGGATCAGCTCGAGCAACCTGGGTCTTCATGGTGAAGGGAGCCCTTGTGAACTGGGACGTACGCTGTGCAACGAGAAGTACGAAGTGGACTTGATGCACTGGCACCTGTCAGATCTCGGTTCCTGACACGGAGACTTCACGAGCCTGCAGGCTCGCACATCCCAGGCACGGTGCGCTCTTCGGGTGATGATCTTGGCGCGCGACACAGAACCGAGCTCAAGGAGCAACCGCCACTCTTGCGGCACTCTGGCATACCCGCCGCAAGACGACGCGGCGCGGGGGTGGGGGTTGGTTGTTTCAATTGGGGGAGTGGTAGGTCTTGGGCCTCACATCTTGGGCGGTCTGGGCATTGAATGAGCTCGAAGTTGGGCGTCCTTGGCAAGTGACCGGAGATGTCGCTCTCAGCTTCACACTTGACCAGCCGCCTTCGCCGCCAGCCGCTTTCTATGACGAAAAAACCCCACGGTTTGGTGACCTGGCGCGACTTCGAAGGAAGAGCTGGACTTCCGTCACACCCACCTGACGGTGCCTGTTGGCACCTAACTATATAGTCACCGACGGCGCTGGACACGTTTGGGACGTCAGGTTCGCTCCGCTGGGTGGGCCTGGCCCCCGAGATGCCAAGGTGCCTGCTGTGCTCTTGCTCCCCGGATGAACGGGTCGGACGGCGGCGAAGGTGAGGACACCATCCGCGTGACCCGGTCATCAGATTCCCAAACTGTTCCAAGAGTAGGACCTTGAGCTGTTCACCTGAATATTCCAAAGATACAACCTAATAGCGATGGACTCCAACCTAACAGCGATGGCTTCCAACCTCAAGCCTTGTGCTGTTGAAAGTTCATTTAGCTGACATTCTCTAGGATTGACAACTCTCAGAGCAGTGCGAGGTTCATCAATAATAGACCGAAGAACACCACGGAGATTCTCCCGTATCTCTCCACCGGCATTTGGCACCAGGGAAAGAACACCAAAGGATATAGAAAACAATGCCTTCAGGATTTGGTGATCAGCCTTAATGATTTGGTGAAGGACCTGAATGATTTGGTGAAGGACCTGAATGATTTGGCGACCAGGGTACATGATTCATTGCATTTTCTGATTTTGTTGGTGATTTGGGGACCAATCAATTGCAATGTCTGACCACCTCGCTGAAGTGGATCTGCCAAAAGCCAAGCTGAGGATGCTTGTGTGTAGACACCTGAATCTTCCTGGAGCCCCACTGGAGTCCCAAACTGATACCTTAAGTTTGTTCAAAGGGCGCCAGGCTGAGTAGTTGCTTTGAAACACCCAGATGAAACCCCAAACTACCCTCAGCGATCTCTTTCTCTCTCTCCCTGTTTGTAGTATCAAGCAGATGGGCGGTAGGGAGAGTTGTTTTCCAGTCCGAACAAAAACATTATACCCTAGAAGTCCAAAGACTATATTTTGACCGGCTGAAGTAAAGGAAGTTCCCTTTCAGTTCCCCTAAAGACCATTCTTTTTATAGTCTTTGACTCCCAGGGATTATATAACTATATTTGATACTATCTGTAGAAAACACTTGGATGGGTCCCACCCGCAGCACTCTTTGGTCCAGCGGAGCCGCTCAACTTGCCCGACCCGCTCAGTGCTCGCATGCTCTGCTCAGTGCCTTCGATGCACTGCTCATCAGAGCGCTGGTCGCGGCGCATGAAAAACATGCAGACCACCGAAATCTTTGCTGGGTAGACTTAGCCATGCGAAACCCGAAACGAGACCGGGGTCTTTCCAGGTCTGAGAGGTCTCCCATGTCTTGAGCTACCCATGAAGCATGCACTTGGATGAATCAAACTTCACATTTCACAGCTATGGCAACCATTTTTCATGCGCAGGTTCTCCTGTTGCTGCTTGCGATGCCAGTGGGCGTGCCGAACCCAGTCACACTCAGCGTTTTCCAGTTGCGGGTGATGGGCTCAAGGGTTTTGGGGCGCGGTTGCAGCGCTCAGGCCACCACATCAGCTTGCACTTCTGCGACAGACAGCGAAGAGCGGACCGCCCTCCTGCAGAAGCCAGGACACGTTCATGGAGCCAGCGATGTCGATGTCATCGACGACGAGTTGGATCACGATGAAGGGGTGCAAGGTACGTGTTACCCTTCGCTGGCTCCTTGAACATTGAAACATGTCTTGGCTCTTGAGAGGATCCTGAAAAGCTCAAGGGCTTGGGGTTTATTGGAGATAGTAGGAGCATGTTCTTTGAATGGCTACCACTGTCGGTGGAGAGTTTTTTGCATCCTTCCCACAGAGTGCTGGGAGTTTTCTGGCGGCAATCCGGGAATACTGTAGCACAGGTTGTGGTTTTCTTCGCACGCACAGGTTTTGGGTTCAATTCACTGGTGATTCACTGACCATGGCGGGCGATGTGTTGCTCGCCATCACGACGGTGATTGATTGATTGATTGAAAGGCTGCCTCGTAGGAAGTTGGTCGAAACAAGCATGTCCCCTCCATTGATTTAATAGGCTTTACCGAATCAACTAAGGATTTTACACTTCAAAAACCAGGTCAACCATTGTTTAAATGGTCAGGGAAGTCTAGGGCATCTAATCGCGGGTGATAGTGCCATTGTTTGAACTGCAGACGAATAGGTGGGCCTTAGCATCAACCCTTGTAAAGCCGGGTAGGACGAGGCAAAAACCGAGGTTTGTGACAGAGGTCAAACCCTCAGACGGATCAAAACGTTCCTCGGGTTCTTCAAAAAATCTGCCACCTCTGATTGAACCGTTCTTACCTTCTCCACGCCCCAAGCCCCCAACTTCAAACTTGTGTGACATCTCTCCATGCTGAGGCTTTCAAAAAGATTGCAACCATTATTTGTTATTGCAAGCCAACATTGAAGTTGGGGTGAAAAAGGGGGTTGTTTGCCAGACTTGGACATGTGATGTGATGGCTGCTTTTTTTGAGGAACCCAGTGTTTCAAAACAAGTGAAAACCAGAAGCTGCCCGAGCTGAACTCTGTGAACAAAGCACTGAACACAAGTGACACAATCGAACTTGCGTTCGCCTCTGTCGAGCCCCCCTATCTCGTCCCACTTTCTTAGGCCATGTGACCAATGTGGTATGTCTTGTAACCCACCTGCCGAACCAAAAACCAGCACGCGACGCGTAGATCAAAGGCGCATCAAAAATGATGCGCAACAAGGCCCAATCGATTGGGATAGCCATGAATACCTCCATATCACATGTCTCTTGTTTTCCATATTCACCTTGAGCTAAGCTCATGATCTCTTGCGAAGCTAGCGGGTGAATCAGATCCCCTTCAGAACGACTCCGAAATTCCCCTTCTCAACCACACATCTATAGAAACCGTTCACGCAGCGGAAATGGCTCACGCCTCGCCACCCCTTGCCAGGTTCCAATCTGTCGTCGCCGCCGGCGAGACGGAAATTGCAACCACTACGGCGTGTGTGACAGTTGCCGGCGCCGACGACGCATGGGTACTGAAGATTCTCATGGCGACTGTAGCTAGAAGAACGGGGTGCTCAAGCTTTTGCAACTCCCAGACACTCCATGGGACTGGTATATTTACCTACATTGACTCCCCTGGCACCACCCCAACTGATCGGCATATATTCCATACATGGAGTGTTTGGGACTTAATTCGGTATCAACATGGCGGCGGAGCTCAGTCGTCGTGCATGTTTGGTACACCCCTGCAGTCATCACCCTCCTGCAGGTGAGAAGCGTTTTGTTTAGAAGCTGTGCCTGAGTTGCCGAGCAAGTATAGAAATTCATATCAAATTATTAGGATAGTCTTTCCAGATGGTCTCTGCGAATCTCTCGTCAAAAAGAGTCGCTGAATGTCGCTGAGATTCTGATGAAATCCTGTGAAGTATCTAAGAGTTTCTACTCTATGGTTTTAATGATGTGTGTGTCGCGAGTAATTGAGCCAACATTGGCAAATTCACTCATGCCCCACCCTATTTGCTCACGATGCCCCGGAAGACATCCCCGATGACAGTTGCAGCAATCTTTGGATGTAGTGGTAAACGGAGTAAAACAATCCAGCGTCAGAACATACAAGAAACACCACACTTTCTATATTCAAGTCATTTCACTGTTGATGTCATGTTTCTGGTGGAAACATGTTCAACGTTTTGTTTACGATGTGCATGTGTCCATCCGCATGTACGGTCCATCCACCTGTTCCGCGCCACCCAGGTCATGTGCTACGCAGTGGTGCCTTGGACCGAACTCTTGGGGTCCGTGGCACCGGTCACCGCGGAGATCCGGTCAGGTCAGTGTGACCTCGGTGGACGCGAAGCGAAGGTGGCTTCCAGGTTCGCATGGTTTGCCGATGGGCCTTCAGTGCCTTGGGCAGGTTGGGAGATCTGTGCGGAGGCTTTTTTGGGATACTTGGGTACCAAAAAGGAGTTTTATTTGTTGCACTTCATAAGCCATTGGACGAGCCAGTAGCCTAGACTGAATAGATCATTACGGATCATGGATCGTAGAATAGATCAAGGAGTGAAAATTTTGGAAAAGAGGAGGGAATGTGTTGTTGCCTTTGCCCTTTCATATATATACTGTATATATAACTTATTAAATATCGATCTATTATATATTATATACACAAATATTTGTTCTCATTTTGTGTTCGTATTTTTCTGGGTCTCCCTACCGTTGATTCTTGGGGAGTTTCATAAGAATACCAACAACAAAATATAGCCATATAGTTAGCATGTCAAAATGTAACATGTAACCTTTCAAACAGCGCTGCCGTCCCAGGTCCTTCGGGTCTACGAAGGCCTACCACCATCATCGCGGTGCTACACCGGCACAGTGATCGCTACACGTGGCAGTGCCAGCGCTGGCACTGGTTTCTTCCACTCAGGCACTGCCTGGCGGCGTCTCGTCCACTCGTCCATCGTTATTTGGTGGTTCTTCTCGCCCATGCTTCGTCGCAATCGACGCGTCGAGACCGTGACGACCGCCTTCCTTTTGCGGCATTGGGGCGGAGCGGTGCAAAGCCGCCAGTCGCAGCGTTGGACGAGTCGGAGAGCCTCGGTTCGTGGATGTGACTGGGTGTGGGGGGGGGGTGATTCCCTGGAACAGTCAGAAGGATATATCACGAATTCGTCGTTGGTTCGCTTTGCTGCTTTTCTTTTGCTGTTGAGATGTTTTTGCGTTTCTTCACCAGGTGTTGAGTCCTGTTCAATCCTTTTTGGCGAATCATTCGTGTTTGACCAGACTTTTCGGATGCTTTTCATGCTTACTATATAGAGTGTGGTTAGGATATTTTTTACTACAGAATGTATATTTGGTTTGGCGAATGTATTCTTTTCGGCATTCCAACCCCAAGCGTTTCTCAGCTTAAATGCATCCTTGTCATGCTGTGTCATGTATTCACACGTGGCCTTGTCTTGTGTCACACGACCAATCATCCACAACCGTGCCTTCCAAGGAGTGCTTTTGGGTGCAAAGCAACTGCGTCCTGCTTGGTATGTCACTCGGATTCCAAGAGGTCTCCACGTAGCCACCACATGCCGTAAACGGTTGTTGTTGAATGTTGATAGTTATGGGCCATGTCCATGTGTGGAAACCCTCAGGGTTTTTCTTCGTGAAAACGCCGTCCATCAGCTGATGCAGGGCGCGCTTGGCTGTCCTTGGATGGCTCAGGGCAGCCAATTCGGGATGGAAGTTTGCACCGGACTGGCCGAAGGCGGATCTGGGCCATCTGCACGCTTCACACGGCTTCCTTCGTTTGGCCGCTGTGAAAACGGAGAACGGCGGTTTTGGGGTGGGGATGTTGACTGGCTTTGGGCTGTCGTCGGTTTCGGGGTGTCCCGTCGCGTGGCCGCAGGGCACGAAGCTGAGAAGTTCAGAGATGGCCAAAACTGTTGGAATCATCGAAGTGGAGTGAAAACCACCTGGAACAGGTCTTCGGAATGGTTGGTCATCCACTGCATCCATTTTTCTGGGCCATGTAACGAGTGATCTCAAGGAGTATGTGGGTGTGTATTAACATAGGGAGGCCTCCCAGTTCGACCCCTTTGAAGCAACACTTCGACCCTAAGACATCACCCAGATGACCCCCAAGACCGACCTCCGGAACCTCCCGGTTCTGGGGGGGCATCCGGTTCATGTCTCCCACGGTTCAGCCCGGGGTCCATTGGTTTGGACCCACACCCAGGACGCGACCAGCCGGAGGGTCGTGACCCTCACCTCGACCGGTCTGGGCGGTCATCGCCCGAGCGGAGCCCGACCTGCGGAGGGGCCACAGCGTGAACTGCACTGCAGATGAGCTGCTGGCCGTCCGACCGCGATGCACTCTTGACACACTCAGATGGCACCCTCTGAGACGACCGACCTGGCGAACTGGCATCAAAGGTGATAGCAAGTTCTCTAGCAAGTTCTCTAGCATGGGGTGATTCGTTCTGCCCGGACGTGGCCTGATGCCCTTCGTCCTTTCCTCCAGCGGCATGCGCTCGACTGTATGACCCGGAGAACAGGGAGGCAATCGGGGAAGGGGCACGGGAGGCTGGGCAATGGATGATTTGTGGCCATGGTTTCTTTATGTGTCTTCACTTGAGTAGCATGTCTTATTCAATGATATAATTAGACTAGGCTGTAACTCACCAAATGTTTGCCAAGGCATTTGTGTGATACATTATGTGCGGCGAAGGCTCGCGAAGGCTCTGGCGTAGGCCCTTGGATTTCACACAGACGAGGCCAACTTGCGAAGGCTAACTGAGAGAGTGTACGAAAGGTTGCGAAGCCCATTCGCGAAGCCTCTTGTGTTGTACGAAGAAGCCTCGCGAAGCCACCCTTCCCACAAATTCTGATCCTGCAAAACGCCCAGCGTAGGCAACTCAGCAGTGTTTAGAACACAGCCCACTTGTTGTGCTCGCACTTGTATTGTCATGTATGCATTTGTGGTGCTCAAGGCACTGCTGAGGCGTGGAAGGACTACTCCTCAAAGCGGGCGCTTGTTGAAGTGCAGCGACTCGGCTTAAAAGGAGGCGTGCTTCAGCCTGCCAATTGGTTTTCCTTTGTCCCGTGTTGTGCATGAGAAGATCGACAGGCTGTTCAATTCACACCTGAGGTACATCAGACATTCGCACAATGATGTCAACCGCTACTTTGCACATGGTGAGCATGCCAACAGTTCAGTGCTGGACTTGATCGAGGACCTCATCAATGAGAAAGCCCACCCAGGACAGCCAAGCACGAGTGCTTCAAGTGCCACACTTGCCGATGTGTTCACATACAAGTCCCAGTGTGCCTTTGGAGATTTCCCATAGACAACTGACATTTTTCCCCAAACAGTTTACTGTTAGGGGTTCTTAGTTCTTTCTTAAGATGTGTCCGCCCTTTGTGTCACTGCTGGTGTCCGCCCTTTTCCGCTGGCCATGTAGCATTTCTATTCATTTGTCTCCCAGGTTTGTGACTGTGGTCCCCCCTTTTCCGCTGGCCATGTAGCACTTCTATTCATTTGTCTCCCAGGTCTGTCGCTGATGGTGTCCGCCCTTTTCCGCTGGCCATGTAGCATTTCTCTTCATTTGCAATATGTCCTTTTCCGTTGGCCATGTAGCATTTCTGTTCATTTGTCTCCGAGGTGTGTCACTGCTGGTGTCCGCCCTTTTCTGCAGGTGATGCAACATTTCTAATTATTCCCCAAACAGTTTGCCGCATTTCAATTCGTTTGTCTTTACAGTGATTTCTTTACTTTTGTCTCCCAGGTTCGGTGCCTGCACTGCTGGTGTCCGCCCTTTTCCGCTGGCCATGCAGCATTCCTATTCATTTGTTTCCCATGTGGTTTGCTTACCTTTATCTTCCAGGTTGGGTGCCTGCACTGCTGGCATCCGCCCTTTTCCCCTTTCCAGCATTTCTATTCATTTGTCTCCCAGGTGATTTCTGTACTTCCCCAAACAGGTTACTGTTAGGGGTTCTAAATGCTTTCTAAGAGTGTTTGCCTTGCTGCCGGACAGCGTGTCCGCCTTCCGTCCGGCTTGTCTCC
>CAXAMN010008558.1:187236-242290 GCA_963970005.1 Durusdinium trenchii
CCCTTGTTGTTGGTCACTGTGTCCGTCTTGTCTCCCTTCTGTTTCCTCTTTTCTCCCTTCTTGTCTCCCTTCTTGTTGGTCATTTGTGTCCGGCTTGTCTCTCTTCTGTTTTCCTTTGTCTCCGGTCTTGTCTCCCTTCTTGTTGGACACTGTGTCCGTCTTGTCTCCCTTCTTTCCTTTACATGTGCCTCCTCTCTCCCCCTCTCGCTTGCAACCCTTCACATTTGTTTCCTAGCTGCTCTGCCCTGCAATCCTTTACATTTGTCTCCCAGCTCTGGGCTGCGTGTCGCTTGCAATCCTTTACATTTGTCTCCCTGTGTTTACATTTGTCTCCCAGCTCTGGACTGCTGTGTCCGCCTCTGCCTTGCAATTCTTAATTTTACATGTGTCTCCCAGCTCTGACTGCTGTGTCCGCCTCTGCCTTGCAATCCTTTACATGTGTCCTCGCAAGCCTTTGCATTTGTCTCCCAGCTCTAGACTGCTGTGTCCGCCTCTGCCTTGCAATCCGTTATTTGTCACACAGCTCTGGGCTGCATGTCGCTTGCAATCCTCTACATTTGTCTCCCTGTGTCGACATGCGTCTCCCAGCTCTGGACTGCTGTGGCCGCCTCTCCCTTGCAATCCTTTGTCTCCCAGCTCTGGACGTCGCAAGCTCTAGTTGCAGAGTGTTCCGGTTTTGAAAACCACAAACTGTTTGGGGTCTACGGTGGTGTAATTTGTTCAAACTACCCTCGAATTTCCATCTAAGCACATTCAAACCGCTGTTCTTAGCGCAGTGGTTCCAGTGGCACTGTCACCCCGAGATGCCACATATGGGGGTGCATATAAACCACCCAACTTGGCCAATCTGCGCCATCCACTTACTCTCAATCAACAGCTCCTCCAGGCCTGTCCCTGGCAGCCGACACGGCTTCAGCTTCCGCCTTGGGCACTGGCGGCCTTCGTGCTGCTTGGCGCTGCTGCCCGTGGCGCTGGCGTTCTCCACGCTACGACTCGACTCCTCCGAGGCACTGGCCTTGAGGCGCAGGAGCGCGCTGGCCTGAGCGACGACGCACGCCTGCCTGAGCAACTGGTGGTTTGCTCCATCAGAGCTCCTGGACTTCCATGGCCAATAGAGTACTCTAAGTACTCTGTTTGACTCATCACTCGAGCGGTTGGTGCAATCAGAGTTGGTGCGGTTGGTGCAATCAGATCGAAGGTGGCTTGGATGTACCTAAAATGTTAAGAGCTGGTCAGCCAAAGGTTCTTTTTGATGTTGTTTTTGTGTTTCCCTTTTTGGGGTGGTACACACCTCACATCCAAGGTGTGCCTTAAATGTTTCAAAAGACACCAACACAACCAGCGTAGAACCACTACAAATATACATAGTAACCCATTATAAAGCTGCCATTTCACGCACCACAAAATTACACAAGGAAAGGCACAACACAACCACTTAGAGAGCTGCAGCAACACGACCTCCTGAAGCATCCAAAACACCTGGCCCTTAGAAGCCTGCGGGCCTGCATTTGAACGCAGGCTGATGGAAGTGTGCGATGCTGGTGGGCAAGGGAAAGAAAAAGGTGTTTGAGGAGTGCGGACGGTTGGTGAAGCAGTTTTGGTAGACACAAGACATTGTTAATACATAGCACATAGGGCTTTTCTAGGTAAATTTATCCAGCTTCTCTTTGGGTTTGAAGAAGAGCCAGTACCGTTTTGTTTAACGTCATGCACACGTTGGTGGGTGGACGATCGCGTGTTCACATCAAGTATTTGCAGGCTTTACACATTTGCTGCGTTGGATTGGCTCGGTGTATTTGTTCATCAAGCTTTGCTTTCGCTGCGTCTTGGCTGCTTGCCGCTGCCAGTCAAGCTTTGCTTCTCGTGTGAAGGAAGGACAGGTGTCATCAGGCAAGCATCAAAGTCCACTCCTGCACTGACTGTCCGGAAAGCTCCGTTGGAGTGAAGAATGGAAAGCAGAACAACCGCAGGTTCCAATGGTTCATGCAGCTTGACCTTGTCGCCCCAAGACTTTCCATTGTTTTCAAGTCGAACGTTGACCCTGTGAGTTCTGAGGGGACAAGTTTCTACCAGAGTGGGTTTTGGTAAAGTAAGATGTACATTCTAGATATTTCTAGATCAGTTTGAGGTAGGGAAGATCCCCTCCCCAAAACGTATCCACATCAATCTCATTCTTCATCTCCTCCCCAAAACGTCTCCTCACCTCCCGGCCGTCACAGGCCCGCCACGTTCCGACGCTTTTTTGTCGTCTCCGGCGAAGCCGGACGGGCGCCATGGCACTGGAGGCGGTGGAGGGTGATGCCGCACTGGAGGCCCTTGCAGAGCTGCTTTACGAGAAGCTTGGGCCGAGCTTTGGAGAGGTCCTCGAAATCCCCTAGACGTCGACGCAAATGCTGTTGACGACGCAAGTGACGCAAGTGCTATTGGTTCGATTTGGTTCGTAGTCTTGTGAGTCAGAGGAAAAAGGATGGATCAAGTGTTTGTTTTTCTCCAAGTCGGTGATTGACCCTGATTGTAAGGTGATTTTGAATCTTCTCTCTTTGGTGAATCCGTTTGCGGATCTTTGGGGAGATATTTATCCAGGCTCCTCAAGCAAATCCAAGTATGCAACGATTGGTATACGATTGGCATACCCTTTGTGTCCTGGTTTGATCAACAGAGTGTGATCAGGCTTGCTGCTTGCCCCGACTAGTCGGGGATCACTATGTGAAACGGTGAGAACTAGTGAAGTTTTATTTGAAGAGGAAGAACAACTACCAGGGCCCCCGGATAGGGTGGTTAATAGTAGTTAATAGACACCCATTCACCTCTAAGAAGCTATTATTGGACACCCCTTACAGTAGGGGGCCCTGGTATACTTCATCCTTTTGCCGGGCATTCGAGATTTGTTCTAGCCACATATATCATGGCGATGAGTTCCTGTTTCCATGCTGCGATCATTTGCATACCGCCCAAAACTCGCACGCATCACCCCGACAGCCGACCGACATTGTCACTCCGCCTCCCCAGGAAAGTGGAAGAAACCGAGGCAGGGAAACCGTGGCATGGAAACACATGCTGCAGCATGGATCATGGCTGGCACCCTGCAAAACCTGCCAAAAACCCATCAGACACCAGTGGTTGTTGTTTCATCATGTTGAGTGATTTGGGGGTCCGGTCCTTCCGCACTCCCGAGACCGTCACCATCGTCACCCCCGTAACACGGTGTGTGTGCGAAGCGTTTCTTCCACGTCGAAAACGGCACAGGAGATTGCGGTTTATTTGGATACTGACCAGAAAGATGGCTACATTGAGGACTGCCCTTGGGCGGCCGGCTCCCCACCGGCTCGACGGCAGACTCGGCGGATGACCCGGATGTCACCGGTCCGCGAACGCGGGCGGATTGCCACGTTTGGACTTCCAGTCAGAAAGCTGATCATCCAAAGCTGATTCCAAAAGTGAATGTAGATCGACTCTGGACCCTTGATGAAATGGATTTCCCCCCCCAAAAAAAAAAGATATGGACCTCCCCAGACATAAGGCGCGAGCCGAAAGACACACCAGACATAAATGGATGGTAGTATGGATGGTATCAATATGTAGCAGCACCCGATTCTTACAGGTCTCCGGTACTTGGAGGCTTTTGACTTGAAAGTGCTGGTGACCTGTGAAGTCGGGTTTTGGTCTAAAACCATGTAAAATGTGGACTCCAAGACACCCTCCAGTCGCGTGTCCCGGTCACGTCTCCGCACATCTGTTCGGTCCACCGATCCACGGACGGAGAGCGTCTGGACCCTCCTGGCACCCGGGCCCCGGTCGTCCCACCTTCTCAGAAGGTACTTGGAACCCTAGGGTATGTGTAACATGTGAAAAAACAGGTGTCCCATATTTATAATCGGTTTATGTTTAGAACGCTTGAGAGGGAATGGGACTTCTATATAACGGCCGTGTGGTCGCGAATCTATATATAGCAGTAGTTATAGCTAATTATGGTTGCACTGTATAGGCTGTAGATCCGTGTGTGTTATTGGTTCTTGCCTCCTTCAAAGCATTCTGCCCATCAAGATATTTTGACTGGCCTTCAAAACATCCCTCATCCTGCCGATTCCAGGCTGTTTCAGCCAGTGTTCCAGCACTGCTGCGCAGAATGTACTGTAATACGTTTAGTTCCTTCCCAACCTGTTCCCTTCCCTTTAATTTCCCTTGAATCATAAATCCTTGAACTCCTTCCCAAAACCACATCCCTCCCTCTTTTGCTTTTGAGGAGTTGACCAGCTTCGTCACCAAGCTCTTTGAAGACGAGGGTGGGCCTCCCAGGCTGGTCTCTCCGTGGATCACGGAAGACGTGGGCCACTCGGTGTCTCCGCGCTCCGCGCTCCGGGCGGAGAGGGATGGTTGGGTGAACTCGGAGCGGGCCTCCATGATGGATGAAATGGTCTATGGAAGCAGTCTGCCTTTTGGAGTGCCCAAAGGACTTCCCGGAGCGAGCGTAGGCCATGGAGCAGCATAGGCCATAGGAGCAGGAATTGCGAGGCCGGCGTCGAGGTACCTGAGTATTTTGACGTCTCTTGACTATAGAGATCAACAGCTTAACCATAGTGGCAGCTGGATCGACCATGGGCCGGCCACGAGGCAATGCGATTTGCACCCTGCTGTGCCCTGGTTGGAAAGTGACCGGGAGGGTCGGCGGTGGGGGCACAGCGCCACGGGAGTGCACTTGACCTTCCAAATTCGAGGAGTGTCGGAGGGCCTGGGTGGTATCTTGTGGCTCGTCCCATGTCTTGCGGGTGTGGAAGTCGGGGCGCCAGTTCCCCTCCTTCCTCCGTTGGGAACCGGCACCCCGAGCGAGCTCTGTGACTCTGGTGAGCACAAGAAACCATTGACCATAGTTGTTTGATTCGACCTCAGTCTGGTCATGACCATGATTCTTCAAGCGATCACAAGTTGTGTTAGTTCAACTAGTCAAGTCACTTCAATATGGATACAGTATTGTATATAGTATTATACAGAGGAGATTTAAAAGTAATGCTATGTAAATACACCCTGTGTATATACAGGAGCCACATGCTATCCACATGCTACAAGATGATCATATTGAAACCTATCCTTCTCTCCCTCCTTCGATGTGCCAGCCCGGTCATATGAGCCGAGAAGGTGAGGAGGTTCAATGGGGCAACCAGCGCCCATGGAGGAAAAGAAAAACAGAGGTCCAGCTGGAAGAACTTGGCTGCTCATGAACTCAGCTGTTTTGCGGCACGTTGGGGTTCTCCTTTCGGGAATCAAGACTACTAGAGTTGGTAGAAAGGAAGCAACATGTTCTCACCATACACGCAGTATGTTGTAACATCCGGCATGTCAATGAGGTTCATGATGATACACACGAGAAGGTGAATGATGATATACCTGGCAATGGGCCTTTGCAAAATTAGCTTCCACCGCAAAGCACGTGTTTTTCATCTTCCAATCTTCCCGGGGTGTACCTTTACTGAGCATGGCTCGGCCGACTGGATGTTGGGACCTATGCACGGCACACCCCGCATGTCTTTCTAGATGGGGGGATCCATACAAAAGCACCATATATATACTTGCCCATGGATTCTCGTCATGATTCTGGATGCGGATGCGGATTCGCATCCTTGACTCTCCATCTCGTTTGTCCTGACTCTCCATCTCACGCGTTTTCGCGACGACATCGTCGACTGAGGTTGGAGAGTGACAGCAACTTGCAGGATCCGAGCAGTTTTCAGGTCTTGTATGAGAACCTGCTGCAGCCTCACTGCCGACTGCTGAAAGAATGCCACCTGGTTGGATGGATGGATTTAAACAGACAAGTCGGTTTGCCAGTCCAAAGTCCTGTGAAGCATCAGTTTTGCCGGTGATGAATGATCATGTGGGCTCACGGTTTTAGGGGGGGTATGTTGAAAAGCCTATTGCTTCACTTTGAGCTATCCTTATTCACCACCCATGGCAAGAGAACCGTTGTCGGGGTGACCGGCACCAGGTGTGGCGATGTTTGGTCTTGCCATCATGATTCAAGTTCGTCAAGTTCTGTGTCCTGCCATGGAGTTCGATGTTCCAGGCGGTCCAGGCGGATGTGGTTTCCTCCTTTTTTCGGTTCTTGGCCGTGTCTGCCGAGTCTGCTGAGCCTGCTGAGGCATCAACGAATGCAGGGCAGAGCCGGAAAAGAAGGAGGACGAGGGTCGCGGGAGTCTCAAGTCATGGGTGTGGTGTTTGGGGTAGAAGAACAGCCAAATGGGAACTCGTCAAATGGGTCTACACTGACGATGAAAAAGGTGAAACCTGTCAAGTGAAGATGGTAGATAGGACATACCTAGATCTTCTAAGGATGCTGTTTTTTGCCTTTTGGCTGGTTTTATGATGTTTTAGTTTTATGTATGACAAGGCAGAAAGCTTGCACAGTTGGAAGATCTAGGTGTATGCTCGCTGGATCTCACTGGTGGATCCTTAAATGGTGAGCACTCGCTTTTCAGAAGCTTATCACCTCACTATCACTATGCCGAAGTTGCAGCCAAGTGCTTCTACAGGTATCACACACCTTTGACCCTTGCCCTAGGGATCCACATACCTTCTCAGGTTCGGTACGACTGGGGCCCGACCCAGGCGCCTACATAGCGGTGTCGAACACATCATCCCTATAGGGAAGAGAAGACTAAAGTTACTAAAGCACCAACCAACACTCGGCACTTCGGCAGTGCAACACTGTCTGGCAGACCGAAGTCTCTAAGGGGTCGGGTGTATCCCTATCCCAGCTCTGGGAGCCTATCCCAGAAACATGTGGATCACCTGCAAAACCTCTTTGGGGGAGGGTGGCAAGTTCAGTGAACCATGTCTTTTCCTTATGGAAGGTGTCGCCACTTCATCTCCCCCAAACCTCCCTCTGGGATGATTGAACCATACCCCAGACACGACTGATGGGACTGCCATAGGACTGCCGATCAGGCCAGGGGTGGTGCCAGAGGGGTCGACCTCTGGGGCGGCCAGTCCAATGGCAGTCGATCTGAAAACGCCGCTCCCACTGGACCAGCCTCTCCAGGAGCTGGAGCAACGGGGTGCCACGGACTACGAGGAGCGTTCGGCGACGGACGCCCCGTGCGAAGCTCCGCGTGGCGTGCGACGGACTTGGCGAGTTGGCAGAGTCCGAGGGTCGTTGTTTTGACCGGATGTCTTCATGTAAAATACTCCGGGTGCGTTCACAGAATGAGATGTTCACACTCTACTACCACAGCAAGCCTTGTCCGCCCTACCCCCGGGGCCAAGGGTTCAAACGTGACTTGTAAAAATCTAAGTGACACATCCCTTACCCAAATGTATGGAATATACATGCCTACCGAACAACCTTTGACCCCGCTCAACTGCTTGGCAAATATGGTTTGTGCCCTCGAGTCAGTTGCACGGTCTTTCATGGGCTTTTGCTTTTTCATGGGAGACCCTCGATCGGGACTTGCTGGTGCTTCGCCAGGTCGAGGCTTTCGGGTTCTCTTTCTCGTGATTGGTCGTGCACGAGTGCAGGGGAGTGTGGGGTTGGGAGTAAAACGTTCAACAACTTGGGAGACGAACCAATCATGAAATCGAAAGTGTATGGATCGACACTTGCTTTGTGTCGCATCACTTTGAGCCACTCTGGACCACTCGATTGACGCCCTTGTCGACTTTTGGCCTGGCTACCACGTTCTTTTGCAGAGCACCTCACTGGGCCGCCCCGCCCGCCTACCCGGTGCAACAACATGTCGCGCGGTTGCGTTGGTCTGTCGCACAGGAGATCCGCACGGACTCCTTCGATTTATTAGAGATGCCACGACAGACCGCTGCAGACCTTCAATCGGCCTGGGACCCTTCGGCTGCAGCGAACAGCGGTGTGTGGTGCGTTGGGAGCTCGAGCTAGGTTCTGAATTGGAGGCTCTTGGCTTGATAAGGCTTCCCGATATGAAGAGGTGCTGCAATAGACATGGAGGGCTTTGATCCAATAGACATGGAGCCTCCAAACACCTCTAAGAGCGACCTCCCAAGACCGATCTGAAACACCCTCCAACTGGCCAGGCAGCTCGCCAGATCGCGTTCCGCTACGTCGCGTTCCGCACCGTCGGAAGGTCCGGACGTTGGAACCGCTCGCTCCGCGGCGCGGGAGCCGCGCAAGCGAGATCCGAGCCACTGCTGTGCTGAGGAGCATTTCATCCACTGCTACGAGTCCACGGAAGTAGCTGGAGAGGCCTTGTATGATGCGATCTGTGAGAGCTCGCCCGCCGTCAGCTGCTCGGGCAGAGTGCGGGACGAGGAAGAAGACGGAGGATTGGCCGAGGCCGAGGAGGTTTAGAGAGTTTGAGCTGGTGGAGCTGCCTTGGCAGAATTACACCATGCTTAATTGCCGAGAAGATGTCATGGCACGTGCTGTGCACCCCCGAAAACCATGTCTCAAAAGCGCCGGGAATATTGCCACCTGGGCGCATTCTACAAAAAAAGATAAAAAAAGACTGAAAAGACAGCTCAAATATATGTCCAGACGCTCTGTCTGGACATGGGATCGGACCCACACTGGTGGCTTTTGGGGCCTGAAACAACACCTAACCATCGATCGATGTCTCGGACGGACCGGGCGAGGGGACGAAGAGCTCGCTACAGCGGACCGCGGTCGGGATGGGGCGACTCTAGGCATAGAGTCGTCGGGGGCTCGCCCCGGTGTTGAAACATCGAGTAGGACCTGGGAACTGATTCATGCTTGGAGTGATTCTCCGGAGAAAAGAACACCAGGGACATGCCACAGGTCAATGGCAAAGATCATGCCTGGTCCAAGTCCTATCAGGTCAATGGCTGCTAGGGTCACATGATATCACATGCAGCCTGTCGATATATTGAATTTATATGTGCCGTAGATACTCTGCAAGTCCAAAGACCTAGTAAAACATAGTAAAACCATGTAAAACCTGGTCCTTGACCTCCTTGAGGAGTGTTTTTGCATGGCCAACTCCAGTCAAATGCGGTATTTAATTCACTGGTACTACCGTAGTACCCGTTTTAACACGAACTTGGGAGCATCACATGATATCACATGTATACAAATTCAAGCAAATTCATACTATTGTGGTGCAGGGTCGTGCGAGGTTCATTGCTTCGATCCAGACGTTTTGGAAACCTGTGGTTCAATGTCAAGTTTTGAGTTGAACGTTTTGTGGTTCGCGCCAAGAAAGATTGCGGGAACTCTGTGCTTCCGCTTCAAGGAAGGCGTGTCATAGAACACGTCAGGGTGGACCCATGGTGTTGTTTGGACCCATGGTGTTGTCTTCCGACCGCTTTCCGGATTCTTTCTTCTGGAGAAGAGGAGGCAGCTTTTTTGCAGAGGGCGTTGTTAGTTGATGTTAGTTGCAGATTTGAGACGACCAACCAGGTCCCACTGTTTGGTGTATATGTTCTCGTTCGCTTCCCTCTTCCTCACGGGACGGACCAGGCCGCACGACGGACAGCAGCCCAAAGGCTCCTGTCGTTCGTCCCGGCACGCCGCGTGACGCTGAAGACGTCCTTCACGAACCGGCCGCGATGATCAAAGGCTTACTCTTTAAGACGCCGCGCACGGTCACCGCGATGCGGCTCAACGAGGGCATCCACCAGGCGCTGCGGCTCCGCGCGTGCGCGGGTCGGGGGCCGGGGGGGGGGCTGGGGGGCCGGGTCGGAGGAGGAGATGAGGCTCGGATTTTGAGGGGAAGACAGTGAGAGTGAACAGATTCAGGAGGTAGTCAAGAAGACTTGAGGACATTTATAAGTGAGGGGAGCGGAATTCTAGCGCCAACTGGAGTGTCGTTTTGGAACAATGTACCTATAATTATGTGCCTATAGTATCCTATAGTATCCTATAGTATGATTCCCTGCCGTGAATTGTTTGATCTCTTTGATGTACAGCTCTTGCACTAGTTTGGTATATGTTGCTTTTGTTGCTGTCTCGGTGTCTCAGTGGTTTGCTGGCATTTTTCTGACCCACCCCACCTGGGGTGGGTCAGAATCGAGGCATGCGTTCGATTCGGGTTCGCCCCCTGTTCCTGGCTTTGCCGTGGATGCTTTTGGGGTTAAAGGATCACTTTAATATAGGTGGTGGTTTCGGATGTATGTGTTCAACCTTTGTTTGAACCCAGTCACTAAGGTTTTCTCAAGATAGTTGAAACCACCAACCAGAATAATGTTTCATGTTTTAGTTCCAGCGCTACAAAAAAAAAACGGATGCACGACCTCGATGAATTCCTTCGGTTTGGCAGATCATCAACAGCCTCAACGAACCGCAAGATGTGAAGAACTTGGCGCCTGAGCTGCAGAACCACCGTAGCATGCAGAACCACTGCATGAGAGGGAGAGAGCTGGGGCACCTGGGTCGAAGTTCTGTGGGAACCTGATTAACACTCGGCGTTCGAGACTCGAACCTGACTAACATGGGACCAGACTGGAAGAGGATAGTTGTTGAATATGAATACCCAGCGGTTATTCTAGAGGTATTCAGGTTCCATGTGAAGTTTCCAGGGTGTAAAGGGTGTTCCATATGTTTGTTCCCCAGGTAGGTTCTTACTTCTTAATGACTGGGTGCCTGTATGATGTTGCTTGCATGCGCCTTTAGGAGAAAGAGCTGGTGACTGGTGACTGCATTGGCTTCGGAGTGAAGCCTTTCTTGGGGCTCAGTTTTGGCTTAGATGGTGAAGCACAAAAGAATGTACCAGGGAAACCTGTGAACCACATCCGGAAAGCAAATGGCAGATATAGTCTCGCAGGTCTCACAGTTGAGGATTCTTCATCAGTGGAGACCTTGCAATCGCTAACCGCGAACCCCATTGAACAAACTAACTAACCATAAGACTCCACAAACTTGCTCATTTGCCTTCGTCTTCTGCCCAAATCGATCATCCCTTTCGTTTCGTCTTCGTTTGGCATCTTCATTCGGGGCGTCCCACCCAGGTGCCTGGGCCCCTCAAACCCTTCGGGTCGAGAACGCCGAGTTGGGTCGACAGCCCTGACGCGAGGTGGACATGCTTGGGTTCAGACACCTGGAGTGACTCGGCAAACGAAAGGGAACGACCGGTGAGTCCAGTTTTTGTCTTCCGGTGAGTCCCGGCTGATGGTCCGAGCAAGGTCAGATGTGTGTGGCACTATGAAAGCCACCTCCAAACCAAAGGGATCCTGGAAGATGTTTGTGTTTGGTTGCTTTTGCTTTTTTTACATGACACGTCCTTTTTAGTGTGGTTGCAGGGAGTTCAACGTGTGATTCTCCTCCTTTTGCGGTATTTGGACCATCATGTTTCTAGAGACAGTGACAAGCGGGATAGAGAGAGAGAGACACACACATAAACATATATATACATATACATGAGTAATCATGGTTATACATGTTTAGAAAGACACGCAGCTTGGGATTTAGTTGTTTCTGTTGTTTGTTCCACGTTCATCACCTAGTAGAGCAGGTACCTAGAATCACCTTGCAGGACTCGGCGGACATGGTGCCGTTGATTGGACATTTTTTCGCACGAACACGTGGAGTGCGAGGGATTGGTGGATGGCACCACCCTTCTAAATCCCTAGGGCTCCAGTCATACCGAACCTGAGAAGGTGGGACTGGGGTAGGTTTAGAGGGTCCAAATACTGGCGACCGTGGGGTCCGGTTGAAGGCGAGAAGCCTCCGGGTGAGAAGGATCCGAGTTGCGGTGGGGAAGGAAGCGATATGCCATCCTCAAGGGTGGAAGTGGGAGAGAGAGAGAGAGACACTGAGAGACTTATATGTTATATGCTTTATACATGCCATATCTCTCTCATTCATATTCCTCAAGGTTGGACGTGACGACCTCAAGGGTGGAGATCGTCCGCAATGCCATCGTGGAACTCCTCTCCAACGAGCTGGGGCATCTCGCACGACCGCGCGGAGGCGGAAGCTTCAAAGACGGCGAGGACGGCGGAAACGGGTTTCATATCGGCCAAACAAACCGACGTCATGTTCCAAACAAACCGACATTATATAGAGCAATCGTAGACCCGGAACGGAACATCCTTCATGTCGAGCCACTACTTCGAGTTTTTTGGGGTTGGGAAGTCGAATGTTGGGAGATGTGTTCAGGTGTTGCTTGGGGGGGGGGTTGGCTATAAGGATTCCCTTTTTGGAGTAGCATCTTGGGGTGTGAGGAACTTGGGGATCCAGCGACGCCGAACATGCGACACCCAATGGGTTCAACTGTTCATGGATGCATTGAAAAGCACCTGACAGCATTGGTCATGCTGCGGATGTTGGTCGTGCTGCAACACGGCAGGCTTGGAAGAAACATTCAAGAGCATCACCGGATCGTTTTGCAATTCGATGCAAGTGTGGCATTTCCATCGCCCAGTTCCGTGTTTAGGTTCTTGCCATCTGCTTCACTGCGACCCACATGAAAACAACTTAAGAGTCCTCAAACATAAAGCACTTCAAAACAACAATGCGGTTTGTCCATCGATCCGATCCTGGCATACACTGCGCAAAGGAAAAAAGAAAACAAAGTCGATGGTTTTTTATGTGTCCCGAACTGGTGAAATCACGTCGGAATCTGTTGTGTATGCTGGCAGCGTCACTAACGACCCCGCTGGTTTTTGAGGGCTTGCACACGATGGACCGTGCGGTCTTTGCGGCGACCTGTTGCCCTGTTCCGCGCCATCCCGATTTCGACTCGATCTCGACCTCGCACCTTGGAGCTCTGAGGCACCACTTTGGCACAGCCGCCCGCAACGGCCTTTTCCAAGTTCTGCCCCTTGGAACCTCACACCTGGACGGAGCGACAAGGAGACGGACAAGGATGATCCTCCAACAGGTCTCCGGGATAGAGGATGCTTGGGCCCCAACAGGTCTCCATGGGTAATGGGTGACCTGTTGGAGGATGCTGGTTGCAGAACATTCGCAGAAAAGTCGCCCTTCTTCTTGCCTTTGAGAAGACCTTATTCTAGGGTGCCCTTGGTAGGTCGGCGAACGCGGAGAACGCGGACGGGCGGGTTGGCCAACGCCACACCTGTGAGGGTAAAAATCCCTTGAGTGAAAGCCCCCTTGCAGGTTTGAACAATGGTTTGGAACATGTGTGGTCATGCTGCAGCCCATGCGTTTCTTCGGGAAGCAACTATCATGGACCATCTATAGGGTGCGAGAATCTATATAGTTCTGGCATGAGGAGTAGAATCAAGCACATAGACCAGGTGAAAGAACATGTTTGCTTCACCCACCCGGAGTCGGACTCCAACGGTCGTGGACCGGATTCCGGTCACTACCTGGTCACTGTCGCTCTCGGGGCCCCTGCGGGAGCGCGGGAGCGCCTGTGGAGCGCGCGCGCCCTGTGCCACGTAGGAACTACGTGGGGGGCACGCTGATCTACATCCGCTCGAACTACGCGGACCGCGTGCGGATCCTCTCAGAGAGCTGGGTGGTGGCCACTCGGTCGAATTGTGTGGTTGATCCCTGTTGATCCTATTCCTCATATTAGACTGACAGGTTGATAATACATGTCCATATCTTGCCCGTTTGTTGAATCCTGGCGAACACATCGGTTGTTCACCCAGAAGATGGTTTCTTGGATTTGCTGAGTTGCTGAGCTTCTTGGGCCCTCGCTTGGGGGAAGGGCCGTTTAGTCCATTTTTCCAGCTGTTCCATCCAAGCAGTTCCTCGGTCACGCGGAACCCGCCTCCCGCGGGACGACCCGAGGCGAACGAGGACCGGAAAGCATGCAAAAAGGCTGCGTCTCGGCGAGGTCCGCGCCGCGCCGCGGACCGGCGCGGTGAAAAAGAACCGGCGCGTCGTGTGGGTGTCACGAGGACTGAGGGAGTGAGAGGGTGATATGGTGTTGTTGGCGTGGGTGAGGTGAGGAAAAGACGGGAAGTACTGCGGGAGCGACATCACTCGGGGGAAAATGAAAGAGAGAGAGAGAGAGAGAGTGAGAGAGAGAGAGAGATGGGTGGTTTTTGGAGGAGACGGTTTTCCCATTGTTTTCCCAATTAGGCCGATGCCAAGGGGAGTAATTCGGCCGATGAAGGTCTATGGCCAATGAGATGGCGCGTTGTGACACGAAGCCCGCTGGTCTTTTGGTGGAAGATGGTTTTGAGACATGCACGACGTGTGTGAATTCCACTATTGTATCCAGTGACCGCCATGAAATAGCCAGAGGCGAAGCGGCTTGCTTCAATGAGCAGAGAGATGCTTCCCAGACATATTCCTTTCAAGACTCAGATGACCAGAGTGATCAAAACTGGTCAGAAAGGAATTGCTTCCACATGCGCAAGACCAACCATAGTAGAGACACATGCGTTTGCTTTGGCGACAGATGTCGAGTGATGGGACTGATGTCTTGCTCTGTCCATCATTCAACATCACCCAGACACGACCCGTTTGGGACTGCCATGTCGGACTGCCTTCAAAACGGCCGACCGGGGTGGTGCCAGAGGGGTCGACCTCTGGGGCGGCAGTCCTGGCAGTCCCAGACAGGTCGTGTCGTCGGGTCGTCTGGCTTTGTTGGGGGGGAACCGACCGGAAACCCAGCGGGCAAAGCCTGGTTTTTGATGCTCGTTCCGACCGGGGCGATTTACCCGAAGAGCGACGAAAGAGCGACGAGACGACAGGGCCTCTTGCCTCTTTGGGTTTGGATTCCCAAGAAGGTTCTTTGATGGGTTTTTGGGTTTGGTTGGGTTTGGGCAAATCCTTTGATTCAGAAGAGTTCGGCGTCCTATTAAGTGTTTGCACCCACCTGTCCTCATGCTCTTGGGATTTATAGAAAAACAGTAGGATCACCTTACTGGACTCTTATCAATTTGGTCAGGCCATCCTCATTTGACTGGATTTGGAGTTGTCATGTGAGCCCTATGAAGCTAAAACCCGGAGTCATTTGACCATTTTTGCATCCAGCTGGACTACTTCCCCCTGTATAGTAATTATAGTTCTAGGGCGGCCCAAACATGGCCGAAAGACGCTCCACCAGGGGTTTAACAGTCTTCAGGGCCCAGTGGTGGTGGTATAGTTTCAGGCTTTTCTGACAGATGGATCATTCCGTGAAATGATCTACGTCCGCTTGTTTAAGGAGAAGGAAGCCAGAGAAAAGGCCACTGGATGGAAATAGCATGGTTGGAATTTCCATGTTTCCCAGAGAGTTGTTTGAGGATCAACATGGTGAGATGAGCTTAAACTCTTTGGTGTTGCGCACCAACATTATTGAATCATAGTTATACCGTACCGAATTGAAGCCCCCACCCATTCATTTTGGAAGGTGAGAGATCATGGTCATCCTGATTGATCCAAAGCCCTCCCAATGGTCATCCTCCATTGGTCCCTACTGGTTGAGCGGAGAGTCTCAGAGCAGGGGCCCTGTCCCAGCTTGGTTGATCGGAGTTGAAGGGCGGAGTGGCAGCCACCTCGACGGCAGGTCACTGGGACACTTATTGCACCTCCTTCAAGCATTACTTACTGGGACCCCAGATCCAAGAAGGGGGGGAGAATTTCTTGCTTCTTCCTTGTGGCACTGCCTCGCAGCGCGGCGCGTGAGACTTCGGGTGTTTTGGAAAAACCTCGCCGCGTTTGATGTCCAAGCTTTGGGAAAACAGGACCCACCGTTGAATGCCACGCATGAAGCTGTTCAATCCATATGGCCAGTACGTAGAAGTTGGTTTCCCTGAGTGACATCATTTGTGGCACCATGGCGGTGCGGACAAATGTGGATTTGGACGACATGAGCATGAGCATGAGTTCAGCATGAGTTCGGTCAAGACCATTTGCTTGAAGAAGCAGATCCCTGGGGTGTTTGAGCAGGACCATTTGCTCAAGAGGATACGGTATCCTCCCCAAGCCGCAAGCCTGGCGCCAGCCTGGCGCCATTTCGATCGCAACAAGTCCGTTTGGACCTGGAATCTGGTCGAGTTGCACTGAAGCGAAGAGGCGCAACAAGAAGCAGAGGCGCTGAAGCAGAAAGAAAGGCGCGCCTTCAGCTTCCGAGCCAACACATCGGAGAAAAATCACCATGATACAAACAGGGACCTGTTTGGGATGTTTGGGACATCAAAATATATCTCGGTCCAATATATCTGGTCACATGGGTGGTTGGTCACAACCCATCAGATGTCCACAATATGTGCTACTCTATGACACCACTATACTAGTAAGTACTATAGTACTATAGTCTGGGCCGAGATACTATACAATGGATTAATGATGGTATGGTGTATACTCCGTATGGACCGAGATATGGACCCACTATGCACAGAACTTGGGCGAACTTTGGACCATAAGATATGCGTTCTCACCCCTTCTTTCGGGCGAACGCCATCCCGTCAGATCGTGTCGAGGTCCCAGTGCTTGGTTCGCTTTTGCCAAACCAGGAGGCCCATTTTAACAACAGATCAACCGCTGAATCTCTGAAGGCGGGAAAAAAACAACCGTTTGCCGTTTGCCCCTGTTTTTTGACATAGCATGTCACAAAGATTATCTACTCACTATATTCGATCTCGGCTGCCAAGATTATTTAGTAGACAGATGACAGTTCAAGCCGAGAGTCAAGCAGCAGTCGAGATCAGGTATACGGCACGCCGGGACCAGATTGCACGTCATAGACCTGGATCTTCCAACTATGCAAAAGTATGCAAAAGTTCTGTCTAACTCGGCTGCTTTTTAATGGACAAAAGATATGACAAAGGAGAACTTTGGCAAATAGTTGGAAGGTCCAGATCTTGATCATGCCACTTTCATCGTGTGTGCCACTACCATCATCATGCCGGGGCCGTTCAGCGTGTTCGTCAGAAATGTGGAAGTGGAGAAGGATCCGGAAGCCATTGCGGAAGAAGAGACGCATCAGGTGCGGCAAACTGGGGGGGGCAGAAAAATAGAATATAGAACTGAGGGCATCCGTACTTCACATCCGACGAGATGTCATCGTGCGATGTCCAAGCATCGGAGTAAGTATGAAGCAACCCGAAAAAACCATGATCAGCTTGCAGTTCTTGGAATTTTCCCATCTATCTATCCACTCCAGAACGGCACGGCTAACAGATCGGCGGGCCGTTCGTTCCAAGCCCAGCTACTAGAAGGTCTTCGTTCCTTCAGCAGGAACGCTCTTTTCCGGATCGATCGATGGTCGAATGGAAGGGAGTTAGTGCGGCGATCCCATGGCTGAACCACCGGGTCGATGGTTCTGATGGTCGGTTTTGGTTGCATGTTGTCTGATCATGTTGTTGCGCGTCTTCTTTTTGGAGTTTTTGAATTGATTGGGGTGTGTTGTTGCCGGTGTTTCTGCCCCCAGTTTTGCGGCCATCCGCCGTTTTGAGAGTCGACTGGGTGAGGCTCGGATCCAGAAGAGGAAGAAGGACAAGGAACAAAATGTTCCCAGGACCTTCTATGATGCTCGGCGGACTATGCCGTACTGGGAGAAGGATCTTGGAGAGTCCAGGTGTTTGACAGTATGGTAACTTCATATAAAGATGCTTGCTGTATCTTTGGAAGGCTAGTATAAGATGTATAAGACTATAAGTGTTTGGTTAGATTGCTTTGGTAAATTATTTCGCATCATCACTTGTTTGGCACGACCTTTCATCCACTGCAACCCCATCCACTCGATAAAACTTCATATGCTTGGCTTTTGGCTTTTGTCCTTATTTGAAGACCAACTTGAAGAACCTCTCCAGTTTTTGTAGCCACAGCAAGCCTCTCATTGGTGCCTGAGGATATGTTTTGCTTCAATGCTGCGGTCATGGATTTGCTTGAGGACTGGATGTATGAGGCCCTTGTTTATATGTTTGTTCTTCCGATGGGGCGGATGGGGCTCATTCTTGGGGGCACTCTTCTTTACTTGGGGAGACTGAAGGGGCCGCCCGACGCGCAGCGCTTGGGGCTGATCCAAGAAGCCTCGGGGCGGGTTGGATCGGACTGTCCGTCCGGGGCATCGGAACGAGATTTGGATGAAAACCATGGCAAGCTCACTTGCTTACACTCCTTGGAGGAGGCAGGCATTTTGTTCTACGTGGAGTGGGAACCTAACCACCTGGTCATCCAGGATCCATGCCAGCCACGTCACCGTGTTCTGTAACTCTCAACGGGGGTGGCTCGCCACCCGCCTTCCATGCACTCCAGATATCTCCAGATCACCTGTGGCACCGTTTTTTGCTCGACCCCAGAAAGCGTCTTTTTGTGAAGAAATTAGACATGAGTTATATATCCCTAGGGATCCAGTCGGGTGCGACCGGACCCTGCTGGCACCTACATAACAGTGTCGAACACATCACCTTCTGAGAAGGTACTTGGATCGCTAGGGTATAAGACATCATAGTATCATGAATGAGGTAATATAATATATATATATACTGAGCTTCTGAACCCTAACATTCTTCTCGGGTTTGCATACAAACATCATGTTTAGGCGTGACATGCACTAAAACTATATATACATCTATACGGTAGTCTCTAAACAAAAAAGGGGTCAACTCAGATGACCAGTTTCATTCACCTTCCAGGTCCGCACGACTGGCCCGACGCCGCGGACGGTCGGCGAACGTGGCAGGTGCTGGACTGCTTCGACACCATCGTGGTGAATGCCGGGAACACCTTCCGACTGCAGGAAGAGTGTGGCTCGGTCCGGATCGGTGAAGAGCAACACGGTTTGGATCGGTCGGACAAGAAGGGTTTCCACATGAGAACTGGACCTGTACTGCAGAAGATGGGTGTGGAGATGTGTGGATAATTTTTCTCAAGTGATGTTCGTTGCGGGCGATGTGTCCTCTCGTTTTTGCTTCGCTGCACATCGCTAGCATCGCACCTGTTCGGCCCTCAGAAGTGAAGACTCCCCTAAGAGCGCCGAAGACCATCCTCGATTCCTGGACCCTATAGTTCTTCTTGATGGACCGGTTTGACATGCCATGTTTGGGGGAGCGTTTTACTATAGATTCTACATGGGGGAGACCAATCTGGCAAAATAGTCACGTGTTCTTTTGTGGTAGGCATTGGCCAAAACAGGTTCCTTCTTTACATCGAGCCGGTCTGAGTGCGGTCCAATCGCTGCAAAATGCCACCGCCCGATCCCACGGATGACCCATATCAAGATGCATCCCCCTAGGGCCCTAGGGCTCCAAGTAATGCATTTGGACCCTCTAAACCAACCCCCTGTCCCACCTTCTCAGAAGGTACTTGGAGCCCTAGGGTCCGTGCATGAAGACCCCGAAAGAGCTCCCCACGCCACAAGATCGCAGGGCGAGCCCTGAGGGCTCCACCTTCGGAGCTCGCCCAACGAGCCCGTCAGGTGATGTCTTGACCTTGAAGATGGCCAAGTGCTTCGGATGGACCAAAGCGCTGGGGAACTTTGGGGTGGGGCATCAAAGGTCGCAAGACAGCCCGATGGATGCTGAAATCGTTAAGAAATGGATCGTGAATTTAAAATATATAATGGTTGTGCTTTTACACCGTGCGGCGTGATGTTTTTGATATGTTGTGTGGGTCGTTTGCTGGCGGTGGTGTTTTCAAGGTATAGATGTTCACAGGAACCGGACCTGACAGGACCTCCTTCGACACCTGGCAACTCCGGAAACCCCCCAGGCCCTACTGTACAGAACTGGAGGAAGAAGCCGATGGCGTCCCCAGCTGCTCCGGATGTGTGCGATGCTCCGCTCCCGCTCGCTCCCGCTCGCTCCCGCTGACCGCCTTCCGGACAGCCGCTGTGAGGATGCCGCAGCCCATCACCTTATCGGACTTCAAGGCGGTGATGCTGGCGTCCCTGCGCTCCTTGATCCCCAAGGACTGGTCTATACAGATGCCGCCGGTGACGATGCCGACCTCTCCGTCCCGGCAACGAGCCGACCAACGACCGGGGTGGTTTGGGACTGGCATTCGATGACTCCGAAAAGGCCAGTGGGTGGAGGTATGAGGTCATTGGTCGAGGTAGGTATAGATGTTCCAATCCGGAGTCTTTGGGTTTGGCATGCTGAAGACAGTTCTCGGACTCATCCAATTGGTTGATGCTACCTGGAACGACGATCAGACCTTTTCCTCGTGGCTCTTGGACAAAAACCCTCTGATTGGAGCAGAAGTCATGCGGCTTTTTTAAGGAAACACCAATGGTAAATCTCCCTCTAAGTATGCTTCATCCTCCTCTCGAATTTGGTCTATATATAGAGACCAAAAAAATCTACAACCCTAACAATCCTTGGGCCCTCCATGACAGGGGTCGGACCCGACATCTTCTCAGGGGTCCGGACGCCAAGGAAGCCAAACAAAATCTCAAGAAAAGGACGAGTCTTTCCCTCGTCGTTCCAGGACTGGTCCGCCTCGCATGAAGCGGCTTGGTCCTGGCTTTGGCAAAACGTGGAGCACCTACTGCAGCAGCAGCTGGGCAAGCCGCAACAACGTGAACGCCTCCTGGGGATGCTCGAACTCGGTAGAAATGGCGGATGGTGGGGGGAGTTGGGGATGATTTGGTGGCGGGTTGGGTGGTAGGCTGGTGGGGCTGGTGGAGAAGTGTGACCCTGTTAGCCTTTGACTCACTAACATGGAAGTGGATGGCTTGGTCTTGTGGAGGACTAGTTTCCTCTACCAACAAGGGTGGGGGTCCATGTTAGTGAGTCAGAGTCTACAGATTGATTGAGATGGATTTGACATGGATTTGGGCTCCAAACCTGGAGCCCAACGGTCATCGACACTTCTTGGAACCACAGGCGGAGGGGTTTCAGTAAGGAGACCAGCCCGGCCCGACCTGGCATCCTATATGGTCCTATCAGACCCCAGGCCTGGGTCCTCTACACACCCAACGACCCGTCCCCCCGCGCGTCCGCACCTACGCACCCGATCTCGAGGCGTTTCTTCGCGTCCATCGACCAAGAGAGACGTGATGCGATTTGCCTCACCTTGTATGGGCGGTTCTTCCAGTTGGTGCCTGCAGGCACCGTGCCGGGCAGTGTGTGTTTTTTGGGTATGGCTTAGTTTTATGTACTTGATGTGTTCATGCTTTTCTGTGGTATTTGTTTGAATGTTTTGTTGGGAAATCGAAGATCGATCGGATGTTTTTGGAGGGGTTGGGCCCCGCAGCGGGGCGATGTGTTTGGGAGATGGTCCAACATCGCCTCCTGACCTGAAAACCTGGCACGCCAGTCACGGACAGGGCCTTTCCTTTTCCTTTTTTCGGGGCTCACGGTCTTGGAACCCAATGTTGTTGTAGCCTCTGATGATCAAATCGCAGACAGATACCAGACAGAGACCATTCCCGATCGTCCTGGTCGGGCCCTGGCGATGTGTCAACGAACATGATGAGTTTGTAACAACACAGTCAGAGATGTCAAGATGTCGATATCACCATCATTGCGTTACTATACCCAGACACTCCATGGGGCTGCCATATATGCCTACATTGGGGTGGTTTGAGGGGTGAATGTAGCGGCAGCCCCATGGAGTGTTTGGGATATAATCAGGGTCTCCGATCGGCGCTGTTCAGCGGGCTCGAGTCAAGGAGCTTCTCCACCTGCCCCGGTTTCCGCGGGTCCGCCTCAATCAGTCGCTTTGGGGTCGCCTCTTTCCACCGCAATTGGTGAACTTGCACCCCCCTCAGGTGCCTCAGGTGTACCCTCTAACGGTTCACCGCCTGTTTGGTCTTCAAACTTGAAATGCTCAAGGCAGACTGGTGGGTCAGTCTACACTCCGACTCTAACATGGAAGTGGAAAACCGCCTGTTTGTAAAGGACAGTAGTCTTCCAAGGGGCCATTCCATGTTAGTGAGTCATAGTGTAAAAAGAAGGTTCCAAGTCACCATCGACATGAGTTCAACCGAGTGTACTCCAACCCTCTCAACCCGCCCTGTCGGCCAGGACAGGATCATTTCAAGCAATCGGCGTCGCGCCTGGCGCTGATCGCCAATCGCGTGCTGGATATGAGTGCCGCGGCGATTGGGTGGTGGGTGGTGGAACATGAGTGGAGCAGTGGAGGATGGCATGGTGGAGCTGTTGAATCTCGGGTGCTTGGACATGTGGAAAGTCCCAAAGAGTTCTTTGAGAAGGGCCCTTTTCTTTTACATCACTAAGCATCCTTTGCTCAGAAGGTAGGGCCCTTTTTCCATGAATCCCTGAACTTCCTACAGTTCCTAGTTGTGGTCTTGGGGCCGGGGTTCACTGGATCGTCCCTTCGGGACGTGTTCCTTTCCTGTGTTCCTTTCCGCCTCGCGCTTCTCGCCCTGAAAGGCCTTGAGAACGAACGATCTCCGAACGCCGAACGAGGCTTTGAGGTCATCAAATATCCCTATCGCATGGTCGACGAGATCAGCGCCTTGGGTCTACGCCACGTGGGCTATGCCGTGCCCATCGAGTACTTTGGTCCCTTCGTCTCCGCCGCCATGGACGGGCTCAAGGGTCTGACTGAGGGGGTGTGGGAGGGCTCGAGGCAGCTGGGCGAAGGATGTTTCGAGGGGTTTTCTGTAATACCTGCATCCCTTTTCAGCGGGTGATCACCTCAATCTGCGCGACTTCTTCGCGAAGAAAGCACGGAGGTCAGCTGAGAAACACTTCTTTTACACCACTCGCTCCAGCTGTCCAGCTGGGATGGGTTTGATGCTGCTTTGGCCCCTGAGAGGCTCTGAGGTTCATCGGAAGAGTTCTGGATCTTTTTATGATCCTTAGTGCCTAGTGTCTAGTGTGCCACCTTCCTGGAACCTCAAATGGTTTCTGGGTTCCCCATGAACATGCACCCACCGTCCAGAGAACACCTCCGTGAAAGCACCAACACTTGAGGTCTCCAGCTTTGGACCTCTCCGTTCATTTCGTTCCAAAGTGCCAGACTGAGCTCAGGGACCCCGCGTCGCAGTTTGGAAGACGTTTCGACCTGGGGCCCAGGGGCTGTCCCAAGTTAGGGCTGTCCCATCTTAGGGCAGGGACGGATCGAAATAGACTCCCCTCCTGGAGCCCCTCCTGGCTCCCACCCCCCCAAGTGAGCCCCACCGAAATGCGCCCAAGCCAAGAGCCGCAAGGGGGGAAGATAGGAGTATCCAAGCACCATGATCACCATGACCCTGGCGGAAACTCCACCAACCCTCTCCGAGCCTCCACGAGCCTCCGCGAGCCGTCTGAAGGAGACGCTGGAAACAGAGGCCAAGGCACCGGAGGAGGTCATGGACAGCTTCTCCTGGTCCTTGGGTTTGATCTCCAGGATGTGCCCTGGCCGCGCGAAGTCGCCCGATCCGGTCTTACCTTCTGAGGTTCAGTACGACTGGATCCCTATAGGGTTTTAAGTCGGGTTTTAGAAGGCTGGGAGGCACATCAAGGCCAAGTGGAACCTGGCTTCATCCGAATGGATGCCTTGGGAGGGCGTCGCAGTTGATCCATTCGCTGCTGAGGAAGAACACGGCCTATTTTTTATAGAGGTCGACGTCGTCACATACAGTACCAAAGTACCAAGATGCTCCCAAAAACGGTTCTATAACCCAGACACTCCATGTGTGCCATATATGCCTACACTCTCCTACATTGGGGTGGTGTTTGGGGGGTCAATGTAGGCGCCAGTCCGATGGCAGTCCCAAACGCGTTTGGGATCATCCAAATGGCTTTTGCGGCGTTTCGTTTCGCCCCTCCGGTGTCAGTTCCGCCGTCCTCACCGACGTCTCCTCTAGTCCGCCCTGCCCCTGCCGTTCTTTCGGGCCCCAAGTCCGGCTCCGGCTCGGCTCCAGCGCGGCGCGCACGAGCGCACGGAGCGCACGAGTTCGGGTGAAAACGGAGCGGAGCCGTCCTGTTCATTGAACGGGGTCAGGTTGGTGAGGACGATCAAGGAAGGCTCCACCATCGTGGCTTGGACGGCGTACTCCACGGAGTACGCGGAGTGGGGGGAGTGGCGTGGAGTGGGGGTGGAAAGCCTCCAACTGATGAAAGGCAAAAGATGATGGCACGACAAGGATGGCTGGGTTGTAAGCTTTCTTGGTGGTGAAAGATGAGTCAAGTGGTGCAAGAGTGGAAAGGTCACGAGTTGTTGAAGGTGATGTCGCCAGCGGATGTTTCATGCCAGCGGATGGGTGGGATTTGAATTACCACCGAGTACGCAGATGTGATGCCTCATGTGAGGGGGGGCTCTACCAATATGCCATACTACTCCCAGGCATTAACATGGAAGTGGAAGAGAAAAATGGTCCACCAGGAGCATAGTTTCCGGGGCCAGGGAGTGTAGTAGGTTGATACAAGGATATACACCCTTCCTCGGCTTTAGCATGATGGCATCAACTTGATGAATATCACGCGACTAAAAACGTGGGACATCCGCTAGCTTGGCACACCAACTCCTCGGAAAGCACCTTACTGAACTGCTCCTATACATCCGACAGTGGATCCTTTCTGCTTTGCATGAATCAGCACACTATGTACCTGGACCTTCAAGGGGTGTCCAATGGAGGTCCCTTAGTAGTGTAGGGGCTTCCATTGGTGACCCCTTTGAAGGTGCTGGTATATAGTATTAATTATACAATGGCTCACCTATACGGTAAGCCTTCGCATGTTTGATCCGGCGTCGTCCTTCAGTCCACACCGAGACATTTGCACCGAACCTGCGCCTCTTCACCACCATTTGAGCTCGTTCGTTTTGAGAGATGTGTCTCGATCCTACGCCTTGTATCGCTGTGCGCGTCTGGGCATGGGCTAACCCTTCCCCCCCCCAAAGAAGCGCCGCGGCAGACCAGACACTGCCGCCACGGCGGGCGGCAGACCAGCCGCCCTGTCCGGCGCAGTCGCCCGCCCTGGCCCTGACGGACGGTTCGCTGCGGGCCGCGGCAAGGTGATGAAGGCCATCAACCAGAACTCCCGGGAGCTGCTGTCCACCTCATTGGCCTGCGCGCCGCGGGGCAAGCGCTGCGAGTGGGTGCTCACCATCTCGGAGACTCGGAAGTCGCTAACAACGACGACGGTGGTGGGGCGTGAGGTGAGGTGTGGTGGGGCCAGGTAGGTACCAGCGCTGAACAGCGCTTTCAGGGAGGTGGTGGTGTTTTGGGGGGTTGGAGACTTGGTTGACATGGAAGATTCATCCCACGAGAATACCGAACGATCTTGATCAACCAAGTCGAGAGAGAGAGAGTCTTAGTCTTTCCATGCAATAGAATTTGAAGAAACTTAGAGGCCCTCCAAACCACTGAGTTTTTGAAGGTATTATGCTCATTTCAGGAGGGCAACTAGGGGCCCTCCCTTGTTCTACTCCTTGTTCTATAGAGCGAAATGATCTCGAATCACCTACACTCGCTTGTACATTCAAGTGACATGCAGTCCATGGCAGGAGGGCGTCCCACTCTGGTACATAGCTTCACTAATATTAGACCATTAGCCACTGAAAGCAAACAGCCACAGAGTTTGTTGGTGACATTCTCCGCGCATCCAAACTTGGTACGAACATCTTTGGATCAGGTGTGTGTATGAAATCAATCTTGGGGGATACTGAGCATTTTTTGCTGGGTGTCCGGCGTCAATCCTTGACTTTTGGAGAGTTCCAGAATGTTCCAGTTATGAACCATCTCAATCATGCAACTCAACAGATAGTTTCAGAATGTTCTCCACTTCAACCGTCAGAAAGGGCTAAACCCTAAACCGCCATCTGCGGCCGAGTTCCGCTCCGTCTTCCGCCGCGGGCGGAACTCGGCATCCGACTGCTTCGCCTATTTGGAAGTCACAATGCAAAGAAAGGTTGACATGGTTGTCCATCGTCCTGTGACGAAATCAAACCCAAAAAGGAATCAAACATGACTAATGCATACTATAGCTACTAAAGCTATAGTCAAAATATGTCGAAATAATTGTTGGTATTTGGCTTGAAAACAGAAGTGGCTTTTGGAATCCCCAGGGATGCGCCGTTGGAAAAAGCCCAGATGACACAACCTATTAAGTCGCAATCAGATTCCCTCTTTTTCCTTTCTGTGGTGCCAACAACCAGCTCCAAAAACTCACCGCTCTACATAGTACAGTGCTCCTCCCAACCCCCCACCCCCTTTTTGCCGTTCCGCCCCGTAACCCACCCGTAACCCGCGCGTTCCGCATCACACCAACAAAACCGGACACCTGCAGGTGGGAACCCAATCCATCAGCCCCTTGATGTGGGCCATCGACAGTGGCACCTGGACGGCTGCCGAGCACATCATCGAAGACTTGTTGACCATCCGCGCCGACCGAGAGAAGTGCCGATGGGACCGGGACGGACCGGGACCATCGGTGGACGGAGGACGACGGTGGGGTGGGGCGAGGGTGGCCTAGCTGGTTGGTGCGACCAATGCGGCGATTTGATGAAATCTCCCTGATGACTGAAACCATTGGGCTGGCAAAGCACCACCATTGTCATTGTCATCCTCATCTTGCTCACCTGCACAAGGACCAAAAGGCTACAGTAAGAGTCCCTGCTCTCCTTGTCCACCTGCTCACCTTGCTCCCTTCTCATCCTAGGTGACTGTGTCACCGCCACGGCCAGGTACTACTATGGTTTGGATCATCTCTTTGAGAGGCCTTCGATGTTGGTGTCCCCAGGAGCAGTTCTCCCACGAAAGTAGGATACCTGGACCATCCTGTCGGGGTGCCCAATGGAAGCCTATAGGTAGTGTGGGGTAGTGTGGTTATTGGCCAGGCCTTCTTTTTGCTGGTGTTTCTTGACGAAATGGAGCTCAACTAAGACCTTTTGAGGCTTCAGTTCTGGTGCCCATATCTGAAGAAAACAGCTCCTCTTCATGTGTTTTCAGCCACGTGTTCGTCACGTGACGATCGGACGCTTTGGACCATCGCCTTGAGAGGTCGCTCCCGACGCCCCTGTGCCAGGCACCCAGACATCGTTGAGATCTTAGGCACCCGCGCCACCGTGCTCTTGCGGCTCGCCCCATCGTCCGAGAGAGGTGTGACGGAGAACCATCCAAGATGGACCACTTGAGGGTGAAAAACCCGGCATCACCATGTCACGTTTTGATGCAAATGTGTGGTGAAATCATTATCTCAGGCTCATTGTTCCTCCCTTGGACGGTTTTTGCTGGGTGCGATCGTTTCTTTCCTGCCGTTCGCGGTTGACGCGGTTTCCCCACTTCGACGACGGAGGCACGGAGCCCAGGACTAGGCGAACACCGTGTGGGTCCGATTTGCACTGTCACGGTCCAACGTTGAAAAGTACTGGTTTCAGAGTAGATGGCATAAGTCCCTATGTCGGTAGTGTGATGTAGTGTGTATGGACCCCATTAAGGACATCTTGGGGTGCCAGTGCCATCTACTCTGAAATCAGTGTAGATCATTTAAGGTCCAACCTTCTGAAGAGGTTTCAGATTGGAGGGGGCCCCACTTCTGGTCCAGTCACTTCTGGTCTTTCAATCAAAAGGTTCCCCTCTATAAAAGGCCCATGCCTGTCTAAATGAAGTTGTCGTTGTCAAACAATGTTGAAATCAGTAAAGGATTCGAACAAGGTTGTCTTGAAACTTGCTACCGAGGACACCGCTCTTCAACGGCATGGTTTGGCGGTCCCATTTGGCGCACAACGGCATGCGTCGGGCGAACTACTACATCAAGCAACTTGACCATACAGACTACGGCATCCACATACTACGTCATTTGTGCATATACAATTTGTATCCAATGCATGATATATGGACTTTGGCATATGAGAACCCTACAAGCAATGAACATGCCCAGCCAGGATAGCTGGGAAGACCAGGCTGTCTAGGTGGCGGCTTGTGGCACTCGTTCAGATGATGTTTAGTGGTGGTCGACCTCCACTCCTGGCAGGATGGTGAATTCTTGGTCAACAGGCCGGCGGGAACCTCTAAACCACCAGCCAGTTGTGGTGGTGGTATGGACGGTCCGGGGGTTCTTCTTCCAAGCACCTGCCTGGAGGGGGAGTCGGGTTGGAGATCCGCCATGTGTTCACCATCTCTGGGGGTTAGGCAGAGAGGGACGATGAAAAGCCATGAAAAGCCATGAACAGCATGGAGCGACTGTTTTGGACCGGGGTAAAGACTACGATACCTTTAAATGGATCAGAATAGATCAAATCTATAGAGGCAACATCAATTACATAGAAGTGTCGTTTGATTGGAAAATAAGAAGGAAGTGAAGGTTCCTTTCAGCCGCCACGTCCTCGTCAGCGTTCCGACTTCACCTTCCAGTCCGTGCGCCGCCACTGGCGAATACTGGCGATCCAGTGATGTGAGAGCGGGGGCCCGAGGCCGTTGGATTTCTGAGGCATTTGGTGGTGAACAAAGATGGGAAGTTCCCGGATGCTCTCCACAGCATGGTGGAATTGCAGGAGACGCTGCAAATCGCTGCAAAGAACAAGAAAGCATGACGCGGGGTTCGTGGTACTGGAGGTGATCTGGTGGGTGGAACAGCATGACCTGGGTGGAAAAGAACTTGTGTCTTTTTGTGAAACATCCGGATTTGGGTGTTGAATCTGGTTTCCCTGTCCATGAGCGGCATGTTTTGAACTGCTAGATCATGCACACCAAAAATGGCATTTGGTCGAAATCATCACTTTCCTCAGTCCACAATCTTCACCGGCAGCACAAAGCCTCGGAAGCAACGGCTTTTTTCCATCAGATGTATCCCTGTATCCTCCACCCACCCCACTGATAGTTGGGATTCTGATCTACCCATACACCAAGTCCTCTCACCACCGACCTGCCCGACTTCCTGAACCGGCTTCATCCGACCACCGGATCCGGAACCGAAACCGCTCGACGACTCGATGGCGGGAGGATCCCAGCATTGCGGTGCATCCCTTCCTCATGCACCTCACGGAGATCATTTGGACCGGCGTGATCCGCCCGAAGTTCGTCTTCGGCAACACGTGGCCACTCGGGCGACGCGAAGAGGGCGAAGCAGTGAAGCGCGTGCCCAAACGGGTGGTGGATGGGAAGGGAACAGACGGGCGGGTGGGAATCGCTTGGAGAGAGAGGGAATCAGCTAAGAAGAGCTGGCTGGATGGATCACAAACACCTGTTTGAAGGGCAAGGGCCAAAAGTGCTTGTCCAGGACCAGCCGGTGTAGGATTCGAAACTGACCGGGTTTCAGGGCTTAGTGGAAGAACCATTGTTCCCAGCAGATGTTTGAGACCCTCGAAAGAGTCGAAGGCATCAGCAGTCCTTTTGGGCAAGTCAAAGCCGCTCCTCAGGCTTTGCCTACAGCAGGCAAGTAGGGAAAGCAGCAAGGTTTGTCTAGACCAAGTAGGGCTATCTAGACCTTAGCAAGTAGGGCTGTCTAGAAATACTTTCTCAAGCAATAGCACTTAGCAGCAAGGTCTCCAAAACAACTTCATGGGCTCACGTGTTTTTTTTACCAACGGGTGTCTCTTGGTGCACCCTCCCTTTGTGAGACCGGAACACATGCACGACATGAAATTCCATGTTCATTCTTTCAGCGTTGCATCGTCTTCACCGTTGCATCGATCTCTGCCGTGGTGCCCCTTTTGTGGAAAAGAACGGGACGAGCCCAGTCCGGGACCTTCCGTTCCGCATGGCGGGTGTTGGCCGCAAGGCTTTGCTTCAACTTGATCGTCTTCGTTTTTGGTCATGGAATCCTGAACCATGCAGAAGACCAGGCAAGAAGCAGTTGTGCTTGAAGCATGGACAACAAACCAAAGACAGTGATGTGATCACATGTGATTCACATGTCATCGCATGATTTTTTAGCACATTGAAAGCAGAACTCCGCATTAGGGGGATGAGGTCTCATCGAATTGAGCTTCGGTGGTTATACCCTAGCCTTCCAAGACCGTTCAAAAAATAGTTGACCGCGTTTAGTAGTGTAAGGCAGAAAACCTTGGGTGGTGATACCCTACTGTAGCCTTCCAAGACTGTTAAAAATGAGGGTTCAACTGGTTTAGTAAGTCAAAAACCCTTAGTAGAACACAGGATGTTGGGTTGGAATCCCAGTGTACGGGGTTCAGTCCAAAACTTGAGAGCACTTGCAGTAGCACTTTCCCGACCTCCAGAGCTCTCCGAGGTGGTGAACCGGGTGGTGTTTGGATCCGGGAAAACGGTTCGCAGAACTCAACCAAACCCTTGCAACATGTGAGGTTCGATGGCGGTTTGTTTGAACTCGACCCACCTGAACCTTCCAACAGGGCACCACCTGCGACCTGGAAAAAGCTGACATGTGAGAGTTTGCAAGAGCCTCCCTCTGGAGACGTGTAGAGCAGACGTGCTGACGCGGAGTTGTGTTCGACCCATGGAGGGGGGGTTCAAGTCATGACGATGTTGCAACTTTGAGCCTTGAGGCCTGGCCGAGTGGTTCGAAGCCTTTTTTGTTGTTCCTTTGGATAGAAGCTCAAGCCGTGCCCTCCAGATGCTCCCTTTCGCCCTCCAGATTTGATTCGCGAAAGTCACCCTCTCTCCTGAAGAATCTCGCTTTCGATCTCGCATGAGAAACCATGCCTCGCTTCTCTCCCTGGCTCAGCTGCCAGCCATCGGCCCGCCAGCCGCGGCCGTCCACCACTCCAGAACGGCCAGCCACGGTCGACCGAGTTTCCGAGGTTGGACGATCAGTCTCGAGCGAGACAGACCGGCAACAGCTGAGCCCCCCAGCTCGGCCCAGCATCCCCCAGATGGTCTGATGGCCATGTCTCCGTTTTCAGGCCTATTTCTCCTCGCGCGTGGCCATGTTCACGTGCCGCTGCATCATCTACTTCTTCGGGATGACGAACCTCATCTACGGCCGGGGAGCTGAGCGACCGGACGGGACCGACGGAAGGAGGGCTGAAGGGAGGACCTCATCGAAAACGGGAACGGTTTAACTGGCCGCTACGTTCGGCGAGCATCGCGGCCTGTTTGTTTGTTTGGATCATGTGGTCTTTGTAGTTGGATCACTTGTGTATGTTATCATGATTCATGATATGGGATGAAGTCATGTTATTCAAGTTGTCTTGCATTGGTGTATTCAAGAGTTCTCCTCTTTTGCGATGCGCGCGAGTTCCTTCCATCCTTCCACATCTGCTGCTCTGCGCCCCGACACCCACCTTGCTGCACCGAGCGAGAACGTCCTCCGAGGTCGCGTGCGGCACATCTATCAGGCCGGGGATGGGGTCAGGATGCTGGTGACAATTAATATGATGACATATATTGACATATATTATGGACGTAGGCCATTTTCCAGCATGGATCTAGGGTACATGTTTGGCAGAGGAGGAACCTGGAGGAACAGCAGGTTTCATCACCACCAAGCGCCGATTGCCAACCCAATCCAGAGAGGCCACCCCTCTCTCCGAGGGTGAGATCCACCAAATGTGGGTCCAAGCGCAGTGCGATGCAGTGCGGAAAAAAAAAGCCGAGACTCGCGTTGTTGCGGCAATGTTAGAGCGATAATGTTAGAGGTCTCGTTTTGGCCCTATCTCCATGTCAAGGGGTTTGGGATGTTCTTGGGATATCTCCTCCTTTCAATCTCCTTCATGCTTTTCACACGCCTCAGGCCCCTATCTCCTTGGGTATCTCCCTTTCACCACGCGGCCGCCACCGTGGACATTCGGCCGATCAACACGGCCGCCCGTAGGCGATCCGCGACAAGGATCTGGTGATCATCGGCCGCATCCCGATCCCCAAGAGGTACTTCGATAACTGGCGAGTGTCCTGGAGGAGGAATAGACATGGAAATGTATTACATGGATGATACATGATGACACATGGATTATAATATAATATAATAGATGATATATGCAAATATATGCAATAGTTATAGAACATGGATATCAAATGGATGATGGATGATATATGATAGTATATAACAGGAGACCATATGTCGTATTTTCACCAATGGATATCAAATGGACGACGTTCCCATGGGACGTTCCGTGTGCCAACGCGTTCGCACTCCGTTCACGAGCTCCTTCGAAGAGGTGCTGAGCAGAGTGGAGGATCGAAGACGAAGTGGACGAAGTGAATGAAATCCAAAGAGGGTGTTCGCGGTGGGTGTTCTAGCGATGGTGCTTCCATTGAAATATATTGAAATGAGCTAGTCATAGGTTAGTAATGTATAGGGGTTTTGTGGACTGTTGCAAGGAGAGAGGGGGGAGAGAGAGAGAGAGAGCGCGCGCCTTTGTACAGTGTTTACTTCTTGACGGTGTTTTGGATGTAGTTTTAGGAGCATTGCCGATGCTTCATGTAGAAACTTGCCACGGTTTACCCATGGCAAGGTTGCCCCTGCCCAGCTGTGCCGTGGGGATCCTCTAGCTTGTAAAAGAAGTTATTGAACATCATCATCATCATCATCATCATCATCATCATCATCATCATCATCATCATCATCATCCAAAGCAGTTCTTTTTTGGAAAAATGGAGCAAACCTGTGCGCATGTGTTGTGTGTTTTACCTTTTGTACTTTTAATATATCTATTTTGTTTGTTACCCGTGATGAACACAAAAGCGACCTGAGGAACCTGCAAGCCTGATTTTGGTCATCGCCCTGATTGCGCCTGAGACGAGGGCGGGAGGTAGGTGGGTTGACAAAACAGAACATGCAAAAGAAAAAAACATAGCATCCCCAACTCCTCCACATCTGCTGACATTTCATGCACTTTGGATATGAAGGCTTTATAAACGGAAAAAAACACGTGTTATTGCTGACATTCACAACGCCTGTAGCCATTACAAAGAGATTCAGTCCGGTCACGATCCTCGAGTGGACTGGACCTTTGAATCGTGGTAGCAACCTTTGGTGGAACTATGCAACTGTGCCAAAAATCAAGGGAAACACCCTCCCACTCACGAACGTGGAAGTGGATGGCATGATCGATTGGAACTTGGAACAAGACTTTCCTTTACCATAAGGAGGGTGAACTCCACTTCCATGTGATGTGTTCGTCAGAGTATATTAGAATATATGATCCCAAACTCACTGTGTGGCTCCGCGTTTGAACGAATGGGACCTCACAAGTGAAGGGAACTCCACCGCATCGTCCGAAGTCCAGAAGCTCCAATGACCGGCCCGTCTGAAAGCCTGGCCCTTCTTTCTTCCCGGCCTAGTCTTGCTTCATGAAAGGGTCTCTTCTAAGGACCTAAGCACCTTAGATCCTTCCAGGCTTTCTTCCCTTCATAGCAAGACTTAGAAGACACATGATGCCATGCTGGGAAAGACTCACCGGGGCTGTCAGACAGATGGTGTGCCAGAGCTGGTGACCTCAAGAAAAACCGCCCGTGCAGAGCGACAGGATGTCGCTGCACTGCCGTACCCAGGAAGTAGGTGGATCACCTGCAGAACCTCTTCTGGGGGGCACCGGGGACACCCAATGGAAGCCTGAACAGGTGAAGTTCGTTCGGTGAACCTTTTTTACTGTGGGATGGGAATTTCCCACTAAATTGAAACGTGGAAGAGCCCATGAACCCATGAAGAGGACCTTTCCTTTACTGCCCTGCCCTGGTTTTCCCAGCTCTGGAGTCAGCCCGAGTGGGGGGTGGCAGCTCGCGGTGGCGAGCTCGGATCTCGGATGGGTGCCGGCCATCGACCTGTTCTTCCATAGAAGCAGACCTGGCGTCTAAAGGGATCCCACTGGGCCAGGGGACCAGGGGGGCCCGGATGACTCCGAGTCGGCGACGTGTGGAGTCGGCGAGTCGGTCTTGCATGCCAGGCATAGCTGGAGAGTTGGTGTTTTTGCATGGTTTTTGCTACATGGATTGGACACACCCCACCTGCCCAGCAACAGTGAAAACAATGGATTTGCTACGAGTGGTCTCAGGTGTGCTTACTGTTTGTTGGTGGGTGGGGTCTCAAATCTCTGCTTTATATACTGACTGGTGCTTAGTAGAGAACGAGGGAATGAGCCCCCAATAGAGATTCTATTGGATCCATTCCCTCATTCCCTACTAAGCACCAGTCAGCATAGAATGCTATAGATCACTTGTATACGCCTCTTGACCCCTTGAGCCGCTTCTGGACACCGTGCCGGTGCTGAGATCAGCTTCTTCATCGAGCCCATTTTGTCCCTTGGCCATTGACCCAAGTTGAGCTACTTCCTTCTAGCAGAATATCAGTATATCAGATCTCAGGCAGGTGATGTGCTTCATCAATTTGCTATGCCGAGCAGTCCCCCCAACCCTCGGCGGACTTGAAAGCAGGACTGAAAGCATGTGAGTAGTGAACTTTTAGCATGCCTACTTTTGATTCTTGCTTGTGGTTTCAACATCAGGGTTGAAACTGGACCCTTGTGCCATCGTGTGTCCAAAAGTCAAAGCAGCCCAAACCACTCGACCCCCCTCGCAACCGCCAGCATTCCACAGGTAGTCTCTCAGTATCTCTCAGTAGTCCGTATATCGCCGGGGGGTTCTGGTTCTTCGCTCAGGTATTGCTTGCAGCACTACGAGGGCGATTTCCAGGGCGCCGGGCTCTTTACGGACCTTTGTCCTGAAGCCGAAATCATGCGAGAGATCTATTCGGTGCTCTCCATGTCCCACGGCAGATCGAACCATCCCTTAACGCGGGCATGCTTACTTGTTTCTTTCTCGGATGGGGTGGAGACCGGAGTGATGGGTGTGTCACTTCTGGTGCGCCTTTTTCGGATGAGGCTTGGGGAGGACATCACCAATTGTCGCAAGACCTGGATTTACCACTTAAAGGATTTTAGATGGGGTTGGACATGACATGACACATGACACGACGAACGCAGTGGTGGGGATGTTGTTGCGTACATACGGTACAAGTTACAAGTGTTGAAGTTCTGGAACATGTTTCGGCACGAGTTGTGGAAGATGCTGGGGCGCCTTTCAGGTTCATTATCGGATTGTATATGGCGTTGCTCCTGGATTTGGCCACCCTTTCTGCGAAGTTCAGCGCTTATGTGCTGGTGGTCATCAACACGTTACCGGAGCCAAGACTGGAGCGTTAAAGGAGGGCTGCTTTCTGTGGAAGTTGCGCCACCATTTGTTTGCTAGCTTGTTGCCCCCAAAATTGGCAAAAGGAACCGTCCAATTCCACATGGATGAAGTGACGAGGACCAATGAACACTTCAAAAAAACAACAGTTTGACGATGCTCAGTGCGCGAAAGAGCGGGCTCGCATTTCGGGTTCAGCCCTGTCCCCTGGCGCTAGTCTGGCTGCAGTAGTCGCTGTTATACCGCGGAGCACATCTCAAAAAGGTCCCTTGCATGTGAAGAAATCCCCAAAAGTCCGCTGGTCAGAAGGAATCCGTAACGAGCAAATCGGGAACTTTCAAAGGTCAACAGATTTGGGGGTGTGCACAAAATTGTGGACGGCACAGCATGTCGAGCCACTTCGACGGGCCATGGGTTTCAGTGTTGGGACGTCGGGCAACACTGAATCGAGGAGACTCACAGAAGCTCCTGGACCAAAAAGCCCTGCAAAATGGACACCAAGGCCATCCAAGGCATGTTTACTTCTACCAGAATGGGCCTTTGGGTAGCTGCTGATGGGGATTTTGGCACCAGAAGGGTCGGGTCAACGAACACCCGGCCAGAACCAGGAGTGTGCCGTGGCCCTGGAATAAGAATGGATGATTCATTGGATGATTATGGGATGTGATTGGGCTGCCACACTCCCCTTGCAGCCCCCCAAAAAAAACATGTGGCAGATCATCGACTGAGGTTGAGAGGAGTGCAGGTGGTGCAAGACTTTGACTTCATGCTAGATTGACCTGCCGTGTTTCATGCCAACATGTTTCGAACACTCGAACACTAACAAAATTATACGTTACATAACTAAAATAATTAACCTGAAACATGACCAGGAGTTCACGCCCCTCTACATACAAAGTGAAGACAAGTGAAGCTCCAGAAGGACCAGAACTAACAGAAGTCCGCCACACCCGCATCTTCCGAGAACCCGCGCCGAAAGAAACTGCGCCGAGAAACCAAACCGCGCGTGCATCGAGCAGTCGCGCGGAGGAAGTGCTGTTGATGCTCGCGAGCCTGGCTTTCTTCATCCTCATGTTCGCCACCTGCATCGCCGTGAGCGAGAACGACGTGCAATCCTTCCAGCTCCTTCCTCCGAAGCGACGGATGCCGCGGGACCGTGGGCGGACGAAGAGGGCGGGGCGGACGAAGTGGGCGCGAGCGAAGCGGTTCACCGGGACGTGACCCAGGGGGTGACCCAGCGAAGAAGCGAAAGGATCAGTGCCCCAAATGGATGGGAGTTGACTGCAATCCAAGGGCAGACTGCCAAAGAGCTGGTGTTGACCGACTCGACTACTATGACATGATCTCTATAGATGTAGAGTCTCCCGATCTCGTTTCCATACACAAAACGCGTGGACTCCAAAAAAAAGAAAAGACTCTTCATTCCCTTCGAACTCTCTCTCTCTCTCTCTCGCGCGGACACAACCCATCCAGTGACGCCTGAGGGACTTCCCGATGGTGGTGCTTCGGCTCTTCCAGTTCGCCATTCGCATCAACGGCAACCCGGTCACCGAGCGGCGGCACGCGGTGTGGGCGGTGTTTGTTGGTTCACCTACCCAGGAAAGCTTTAAAAAGGAAACAAGACTGCAAAAGATATGAAAAAGCAAACTTTCAGGAAGTGGCTTCTCCACATGACCAGTTTTGAATTGTAATTTCTTGGTCTCACACTGAAGGAAGTTGTAGGGTTATTGTGCACATGGTGTTTTCCGCCCTTCCAACGAACCAGGAGAATTCGTGTTCAGGGTCTATGACGTGTTCACCAAGTGTTCTCTCATACCTGCGATTCCGGTGCATCCTTTTCCTCCTCATTCAACGCTTATCATATATGATTTAGATATGATTTGTCGAGCAAGCACCAAAGATGTTTGTTCTGAAGATTCTTGAGGCCCTTTGATTGGCATGCATTAAGGAAGCGAGGACTTCTCTTGAACCAATCGGCCACACTTCTGGAGCCCAAAAACATGAATGCCATCTGGCCTGCCAGTAGGCATATGGCTTTCTTCTCCTCTCACCTGACTTTCTTCTCACTCTCTCCGGTGAAGTCCATTGGGTGGGTGGGCTCTCTGTCGGCAAGCGAGCGATGCGCAGGTCACGACGAGCTGCAAGACATCATGCAGTCTCCGGTCCTGTCTCTGGGCCTTGGTGCCTTCCTCGTAGCTCCTCGGACCGAACGTAAGCGATCGAACGCGGGACGCGGGACGCGGGACGCGGGACGGGGACGGGAACGGGCTTCCAGGTGGTTGGAAGAGGTCCTTTGGGGTTCGGAAACAGGTGAGGTGACCAGGAAGCAAGCACCTCGAAGAAATGAATCTCTGAATATCCTTTGAGCCACTGAGTTGGCAGGGGGCCGCTTCAATGACCTAACCAGACCAAAGCAAAAAGAAGAACCTCATGTAGTCTCCAATGGCCCCCATGTTGCAAGACCATGTCCTGTTTTCAGTCCAGATGTCCGAATAGTAATAGGTATTCTAAGCCATGGTCATGGAACAGACTCGAAGCCGCTTTCCCCGGATGGCCTGGCCCCAATTCAGTTGCTACCAGTGGGCACGATTCCACCAAGCGGATCTCGACACCGACCCGTCTGGGTTGAAGCAAAGCAGAAAGATCCCCATTCCCTGTTCCACTATGAAATGGGTGGCCTTAAGGCCCAGTTTATAAGGCCCTCCAAAAAATGGATTGGAAGGGGGTCATGTTTGTTTAAAACCCTCAAATGGGATTGGGGTTGGAAGGGGATCATGTTGTTTTTTTTTGCATGCATTGGCCAGTCCGCACTGGCCCATGCAATGCATCAAAGGTGCTCATCCTAGGCACCTTCAGCATCTTCGTGGCCCAGCTCACCTGCGCCCAGTCAGGGACCGTTTCACCGTTCGCCGCGTTGCGGGTCTGGTATTGTAACCCAAGCACCAATGGCCATGCTGACTTCCTATGATCAGAAGAAGTTCAATGTTGATCCAGAATCCAGTCATCAAACATGTGGCCCTTTACCCAAGCAGCCTAGATTGATATTGATACTCACCGACACCCTGAAGCTCCATTGGGAGTACTTTTAGGCTAAAGAGGGTCAGACAGTAGCAGGAGAATTATCGACCTAGTATCATCTTTGTGAACATCACCATCGCAAGAATCCATTTCTTCCGCGACGCAAGAATCAAAGGCGTCCATGAAGAGATCTACAGCAGCATGGTGGGCTATGCCAGCTTGAGACGGATGCAGATTGAAGTCGATTACATGCAAACCCTGAGGCCGTCCGACGGACAGTCCGTGTCCTCCGCCATGTGCACGCGGCGCGCCATCCGGACGCGACCTGAAAGCCAGTTGGAGAGGAACATGTTCTTTCATGGGTCCATGTTCGGGACTCGTGATGTGCTTGTGTCGAAAGCGTTTGAGTTGTTCCATGTTTTGGATCTGTTCGTTTGTTATATGTTTGTTATCATTTAAGTTCATTTGTTCTTCACCCTTCACATTTCACCGCGAGAAATTCTTGCTTCAGCCTCCTGCCTCCTTCCTCCAAAAAAGCTGCAGCACCGCTCGTGTGCAGCTGCACAGCTCGTGGTGTACGGGGCGAGCGAGCGAAAGCGCCTCGCAGGAGAAAGACTTGGAAGAAGTTCGTGCAAGGCAAGGGCTGGGCTTCAACCCGACCTCCTCGCGCGACGTTGGTTGCGGGCGGAGTTGGGGAGGGTAAAGAGGACTGGTGGCAAGGGGGAGAAAGGTATAGGTCTAGGGTGCTTTGTGGTGCTTCTTGCTGCTTTGATTGTGGGTAAAGTAGGCGTCCTTCTTTTCTTTGGACACTGCGCAGTGATGAACTGATGACAGTGCAGAACAAATCGGCCGCATGCGGTTGTATGCGTGACACCGTTGGAGGCTGCGGGGCAACTGCTTGGCACAGGGAGTTTTGGTTATTGATTCATGCATGGCTTGGACATCGTTTTTAAGTAGGGGTGCCGGGTGCTCCCCGCCCCCCGAAAAGAGGCACCACCTGGGTGAGGAGGTTGGAAAAATCCCTACTTTCAGAGGAGGTGGTTTGGTTGGGGAGAGTGGACTACCTCGGCTGAATCGTCATCTCCATTGCCATAGGTGACATTCTCACATTGGATGACATGTGGCCCTTTTCGAACCTAAGCAAGTAAATATATAAACCTATTCCTCCAGTTCACTTCTACCCGGTATCTACCTCAACTTCTCTCTCCCAGCCCGTCTCTCTCTCCGTCCTCTCTCCATCCTCCAGGCCTGGCCATGGACGAGCCGCTGGAGTTCGGCGAGGGCGACATCGGCTTGCCCGGCGGCGTGCAGATCGAGGAGCCCGCGAAGCTGCATCCCTTGCACCGCGAGACCATCATGAGGCGCGCGGTCGGTTCGACGGCGCGGAGAAGCGAAGGAACACCTCCTGAGACGTTGGAAGTGGTGTTGTGTGGGTTTGTGTGGGTGGGGAAGGAGTTGGTCAGCAGAGGTGTGTGAGTTTTCATCGGTTCTCTCCCATGTTCTGATTTATACAAAGTATGCATTTTGCATGCAGGGCTAGGTCACAGGGTTTCTGGGGTTGAACTCAAGGTCTTCACAATGACACCTTCGGCATGTTGTTCATAGCTGGAATTCTTATGAATTATTTAAGCTGTTCAGGTGTTTCAGCTGTTGTTCAAGTTCTGTTTTTCTAGATTGCGGGGATTTGCGGGGCCATTGTTGCTCCTTCCCACTCTACAGGCCAAACCGGGCCTTCTGCAACACTGGTTGCAGAGGGCCATTCCTGCATTCTATGAAATCCCTGCTCTTATGGATGTTCTGGAATTTCCAGGGTAGTAACCTTGTGTGTGTGGCTGCACACTTTGGAAGATATACCTGTATAGATATGTTAGATAGACGCAGAAGCTTCAAACCAGCAGTTTGTAGAGGAGAGACATTTGATGGTGATTTATTTGTATTGATTGCTTTCATGTTGCTCGCAGAGATTGGTTGCATACATTTGGATGACAATCACAAACCTGCAGGGCCTTATTTGCAATCCACCTGCATCCTTCCGCGCACACGTTCCCCTCTCGCGCCTAACAGCTAAGCTTCGTATCAGGTATGGAGGCACAACGAGTCCTGACGAACCCTGGCCAGAGACCTACAGCCGCTTGGCATGTGTATTTTGCTGCGGCGTGCAAGGGTGTTTACTTTTTTTCGTTTCATGTTCGATCATGTTCGATCATGCTCGTTTTCTTCTACGAAATACTATCCTCATGCTTTGAGATGGAGATTTGTGACCTTGGCATGTGCGACAATTGTCAAGATCAATCAGGCATCGAGACCGAACCGGAGACCTGATTGATCGCAGCTTGGCCCAGGTAGCCACGAGACGGAAGATGAGAAGCTCGAGCGTATGATGAAGAAGTTCCAGCGGGCCTTGGCCAAGGCGCGAAGAACGAACTCGACTCAGTGAGATGATCTCCACAGGGTCGAGTCGACAGTATTTACATGTATTTGGATGTCATTTAATACAGTTGATGTTTTTTGGGCGGAGGTCCTATCAGCAAATCCGCGTGGAAGGAGCTCCTGAACAGAGCATCCTCCATGAAGAATTGAACGCAAGATGACAGGATGTGACTTATGCGAACTGCGGCGAACCTTCTTCCGAACTCAACCAGATGGGTATGCAGCACGGACAGGTGCCTATACGGATGCCTAGTCTGACCCTGGGTCGGGTCGGGGGTGAAGCTCAGAGGTTCCTTGGACGACCGGACACCTGTGGATGTCGAGTGGAAAAGATGTCCTTTGAACGTTGCAATGATTCGCGAAAACTGTCCTTCACCAAGTTAAAGCATGTTAAAGTGTATCCTCCTGTTTTATTTGAAAGTGTATCCTTCACCTCGTTAAAGTTTCTCCTTTTTCTGTTTGCAACCGCCCGGGACTCTAAGTTCACTCTCAGAGTCCATCCGCGGATGGAACAAAACCATGCTTGATGGACCCAAATCTCCACAAGAAGTTGTCCTTCACAACTCAGTCAGAAGAACAGTCAATAATAACAGCTCCGTTCCAATGAATATATACGTGTTCAAACCAGAGCACCGATCGGAACGGATCACCACCGGGTAAAAGAAATCTCTTCGAGCTGAGATGTGTGTCCGAAAGACCAGGTCGGACCTTCCAAGCCTTCCCAAGCCCTCAGCCAGGTGGCCAAGAAGACCTTGAAGACCAGCAAGCTCGGCTCCTCGGCAACGACACGCGAAGTTGGGCGGCGGCGACTCGGGGGCGGAGCACAGAAGGAACTAGAAAGAACGAACTATAGAAAGTAGAAGTAGATCATTTATGGGGTCTAGTAGAATCTATAGTAGATCATGAGGAGCTAGAAGTAGAAAGAACTATCAAAAGAATAGTCTTTCTACGTTCTTTTTTGGAGGCGAGCCGGATGAGTTGGCCATGTGAGTGGGTGAGAGCTCCTGGGGCGGTAATTACCGCCACGTGATGGATTTCTTAAGACGAAGACATGTTTAGACTGTTTTGTAGAGATGTCGAGATTGATGGTCTTCCTTTGGTATGTTTGCTTTTTCACGAAGGTTGGACCTACCCCGCGCATGGAATGCGTGCAAGGAAGAAAACAAGTCAGCCTTTGAAAGTATGTGTTGGTTCCTGGCGAAGTGGAGTACAGCCAACATAGATACATCTCAAAGTGGAGACAGGCAGGATCAACACCTCCGGAAGGGGATCGGTCCCCAGCCACCCTGGAAAGACCATGAAAGACCATTGTCAAGACTCGGGTTCGACGCGCGAAAGCACGGCGTAGAAGAAGATGAAGAAGATCCTCAGGGCTGCTCCCCAAGTCTGCACATCTACGTAGCTGATCGTAGCTGACCTTCACGATCTCCACGGAGTATGGAGTCGCACCAGTTGGTGCTTGGCCATTCTGACTCAAATGAGTCAGAGAACACACCAGCAAGACGATTTTTCTGGGCTCAATTCCCCTTTGGACCTTCTTCCCATCGACTTCTAAGGTCCTATAGGCATGGACTGCTTATCAGTTCTCAGTAGTTCTCAGGTGTTTTGATAGGGAATGATTAGAGGAGCTTCATCCACTGGTGAGCTGCAAGTCATACAATTCGCAGCCCGTGCAGGAAGCGGTTTCACTGGTTTGAGCTCCATGAGCTTCGGCCAGAGCTTCAACAAGAGCCTTGGAATTGCTTAAGATGATCCACAAGCACACCACCAACCTTTTCCAAGCACGACCTCCTTTCCTCATGTTTCCTCCATGTAAATGTGCAATTTGCACACCAGTCCGTCCACTGCACGACCCCCGATGTTGTTTGACCAATTTTGTTTGAAACTCCTGGTGGCCTACGGCCAAGGACACCCACATGCGTCCGGAATTGTTTTCAACGTTTGGGCTTGCTTAAGATGGCTCCGCACACCATCAACCTCTTCAAAGGCACGAACCTCCTTTCCTCCCATGTATAATGGCTTCAAACATATATCCCCCCCAGAAATGGTACAGCTGTGGGACCATGTCTTTGGATATTGCCTGTTTCACCGGGGTCTTTTGTAGTCGGTTTTGTCCACCGGGGTCGGGCCGTTGGTTCCACGCGCCACGCGAAAACCCCGAACACTCAGCGTCCCATGCGGAACACTCAGCCGTTGATGCGCTTCAGCCACCGCCACCCGGCCCCAGGAGCCGGAACTCCGACGACAACGACAGCCTCTCGGGCCACTCCGCCGCCGGCTGAGCCCCTCGGCGGTTGGGACGGCGCCGGGACGGAGGACGTGGTGGCCCCTGGTGGCCCCTGGTGGGCGCGGCGCTGTGGGGTCCAAACACCTCCAAGTGGACGGGAGGAGAACCAGAGGGGCGCCTTCTTCTCATATGGCTAAGCTGCCCCAACATGCGTCGAGCGAAGACAGTGGGACTTGTCGTGTCTGACATGTGACATGTGACTTCGTCAATGGGAAGCATGTGAAGCTGGAAGGCTTTGGCACGCACAAAAGAACTCTTCACGAGAACGTTTGCGTGACGGAGGTGCCCCTTGCGGAGGTCCCACAGAGTTTGAGGAGGTTTGAGGTTTATGCCTATGCAATCTCCTCCTCATGTGCCAATTGGTTGATGTGGGAAGTTGTTGTATGCAACCATCTATGATTGCTATGCATTGCATAGATGCGGATGCCATTTTTAATTACATCATGTTTGCTGCACGACCCACTGTGGGTGCACACCAGTCCGTCCGCTCCACGACCCACTGTTGTTGGACTTCTTTGGGAAGCTCCTGGTGGCCTACGACCAAGCGCGATCCGAATCGTGTTCAACGCTTGGGCTTGCTGGCAGATTAGCTTTCGATCACGAAACCCATTGTCTTCTATGATTTCATGCGAGCCTGCGAAATGAAGTTGCTTGGGGTCGTTAGTTTGCAGTCTAGGAAGTTATGGCCAGGACAATGCCCTTGTCGATCAAATCTCCCCCAACATTGTGGACCGTGGCTCCTATGCAATTCTTATCAATTCGACCATTTTACAGTGCTTTTGCAGTAGATGGCACAAGTGGTTTATAAGGACCCCCACGTAAGAGACAACTTTGGGTTTGTGCCATGTGCGTTGAAAACATGCAAAAAAAAGGCAGCAGAGCGCTTCAATCAAAACTCCAAAGCTATCGAGATGCGAATGACATCTCCCAGATCAGACCCTAGTGTAAACACATCAAACAACACATGCTCAAACAACACATCGAACATCATCAAACAACACATGCTCTCAGCAAACATCTCTCAGATGTGTAAAAAAGTATTTGATGATGTGCTGAATCCTCCGGCCGTTCCGTCTGAGGCGATCTTTTTCATGCCACCGGAGCATGAGTTTCACCCGTTTCAATGGAGTGGGAGGCGTCTCAACGCTTGGATTCTCCTACCCCAAGATGGGTGTCCTACATGGAGGTCACCGAAAAGCGCAGGGTCACAGAACGCGCAGCTCGCTCACCCACCACGATGTTGCACCATGTCCCACTCACCTGGTGGCTTCAGAAGTCCCAACCTTCTTCGGATTCGCCTGCAGAAGTTCTGACGTCGGTGCGACGAGTCAGGACCCGGGTGGCAGTTCGGGTGCCTGGATCCAGCTGATAAGGGGGCGACACTTCGCTTCTTCTCGACTGACTCGTCGCACCGACGTCAGAGTTTGTAGAGGATTTCCTGGTCTCTTCTGAAAAAAAGGGCCGTCTTGAGGACCCGTGGCCATCGACACACACGCTCATAGACACAAGTAGACTCAGACCAATGTGCCCGACAAATGCGTTGGCATCATGACTAAACTAACATAAACACACATAAACCCCCTTGGCTATCCTTTGTGCCATGTGTTTGAGTCCAACTTGAGGCGGACACCTCTCCCCTCCTCATCCGTTTTGGCCTTTCCATCCACCGGGCTGCCGATGCCAGACCCGGCCGGTCGGCCAGACCCCGGCCGCTTTTGATTGACCCCCGCCCCTCGGGTCTCCCCGAGGTGGACCGGTTTTGAGGACAAAAGACGGAGCGGCCCGCACATCGATGCAGCGGCCCGCATTTTCCGGGGTGAAGGGATGGCCCGCACAGGTGAGGGAACGAAATGGTGCGGCAGCGCCATCAGAAAAAGGAGAGGTTTGATGTTGTTGTTTAGGTTTGAGAGTCCCCTCGAATTAATGGCACATGATATGAATGATGTGTTTGAGGCTTAAGAAATTGGTTCGGGATCGTTGGATTCCCTACACGATCCACTAGCCCCTCCAACTATACTAGGAGCGTGCCCACTGGCCCACTAAGCCTTTAGAATCTGTTAGACCTGCCAGTTGCAGCAAATGAAAGCCTTCACTGCTTCGACCGAGGACGCTGTCGTTGGAGGATGCTGTCGAGTCGGGTAGGCGCCGGGTCGAAGGTTCGCTAGAGAAGGTGTACCAGCCTGGCTGGTGAGCTGGTTGCTTGGCTTGGTCTCATGGTGTGCACACAACATGAGTTGTACACAGTTTGTGGTCGACATGTTAGCTGGTTCATGGTTAGCTGGTGAAAATACCATGGTGTACTGGGTATTTCAGCAAGTTTGTTTCTCAAGGTTTGATTGGTTGCAGAGTCTCTTTGGCTCAAAGCTTCAGGAGGTTTGGGAAACTCTCTCCCGGCTTTCATTTGAGAAACACTTTCCATGCTTGCTGCCGGCGCAATGCTCACCTACGCAATTTTTACTCTGCTGGCACACCCCTGCGACTCCATGCGAGACGAGCTTCTGGCCAAGTCCACATTGGAGGCAGGTTTGGAGTGGCAACAGGTTTCAGGGTTCGTAACAGGCATTGGTTTAGCTGCAAGATGCTGCAAGCCATTGGCAAGCCATTTGGGGGGTTGGATTCTATGCCAAACAATGAATCTTTTGCGTGAAGGGAACAACTTGTACTGCCACGGGGCCAACTTGTACTGCCATGGGCCATGAGTAAAAAGAAACAATGCCCGGATCTTGGCAGCTTCTGGATCTTGTATGCCTGACATCCTTCAATTGGGCGATTGACGGTCTTTGGCAGCCACTGGCTGTGCTAGGTTGTTGTTCGTTCGGAAGCCGATTCCGGCTGTGCGGATGGTGCTCATCAGTTGCCCAGCTTTCCTCTTGAAGAACTATACTTGGTTTGGGTGTTTGAATATGGTGTTTGCTTGCGTATCAGCCTGAATCATGACAAGGATGTTTCGATATTTTGGGTTGGATATGGCGGCAGATGTTGCTATCAAACACTCTTTCCACAGCCACGCTGTTTGGCCCCGTCGCATCCCCACACGTGTTTTGCACAGAACTAGCAAGCGACTTCGTCGACCGATTATAGTGACTGACGGACTTCGCATTCTCCTCTACCGTACCGACCAATACATACCATGCAGTTGCCATGCACTTCTCTTAAGCAGCAGAGTCTCTTTGGGGAAACACCCCCTCCATCCATCTCCGATTTTTCCACCCAAACTTCCAAACGACTCAGCCGGTGCCTCCCGAAAGAAGACGTTCTCCTCTGGTGCCCTTCCCCCCACGACCGGCCGCCCGAAGTGGGCAGCCGCAGGTGGGCGACTCGCGGGCGACGGAGGCAGATGGGTCGAGCGGCACATGAAGCCGCAACGCCGTGGGTCGTGGGTGGTGGGGACGTTAGGCAAGGGATACGGTATGGAGGAGGACTTCAACGTGGCAGCTTGTGCTGTTTCTGTGGTGCAGAGGTGGCTACGCGCACCCAAACTGGTCAGAGTTGCAATTCATACAATACGCTCTCGCCAGGGTGAATGCAAGCTATTACCTGGTAAAAGAACTGTAGGTCCAAGGTATGGGCTGCATTCGGTTGTGTCGTTGTTGTTTTCCTATCCTTCTCAAAGGGGACTGTGTCCCTCCTGTCATTGCACCCCAAATGCTGAGATATCCCAAGATATGCAAGAAGTGCGTTCACGCTCCTTGAGCATCACAGGCATCAGACTACTATCGATGCAATTTGGTGTCGGTTCTGAGAAAGGCAGAGCAGATGAGAAATAACTGGAAGCTGTCTAACCTCACCTATTCATGGCGCGAAGATCAGCAACCCCCACTGTCCAAAAAAACATGTCGCACCATGGTTGTCCTTGGTGATCGTTTTGTGTTGGCATCCGATCGGATAAATCAGGTTGGTTCGCAATTTGCAGTATTGAGAGGTCTGACTGGCTCTCGGAAACGCTCCATATGAGGAGGTGCCTTAAATATCGAGTGCCCAACTTGCACTTTGCTAACCTGGGCGCTGTGACTATGACAGACAGTGCAAGCTCCCAGCAAACCAGCTGAAGTAAAGTAATTATCTCCAGGCGTTCTCTCCCTGTGGACTGGCGGCAGTTCTCATCCTGCGAACCTGGCATGACCTCACCATGCCCACAATTTTTTCAAGAGGCCAAGGTATGCCAAGTTGTTTCGGTTCAGATGACGGTGTGTATACATTTCAAGTTTTTTTGTTTTAAGTTCAGCTCCCACGACCGTTGGACCGCAAGGAATCGACTCAGTCCTCGCAGCCCACGGACGCTCCGCCGCGATCGGGGCTGCGATGTTTGTGAGGCCATCGACGCCCATTCCGCGATCGCATTCCTCGAGGTTGCCTTGGAGTGCTTTCTGGGAGGGGTCCCTGTGGTTGGGAAGATTGGCATGGTGAAACAATCCAGCACCTTCTGTAACATGAGAGGTCATGAGATTTAGGTTTTGGAGGCGTGCTTGTCAGACTTGTCACCTTACCCTTGATCACATGCGTCAGAAAGTCAACCTCGTTCACTAAGACTGATGAAATCCCGGAGGGATCAGAGCCTACCTTTTGTAACTTGGCCAGATTCTGGGCGCTGATCAGGATGCGGTGGTCGAAGCACCAAGACGGTCGGTGACCGCCCCTTGGAAGAGGATGGAATAGGACGAAGAAGGACAAGCAGGACAGCGGTGTTGTTCGATGTTTCTTCCATGTTGTTTCAAGAGGGCTCAAGGGTCTTTCAGATAACTTGAACTGCAGAATGTTGTTTCAAGAATGGTTTGTTTGTCAGATTGTCGCTGCACTAGTGTGTAGGCTTTGCTGCTTGGTGCGTCCATCGCTTGAACCACTACAAACACGACAAAGAAATCGCGTCAAAAGTATCCATGTGAAATAGAAGCATGATGGAAACACGATCGTGAGGAAACATGTGTCAAATTTGTGCCAGGGCTAGGTACCTGGGCGTTGTGAAGGGAGACAATGCCACCCACTGCCAACAGAGGTCTAGATGCAAGGTATGCAAGGTCCTGGAGTCCTGGCTGAACGTTTTCTTAGTAGTACATTCTGTGGGCAATTCTTTTGGCTGGTATGGAATCCCTTTGCGAAACGCTTTGGGCAAAAATCCTAGACATCAAGTCCCAGCGCTTGGAAAACTGGAGATGACTGAGGTTCTCAACGAAGACAGCTGCCAAAATGGCACTTTGAACTTGGAGGGCAAGGTCCTTGTCGACAAGAAGCTTACACTTGAGGCTTTGGCTGGCTTTGTTAAGAGTTGCTTTGAATTATATAGTTATATAAGTCTATTATGAGAACATGATGGGTGTGCTCCCAGAAATGCAGGAGCTAGCTAAGACAGCATTCTTTCAACGACATGCTTGCCTTGCGCAGCTTAACTTCCCATTTTGGAATGCAATATGCATCAATATGCGCTTCGTCATTGGGCGCAACATGGGGGATCTTGACTGCAATGCAAAAATCGTTGGAGCAGTTGATGGATAGGTTTGCTACAAGAATGCACTGGACATGTTGATGTGAAATATGAATCAACCTTTGGCCGGCTGCATCTCGCAGGGCTGCAGAAGATTGCATGGTGAGGTCGGCACGGAGGCGCACCGTTGGAGCAAATTAACAGTCTGCGCCGACTCCGTTGCTGCCTGCTGTCTTCGCTTTCTTCAATACTGTTCACATTTTTCAATGCAGAAGAAAGTGCAAAGAACGCGTGAAAACGGATCGCTACAGTAATTTGTTGTGTCCTTTTACATGCGCGGCATCGCTGCACACGTAAACCTGCCTGCCTTCATGCCTAGTGAAGACTCCAGTGATGCTTGGGCCGTTTTCTCGATCCCTTGTGGCATCCAGAACAACATGTAGACGCGCCGTGGACAGCGTCGAAAGCGTTTGACTCCGTCGCATTTGAATCTCTGGGCGGAGCCGAGTGCGCCCCAGACAAAGCTGAAGCTGTGGACTTCGGCTCATCCAGTGAACCTGGACATCCAAGAAGCTGGACCAGCTGCATTCATGGCTAAGACATGCTAGGACGCACGTAGAATCTAGACATGCCGACATCAGTTTATTTTTGCGTAGGCCCGGTCAGCTGCCCGGGAGTATGTTGGGGCCCCAGTTTGCACCATCTCCTTTCACAAGGGTGCTGGCGCGTGCGCTTTGTGCTCTCCCAGTGCCACAGGGTGAAGTGAGATTTAGCGCCAACCTGGAATGTGCCAGCGTTGGCAACCACAGAGGTCTTGTGTTAGGCGGTGCAACTGCCTCCCACGCGTGGCACAGCCGTCCGAGCCACGCTGGGATGGTTTGACAACCGGTGACCGACATCGGCAGGTGACCTTGAAGGGGCCGCTGGAATTCGAAGGACGGAAATGCATTCAGTGTGGATTCAGGGTGGGTGTTTGAAAAAACCCTATGTTTTGATATGTTTTGGGGTGATACTGATACTTCATAGATGAACCCAGTGGGCTTTCGTACAGCTTTGGTACAAGATGCAAATCGCCAGCTTAGAAGGAAAGTTCAGCGAAGAATGCCATGGATCAAGAGGCCCATTTACTCTTAAAGGAGTAAGTCTTAGTAAACCATATTGGTTTCTAGTTTTGAGTTTGCCGATTGCAGATGGATGTGATGTGTGACATGCACCGCCCAGTCGTCGGCGTCATGCCCCTGAGAGGTTCTGGCGCGGTCCTGAGGGGTCGGTTTGCACGACGTGTCGCTCGGTGGGACCGTTCGGTCGGACCGACGCCTCCCTCCCGTGGCCGACCGGTGCGGCGTTCGGCGTTCGAGTGCTCAGATCGCCGCAGGAGGCGACCTCAGCACCTCTGGAGACCTTCACTTCGAAGCAGTTGAGGTGTTCCAGCAGCCGTGCGTCAGAATCGGAGGCAACCTCAGCACGGAAGGCCACCTCTCCTTCACGAATTGCCACAGCACGGAGGTGACGGAGGTGCGGGGCGCTGCCGGGGGGGGGGCCGTTGGATTTAGGGGCACTGTGGCCCTTGGAAACATTCTGAGTGTCAGGGCGGTAGCCGTTTAAAAGGCTGTGGTTGGGTCGTGGAATCAAGGATGTATAGAGTTGACTACAGGAGCGGTACAAGGCCCAGTCATTTTTGGTACAAGAATGTACAAGACCCATCACGTGATCGTTGGAGATTTTGTGCGCAGCCCGCTGCACTGAGATCAAGACATTCGTCAGCAAATTTACATAAATTTATGCTGTACTGCCCTGCACTGCTGTACTGTACATCATTATCATTTGAGCACTGTGTTTTTCTAAGACGACTGTGGGCATGAAGATGCGCGAACGTTGCGCGACCGGCCGGCCGTGTTGTTTTGCACGTTTGGACCACCGCGCGGCGCATTGGATGTTCTCCACACGTGCGCTGCGCAGCTGGTTCGCACCCGAGCGCACCGGAGCGCAGGTATTTTCATTAGAGAGTGGAGGCCCGGCTCGGGTGGCCCAAGTTGTAGTGGGAGAACAGGAGAACCGGGTGAAACACCGAAGTGCATCGATGTGCCCATGTCTTTATGCGTTTGCACTTGGAAATGCCATTTGGAAAAGCTATAGCAGCTATGTTTGGCATGGTTTGGCCGTTTTGTGCTGCTAGATAAACAATGATAAACATGTGATTTCCGTTCGAGACTCTTATTCAAAGAACTCTTGGTCACCTGAACTTTTCATTCTGTCACGTTCAAGTCAACCATGTCATGTCCTGGCATGCCTTTTTCCCGGTCCGGTTGGCTGCCCCATGTTTTCACACGAGCTGCGCCTTTGCAAGGCGGTGCCCTCTTTGTGAAAGGCACTTTGAGACAGGAGGAGGGTGTCATCGCCTTCCATGACTGCAGCAGTACTTCGTCAGGTGTGGAGCCCCAAATCAGCATGGGACGGACTCGGAGGAAGAAGTCCTCGCAGCCTTGACAGCCTGGCGCAAATACAGAAACCCAACCTGGCCAAAAGCATCCAGCAAGCCTTCGCAACATGCTCAAATTATGGAACCTCAGTTTTGAGTGGGAGTTGATTTGGTGTTCTTTTGCAACTAGATGGTTGGATCAAAGGCTGACTCAAAATGCAAGATTGGGTATTTGCATTTATTTGCACATGTTTTTTTGGCTTGTAGCAGCTGTCCAGAGTTGGTAGATGAAACATGATTGAATATGATTGGGACTATTGCACCCGCATTTGTTTCAGATGTCCTTTGGTGCCACAAGTGTGTCAACAAAACGTGCGGCCTGGGTAGGGCATAGTGAAGTCTTCAAACACTTGCACATTTCCTGCAGATGTCCAGGATATGCCAAGTGAAAAGAGGGGAGAGAGAGGGAGGGAGAGATAGTGCCATTGAGACAACTTGAGAATACTTCAGATAACTGGCTTGTGCGAAAACAAGTCTGCATTGTCTACATCCCTTATTTCAGGCAGTGACTTTGCTTGTTGAATGTGGTTGAGTGTGAGTCAAGTTCACGTTTAGCTGGAAGGAAGAGGAAGTATCGTTGGGGAGCTGACACGCCAAAAGGGGAACGACCTACCAAACCGAAAACTGTTGCAGGAGCAAACCAGCATTGTCAATCGTCTCATGTTCAATCCGCTGTTCACCTATCGCCAATGGGTTTGATGCGATTGGCTGGACAGGGGAGCAGCAGTACAGCGAAATCTTAGAGGTTTCTAGAGGGAGCTTGAACAAGCGCAGACCTTGTGCCTGTTTTTCTTGTGATAGCCAACGGTCAATGCCTGCCTGCAACACGCAATGCCCTGATTTACGCCACAGCCAATCCTCATTTGAGGAAAAGCTGAGACACCAGGAAGGGTCCACCAAGCAAGGCCACCAAACAGCAGCACTGCGCCATCAAAATCATGTGACATAGGCCCAAGAGCAGCCATCCCATTCTGCTTGTTACGTTTGTTTCGCCTATGGTGGCGCATAATCAGAGTGCAGCAAAACAAAAGAATTAATCAACGAGTCAAGGTCAGCCGCGTGACTAGTAAGTGGCAATGGGAAGCAACACTCGCTTGTGTGCTGGTCACCAGCAAGACCCAAAGTTCTGGGGTGCACTTGATGTATCATCATGTATCATCAGGGAAGGCAAGATAAAGAACACCACTCATCACAACTGCATAGGCCAAAAGATACGAAAATGACAAAAATGACCCCTGACAGTGCCTGTCAAACATGTTTTGAGGTATTTGATATATATTCGATATTCTGCCGCGCCAGACCTACCCGGGAACGGGTGGAACCACATGGGGAGTGGAAGGTCCGCAACTCCTATGTCACCCTGTGTGAGGGGGGCAAACTCAGCTAGACTGCTAGACAAGTTGACTTAGACGCAGCCCAACACTGTCAAGGAGGCCCCGTTCAAGAAAGGCCTCTCGCCATTTTGAGCCCTACAGACCTGCGCGAAGAAATCAATCACAACTGGCAGACCTGTGAGTATAAGGGTTCTATTATCCATGACAATTTAAGGATAACTTCTATAGAAGATCCTTGATGTGGTTTTTACTGTGGAACTGCTGGTGCATTTTCTCAATTCTGAGTTTCTGAAAATTGCAGACGCGAACAAAAACACTCAACAGAAGTTTTTTGGTGCCGGACGTGTCCTCATTGCCCACCTTCGGACCAGACCTCGCACTGGGGAAGTTCACCCTGGCAACGCTGCAGGCGGAGGCGTCTACGTGCTCGGGGAGCTGCAGCAGAGTGGTGCCTCCGCGATGCACTGCAACAACTGCAGCAGCCAAGAGCGCGGTGTGGAGCCCCAAGGGCCTCGGACGGGATCTGATGGCGTTGGACACCCGGAGGATCGAGGATGCAGCTGGCGATGATGTCAAATCTACAGCCAGTTGATTGCGTATGTCAAGAGTGGATGCTTTAAGGAGAGGCTTTGAATAAAAGAAAAGAAGGCTAAGCATAGAAGAAAGACTCCGGGAGGCGGGATTGATTGAGAAAAAACTTAAGGAGAAGGAAGGTTCCTGGACAGAAGGCATGCTTTAACGAAAAGAACACATATCGACTTATATCCAAAGAGAAAGCTGTTTTGATTAAGACGGGAGACTCGAAACGGAAGAGGCACGAGGTTGCAGCTTCCTTTAGTCAAAAGAAAAGTGGCAAGCAAAAAGAACATGTCTTTTGAACAGACGACTGTTCTTTTGCAAATTCATTCCCAGGGCCCTGGTCATCCAATCCCTAGGAAGTTGCTTTCTATCCATGGCTGCAACAGCTGGTGAGCCTACAGGTTTACCAATCGCCCAACCTACGAACAACTTCACAAGACTTGGACACCAAACCTTTTAACCTGTTTTTACCATGACTTTTCCTCACGCAGAGTCACGCATCATCAGCGATAAACAGCCTGCACTGTTGGGCTACCGAATGAAGTTGTTTGTAGCTTCAAGCCGGTGACATAGGAGTTGTGAAATGATAGGCCAAACAACTTTGTCATCAGGAAAGGCTGGACAAAGGACAACTCAAACCAGAAGACAGGAAAACGATCCTGACAGACACATTTCTTGAGGTACTTGATGTAAGCCGCACATGGCATGTCGGGAACACAGTGTGGCGTCACCAAAATACATGGGGCATGTCATTATGCCAAAGATTGTTTGAGGGGTGGAAGGTTCGTAACTCCTATGTCATCCTGGGCCAACTCAGCTACGCAGTGCAGCCCAACACTGTCACTTGCCGCTCCTATTCCTACGTCATCAGCCTCAGTAATGTGTTGGATCGGTGATGATATATAGGTTAATCAAGAAAGAGATTGGGTGTTGTGTTGCTAGCAGTCCGTATTCCACAGGACACATGTCATGTCATACATTGACCCTACACTCTTCATACTCTTTCCAAATCATTGATACTCTTCATACAGGACTGGGTCCGCCCTGATGCGGCCAATTTGAGCCCTACCGACATGCGCACACTTGTGAGTAAAAGGGTTCTAATCTGAACAATTGTGGGATAACTTCTATGGAAGGTACTTGATGTGGTTTTCAGTGTAGAACTTCTTGTTCGTTCTCTCAATTCTCGGTTTCTAAAATTGCAGACGCGAACAAAACACTCAACAGCAGCTCCGGTGCCGGACGTGTCCTCATTCCCCACCTTCGACGGACCTTGCGCCCGGGAAGCTCACCCTGGCAACGCTGCAGGCGGAGGCGTCTACGTACACAAGCACCTGAAGCAGAGTGGTGCCTCCGCGATGCACTGCAATGGCTGCAGCAGCAAAGAGAACGGTGTGGAGCCCCAAGGGCCTCGGACGGGATCTGATGGCGTTGGACACCCGGAGGATCGAGGATGCAGCTGGCGATGATGTCAAACCTACAGCCAGTTGATTGCGTATGTCAAGAGTGGTTGCTTTAAGGAGAGGCTTTGAATAAAAGAAAAGAAGGCTAAGCATAGGCATAGAAGAAAGACTCCGGGAGGCGGGATTGATTGAGAAAAAAGTTAAGGAGAAGGAAGGTTCCTGGACAGAAGGCATGCTTTAACGAAAAGAACGTATATCGACTCATATCGAAAGAGAAAGCTGTTTTGATTAAGACGGCAGACTCGAAACGGAAGAGGCAAGAGGTTGCAGCTTCCTTTAGTCAAAAGAAAAGCAGCAAGCAAAAAGAACATGTCTTTTGAACAGAAGACTGTTCTTTTGCATATTCATTCCCAGGGCCCTGGTCATCCAATCCCTAGGAAAGAATTTGCTTTCTATAAATTTTTAGCCATGCATCCATGGCTGCAACAGCTGGTGAGCCTACAGGTTTACCAATCGTCCAACCTACGAACAACTTCACAAGACTGGACGCCAAACCTTTTAACCTGTTTTTACCATGACTTTTCCTCACGCAGAGTCACGCATCATCAGCGATAAACAGCTTGCACTGTTGGGCTACCGAATGAAGGTGTTTGTAGCTTCAAGCCGGTGACATAGGAGTTGTGAAATGATAGGCCAAACAACTTTGTCATCAGGAAAGGCTTGACAAAGGACAACTCATCACCAGTCCCATATGTCAGGCCAAAAGACAGGAAAACGATCCTGACAGACACATTTCTTGAGGTACTTGATGTAAGCCGCACATGGCATGTCGGGAACACAGTGTGACGTCACCAAAATACATGGGGCATGTCATTATGCCAAAGATTGTTTGAGGGGCGGAAGGTCCGTAACTCCTATGTCATCCTGGGCAAACTCAGCTACGCAGTGCAGCCCAACACTGTCACTTGCCGCTCCTATTCCTACGTCATCAGCCTCAGTAATGTGTTGGAGCGGTGATTATATATAGGTTAATCAAGAAAGAGATTGGGTGTTGTGTTGCTAGCAGTCCATATTCCACAGGACACATGTCATGTCATACATTGTCCCTACTCTCTTCATACTCTTTCCAAATCATTGATACTCCTCATACAGGACTGGGTCCGCCCTGATGCGGCCAATTTGAGCCCTACCGACATGCGCACACTTGTGAGTAAAAGGGTTCTAATCTGAACAATTGTGGGATAACTTCTATCGAAGGTCCTTGATGTGGTTTTTAGCGTGGAACTTCTTTCTCGGTTTCTAAAATGGCAGACGCGAACAAAACACTCAACAGCAGTTTTTCGGTGCC
>CAXAMN010008558.1:247575-261154 GCA_963970005.1 Durusdinium trenchii
TTTTTTTGACATTCTTAAGGAACACATGTTTTCTTGCCACGGGCATAGGCCAAACTAGGTCACATTATTCCTGTGTTTGAATCCAATGATCTTTTCAAGGCCTCCATGGCTTGCTAGTGGGGTATTGCCTTGAATGCGCAACTTGCATTGCTTGATAAAGCCTACTTTATACTATATACATTGCTTCAATCTTTGCAATGAATGCTGGAGAGGGTTGGTAGAGTTGTAGGGATTTGTTGATCCGGGCCCACGGTAGCTCTGTAGGCAGTTGCGGTTTGTTGCTGAAGCCATGAGCTGGGGTGGGACCTTTTGTAATTGATGAGAACCCCAGCTTGAAGCTAACAAGAATCGACAAGAGAAAGACCTTTGCAGATCTTTGCTGTTCACAAGTGGAGCCTTTTGCCTCCCAACACTTGAAGCGTTTGCAGGGGGTGGTCTCTATGTCAGCCACAGCGTGCAGCAAGACGACAGCACCATTGAGCTAGATGGCTGCAGCAGCGGAAAAAGCGGTCTGGAGCCCAAGTTGGTCAAGGAAGCTTGCAATGACCTGCCGGGAAGATTGTATTTTGAGAAGGGTGTGTTTAAACGGGCCTTGAAACCTTGCAAATTTTAACCGGTGTGCTTAGCCATGACATGCCATGAGATTTGGTTTCTCGCGAGTTTGAAGGCCGCTTGGTGTTACTCCGCCGCACAAGCCTTCATGTCCAAGAGGAGCATATTGTTTCAGAAATCAGCTATATAAATGTCATCCCGGACGAATTGCCTGTGGAGATGGTGTTTTGCGTCCAAGTCGTCATGAAGCTGCATCAATCGTGCCAGTGCTGACACAAACTTTCTCTCAATGGGGAATACATGCAAGGGGTGAGGTGATGACGCTGCTTCAGGTGGTGGCCTTTTTGTGGGTGTCGACTACAACTACACCGCGGGAAAAGCGATATTCCGAAGCTGCACAGCAGCGGCAGATGGTCGGAACCTCAGCCGTGCCTGGATTGAAAGGTGTTGTTCATTGATTTGCTGTTGCACAACCGTAACTGCCGTAGCTTCAGCATTGACTACAGCATTCACTGCAGCCGGCATTGTACTTGCTTCGTTTTGGTGGACATCAAGAGTTCTACAAGCGTGGTGTTTTCCGGATCTATTTGCTTCGTAAGTCTTTGTAATGCACACGCAGTTGCTTCTGATATGCTATAACTTATATTTATATATAGATAGATAGCCAAGATCATCCAAGATCTATGACATTTATGATTCCATGATCAGTGACATTGAAACCGCGGTCCCTGTGCGTTGCCTCCGATTCATTCAGAGAATGCAGACAAATTCATTGATTATCCTTGAGCCCAGTTGCTGCCGTCGATGTAGAGAGAAAATGCAAGAAACCGCATTTATTCATGCTGTTTGCGTCCCATTTTCCTTTTTGTGTTTATTTTGAGGCACCTTTGAGACCTGATATCATACCTGCAATGTCGAAAGGTCAAGCTTCATGGTTCATGAGGAGGTCCTCCTCTTTTGAGGGAAGTTTTGCACTGTGAATGAATGAGAAGTATCCACGTTGGTTCCATCGTTCCATTGCGTGTCACTTAATCGTGGGTGCTTTTTTGCTTGGACGGAACTGCTGGAAGTTCCCGGCGAGAAAGTGAAGCGGAGTTTTGTTCAAGCAGTTGGATTATATGCTCCTTTTCAGTTGCAGGGATCTTTTGTAAATTGAAGGTCCCAAGTTTTAGCCGGTTTTTGCCCAACTTCTGATTTTTGCTGCTTCAAGGTGGAGGACTCTATGCACATCGCTTCATGTCCCAGGCAGGCAAATCATCAGCGGAAATGCCTTCCCTGCTACACCGTATCATTAAAATATATACATGTTGTTCAGACTGTTGAGTTTACTGATTGCCATGGTGCCTAAGCAAGGGAGATCGTTTCTCATTTCTTACTGCTGACTAAAGGTTCTCATAAACTCTTGCGGCCACACAACTGCCTTGTCACATCGCCATTGTCGAGTCTCGTGGCAGGCCAGGAGCGCCCTGGCCTTTTTTGAGAACTGCACCGCAGCACGTGGTGGCGGGGCGCATTTTGGTTCGACAAATGTCGCTGGGAAGATGGAATTTCGCAAGTGCCGAGCTGAGGAAGCAGGCCCCGGGTTTGGAGAATACCGATATGTTGGTTCCTGAACAGAACAAACAAGTCTTTGAAACAATGCTCTGAAAGGATGTGTTTTGCTCGCTCGTGGTGTCTCAGCATAGAGTTGCACGCTCGACAAATTTGGACAAGTTGGAAGCCTGATGATTTGAAAGTGTTCAAGTGTTTGAAGTTTAATGTTAAGACCTTGTGCATTTCTGTGGTGCATCATGTTCAGGTGGTGGCGTTCGGATTGATGGCTTGGAAGGCAGGCTCGACATTGCAAGGGGCAGCCTGCATGAATACAACGTGTGAACACATTCGAATGAACACATTCGAAAACCGATTGTGAGAAGAGGACACCTCAGGAATATATACCCAGGGAGTCAAAGACTATAAAAAGAATGGTCTTTAGGGGAACTGATTTCGGGAACTTCCTTTACTTCAACCGGTCAAAATATAGTCTTTGGACTTCTAGGGTATATAGATTGATGTTTGTGCACGTGTGCACCTCCGTTTCGACGTCGCAGATGAAGAAAAGAGTTCGCCGAGTTCGGAGGCTCATCCTTCGGCCACTTGTTGCTCAAGCAGTGCAGTGCTCCCCAAGCATCTGGGAGCCTTGGAAGGAACGGGTCAACCGCAGTGTGCGGGTAAGGAACGGGCATGGACACACTGGATCTGCGGATCTGCAGTCATAGAGTCGTCCTGCACAAATCAAAAGACAAAGCGCGCTTGTCATACCATTCATGATTCGCTACTTTGTAGTAACTTCCCAGGCATTTCATGCTGCTGCTTGTAAGAGGTTGCAAAAAAAATACCTTCGTTGATGTTCAGGTTACAGGCAAGCATCCGCAATCCAAAGCGGCAACGGGCATCTTCTTTGTAAAGCAATTGTGAAGTCCACCAACTCAGGCTTCAAGGGAGAAACGTATCCATTGATCACCTGGAGCTGGTCAACACAGTTGACAAAGGGATTGATGCTGCCAGTGGGAGCCTCAGCGGTGGAGCCTTCCGGCTCCATCCGTTCACAGCTGGGTGCCAAGGGTTTACGTCGCTGGCCCCCCTTATAAAAAATATATTTAAAAAATAGGGGAGAAAGGTGCCTTCCTCCTGAAGAGCGCAGACACCCAACTCAAACCGTTGTGCCTCCTGACAACCATCAGGCCATATCAGGCCATCACAGTTTGGGGTTTTCTGATTTGTCCAAGAGCGCCTGGGCCAGGCCTCACCATCTCCAAGATGAGCATCGAGGTTGAGACTAAGGCCATCAAGCCTGATATCTCCATAGAGGCTGTGCACTTGCTGGTGGACACTGGAGCTCATTTCCAGAATATGCTTCAATTTTGAGAGTCAGGAAAGTAATTTTAAGGCACCATCGATGTCAGCAGAAATGAAATTCAGAAATCTATATAAGGGGATGATAAGGGATGATGCTCTGATAGCGAGTGTGTGATATCCCGAGATTTGGGTTCGACGACCGCTGCTTTGTTTTGCCTGCTTGGTGGTCAGTTGGTTGCTGTTTTTAAATGTTTTTCCTCATTCCAAGGAATCAGACATCGACTGCCGCCAGCTGCGACAGTGTGAGCTCATCATCCCAGCATCAGCTCAGCTGGACGTGGGCAACCTCACGTGTGGCCTCGGGGCTGGCATCCCAATGCCTCCACGTCATGGCTGCATCGAAGCTGATCGAAATGTGGTTTTGAGTCGTAAGAGAACCTGAGAAACGTTTAGGGCCTATAGGGGTTTAGGGTTTAGCGTTTGCCATTGTTGCATCCTTGGATTTGTTCCACATGAGTCCATCACCTGGGTGTGTTTTGTGCCTCAGGAGTGCCCGGAGAACTCCACGCAGGTCGAGAACTCCACCCATGAGCAGTGCAAGCCATGCCCTACAGGCGCCATGTTTGGTTGTTATATGTTATTATGTTGCGAAAACTCAGGGCAACTGAGGCCACGGCTGAGCACTGAGCACATCAGTAGGTGATAGTAGGTGTCTAAGTCCGAAGTATTGGATGAGATTCGACGCATCGCGTTGGAAGATCGAAATGTTATATAGTTGGGAATTTGCTGGGAGCGGGCACCAGGAATCTCAGGCTGAGCTCACGAGCAGAAAAGTTCTAGAATCTAGAAATGTTTTGATTGTTTGCACACAAGCACAAGCAAGCTAAATGCTGATCTAGCTACTAAGTGTTCAGTAATTTCTTGCTTGAATAGGCAGCTAGCTTGGTGCATAGCCAGCTGCATCCAGATGGGGAGATGGCTCAGTGTTGAGTCAGGCGTTAAGCTGCTTAAGTGTGAGCTAGATGAATCTAGCCGTAGAGACACCACTGCCCAGCGATGGCGATGTGTTACTGGGTGCTTGTTGGGGCTATCCAGATGGGGCGATGCGCCGTGCCGGCCGTGTCCAGGGGCCTCCTTTTGCTACGCGGCGAAGCTCCAAATGGAGAACCTTGGAAGCAATTTCCAGCTGGCCACTGGCCACGTCTCGAATCTGGCGTGAGTCCACGCGACATGTACCAAAGAGGGACAGTTCCTGCAAGTTTCCCACAAGGTCAAAGGGTCCAAGAAGCTAGTGCTCGATCCAGATGCAGTACCCCGAAACGACGCAATGAAACATGAGTCTGCGGTTTGCCTGCCATCCCGCGGCTCAGACCGCAGGGCGATATCTCAAGGCTTGTGCGGTGATGTGACTTCGAGTCCACGCAGGGTTTCGAGTCCAGAACGTCACCTTTTCATATCCTTTGATCAGAAGAAGTCGTACTGGTGAGGCTGATTTAGTTTCATTGCGTTCTGGGTTGTGCCTCACCCCTTTAGAGTTTGACGTTGGAGTGAAAGGGGGGCTTCATTCACTTGCGGAGTTTGAGTCCACTTTTCTCTTGTTCTATCCATGCCTATCTCCTTGTTTGTGTAATATGTTTTTGCGGTCGCATCTTTGCAAAAGAAACCTCCTTGAACTGCAGAGGTGGCTCCTCAATACACCACACAACCTGACCATGCATGGTGACAGACCTCCAAATGAGTTTAGCGTCGAACTGAGGCCGGGCATGATGCTTCAGGGTGCAGACCTTGAGCCCTTGCATTGTCCCAATAAGGCCTGGGCGACATGACCTCACTCATCCAACCAGATCGGCAGGAAGTGACAGTCCTGTGACCATGCGACTGGGGAGATGTGAGAACCTTAGATAACCTTAGACTGTATTAGCCAGCCTCGTTTGCTGTAGCACCTCTCAGATTGGGAGGGCAAAATGGTCTCCAGTTCTCGTGTTTTCCCTGTGAGTCCCTTCAAGGCGGCCTGTCCTGGTGGCGACCTGCCCTTCACGGAGAACGGCCGGAGAATGTGCGAAAAGGGCTATGGTGTCGTGGCAAGAATTGTTGCTTGCTATTCGAGACATGTTCGTGCAACAGATGTGTGTTAAGTTATGTGTGGAAATATCAACCACTGACCACTGCAATTGTGCGCCTGGTGGTGCAACACATCTGTGTGTACCGCACCGTAGCTATTTTAAGTGCACCTGGTGATTCTCTAACGGACTTGCTGAGAGCGGACACCAGCACATGCATACAAGGTGGCCCTGGCTGTGTTGAATGTCGTGAAGAAGAAGGCGTTTCTTACTTGATGGCAGATAGCAGTGTGCTTGCGTGCGGCCCGGTCAACATAGTTGTTGGGCTTGGTACTGGCCCTCACGAGGTAGAAAGAATCCAAACAGTTAACTCTGACAACTCTTAATTTGAGACAACTCTTGATTTGAGACAGTTAACTCTTAATCATTAGAATAGAGTGTTGGGCTTGGTAGCTGGTCATTGCCCTCACGAGTGCAAGATGGAAGAGATAGAAATATCACCAGTTGCAAAGCTTTGCCCTAGACCTCCACAGATCCGGGGGTTCGCCTCCGACTTCACGGGTGGAATGCGGGTAACTGAGGTGCCCCGTGCGCACATGGCACATCTCAGCACCTGCTTCAATGGATCCTCAGCTATAGCAATGTAGCGAGCGGCTATAGTAGGTGCTGAATGTAGGCTTTGCTCGAAGACTCTCCCTAAGACTCATAAGACTCTAAGACTGCTACAGGCTACATAGTAAGTTGAATTTGTGTGGATGAATCAACAATTGGTCACTGCAGCATGTATGTTCAAAAGCGAAACTCTTGATCGAAACCGCCGAAAGCACAAGCAAGATGATCTTCAGAAGTCCACTGAAACGCAGATGTTTTGCAAGGGGTGCTTTTCTGGCCCAGCGGACCTTTCTCTTCGGCATCACTGCGGCCAGCATTCTTCGAGCTGGGAATGCCTCTCGGCCAAGCAGACTTGATGGAATCAGAACATTGAAATTGCTTCACCTGGACCCCTCCAAGGGGTGTCCAATGGACTACCCCACACTACCTATAGGCTTCCAGACAGGGCACCCCTTGGAGGGTCCTGGCATTCTCTTCTTTGTTCTCCCATGTGGTTCTCAAGCTTCTTGAAATGATTAGTCCCATAAATGTGCTCCAGCTTCGATGCAGTGTTTATGGAAAGAGCCTGTCATATTCTTTCAGTCGGATTGCCTGTGGTCCAAGTGCTGGTTCCTACCATCCGCATCCGGGTATCGCTCGCTCGTGCTGGTTCGAGCCAATGGTTTCGCTCAAGACTCCATGCACATGGTGGGCCGAAGGATACAAATCAAGCTCCACACTTCACAAAGCGTTGTCCGGTGTGTCCAAGGAAGATGCCAAAGGTTCTGATGTCTTCATCAACCAGCTCATGGCTTTCACAGCGGTCTCCAAAACCATCGTGGCTGCAGTGATGAACACAGACCCTTGGATGACAAACAGGCCATTGAAAGGAAGTAGATGTGGATCATCCAATCAGAGCACAATCCGCGAATCAACAGGTCCTGTAGACACATGTAGACAGCTGTGTTTTTAGTGTTTTTTTTGCATAATCACATGCCAGGGCGGGCGCTCCCGCAGTATCGAATTCACCATGGCTAACCCGCTTCTATGTCCATGCATTGATAAATCTAAGTGGTTAGCAGGGTGCCACAGGCAAAACCTCTAGGTGAGCCACAAGGCAGTCGCTGCTCGTTAAGGACACAGCGCAAAGTGTGAAGACCGATGTGGCTCCTTGACTGCGACGATGTGGCAACGAGGTCACCGGGAAGTCACCGGAAGTCACCTGGGTCTTCAGGGGTCCTCCAGTTTGAGCTGACAAGACTTGCTGCACGTTCATGTCATGACATCTTATCTGTTCAACTGGTGTGTTTCCTCAACTGGTTTGTCACAAGGTGTCGGTTCGCTCCTTGAAACCCTTGCGAGAAGCACACCCGTTCGTCCGGAATCCCCTGGTTGGAGGAGAACGACCGGCGTGGTCGGGCGCGGTTCGGCGCGGTTCGGCGCGTCGAGCCGAAGGCCGTCTCGGGTCGGGTGCTCCACGCTGGAGATGAATCCACGTTTCAGAGACGCCCCGGGCTGCCACGTTTTTGGATCTTTTGAGGGATGTAGAAATGGCCTTGCTACTGGTAGAACTGGCGGCATCAGGCTGAACTCCAACACCTGCAAGACCCGGACGTGCTTTGAGGTCCGGTCCCTCTACGCCCTTGCCAGCGGGCTGTCGGAGTTCGGCTCCGGGCAAGGAAGGGGCCACTTCCGTTCGGAGCGGCGGCCAAGTCCGAAGCGAAGTGGAACGATGTTGGAAAAGCCCTTGAAACACGTTGGAAACGGACGTTTTGCGTTTTGCAGCCCTGGAAAGGCTGGAAACATAAGATCTATAATGATCTATATATATATATATACTTTCTGACTTTTTCTTGGCTGAATCAGAGCGGTGCTGTACTAAAGCGGCCCTCAGTGGAATGAAATGAGTTGGTCCCATATTCTGGAAGAAGCATTGCTGTCAGGAGCAGGATCGACACATTGCTTGATGTCCTATGTGGGACTTGCATCTTGGCCTGATTTCAGACGAGTGGTTCGATGTTCGAATTGTCCGTTCTGAGAATGTGTTTGCTTGTTTTGAACAGTTAATTTTGTTTTTCATGATTTGATGTACCACGTGGGACCCCCGCGGCTAGCCACCAACCTGGGGGTCGACGGCTGGTTTAGGACCGAAGCGATCTTTCTCCATCTCCGTTCGATTGAGACGAGAGTGGATCCCCAAAAAGAATTACAAAGACACTCCCTTTTCAAAAGGCACCCTGGAAGTAGAGTGAGTGAAAACTATGGAAAAACCCACGAAAAAACCACCTGTTTGGTATCCAAAATCGTCATCCTAAGTCACTCAGGACCGAGCCCATCCACCAAGACCGACCCCTGAAGACTGATTGATCAGGGAGAGAAGTGCAACAAGTAGTGGACCGTTGCACTGCCTAAGGAGGCGACTGAGCTGTATGGAGTGCATTTGTTGGACCTCGAAACTTGGATTTGCCAAGGGAAGTTGCTAAGGATGCCTCATCTCCCCCAAAGGCCCAAAGGCCTCATCATCACCATCATATCATGCTATGGATGCTTCTATATGGGTTGTTGTTTGTATTTAGATGTCTCGTGGGTCATAAACTCAGCGTCCAGACGCTTTGACAGATGTTGTTTGCTGTCAGGGCCAGCTTTTTCTACCCCTAACGAACTAAAGTTGTTGTCCACTTGGAAGACCCAACAAAGCCAACATGTTTTGTGAGCGTGCATCAACCTACCCAACAGATCCACTTGTACATTCTGGCGGACGGGAAGGTGGTCACAAGTCGCTTTTCATTTGTTGTTGCACTGCAACTAAATGGATGCACTTCGACTAAAGCAACTGTTCCAAGGCCATTGCAACCGTCTTGGTCCTCATTCTGTCCCTGAAGAGTTTCCCAGTGGCCTTGGTGGCAGGCAGCCACAGCTTCCGCTGAAGCACGCGACGCCGCGAGCGAGGTTTCAAGACATGTGGGGCCTGAACGCCCAGACGTGCGCGACTGAAGATTTGCTAAGCGACGTGTGCGACGCTCTTCTCGACGGACTTTGGTCCGCGGGGCACTCCATGTGTAGCAGGAACAGCTTGATGTGGCATGTTCTTGATACTTTGTTCGATTGCACATTTTTGCTCTTCTTGGTTTGATAGAGACATCACAGCCAGCCAGCCTCTTGGTACCCAGGCTGGTTAGACTGTTTGTGTTTTGCAGAGTGTGGCATGGAGATTTTCAGTGGATTTGGAAGGCCTCAATTGCTTTCTACCTACCATCCTGGCAGACTTTGCCAAATACGCCGTTTGCCAGGGAGCCCAGCGACAGATTAACAGCTTAAAACAGCTGCCAATCAATGGCAGCGTCCTTAATAGAGTGAATCGGACGCTTCGTTCCAAAGTTGGAGTCTTATCAAGTCATACTCAAGGTATGTACTGTATATACACTCCCTGAAACATTCATGGAAGCTCAGTGGGTGGTATGGAAAACATGCATGGCCACGTTCCAAAAACCAAACAGGTGGTGCCATCCACTTCCGATTTCAGGGAGGGTCGTCGCCCGTCCTTTTGTTTAGTTCGGCCTTCCTATTTGGTTCGGAAAGGGAAGGTGAACCCTGACCACCCCAAGAGGTTCCCCCCTCGGTCCGCAGTCGTTTTTGTTCTCCTTCAAGATACGATACGGTCGGTGGAAGTTGTGCCCTGCAGCCGCTGATAGATGTTGAGGTCAATGTTGAGTGAGGCCATTGAGACAGAAACAAAGATGTGCTTCGATTTGCATGTTGATTCAGAACAAAAGTTTGTGAAGTGCTTCGATCTTTTGATTCATAAAAGTTTGTAGTGCTAGATTGTGTTTTGTACATCTCGCTGCATGTGGTTGTCGTAAACCTCAGGGGGTCCTTCCTCAGAGTTCCTAAGGCTACAGGCTGAAGGAGGATGCTCTTGGTGGAAAGCTGATTTGTAAGCACCTGCCCTTTGAGAAAGAGAAGGGTTTTGCCACCGCCGGAGGCTCAACCACACTTAAGAAGACAGACCAGAGATCATTTTTGGCTGTCAACTTGTCCAGGCGGCAGCTAGACAAGCCCAGTGAAACCTTCTTTGTGATATGATCGTCGCTTCGCAAAAGTGGTGTTTATACCAGGGAACATTTGTCATAGTTAGTGGGTTGATTGAGTCATAGTTAGTGTGTTGATTGAAGTGTGCTACGTCGAAAGCAGAAACTCTGAGGTCCTGATCAGCTTCATGTTGGTCTTCGCCACCGCCTTGCAGCTTGTTTTGGAAACGACGATCTTGCAGTGCTGACGATCTTGCAGCTACTCTGACACACGTCATTCACTTGAAAAAGCAATTGTGTGCATCTACGCTTCTTCTCCCCATCCAGCATCCAAACAACAGATAGAGCAGCTACCAGACCCTTCGCCCTGGGCACACAGCCGTGAGCGAGCTTTTGTGATCACTGGACCTGGACCGAAAACTGCACGGCGCACCGACCCAGGTTGGTTTGGCTTCGACTGTCCAGGTCTTCGAGCGATGAGGTGTCGAGCAGAGAAATCCAGCATCCAGAAGTGGCTGGGGAAGGGGGCGAACCACTCGGTTGAACGTTTGACACGGCCTCATCCGAGTCAACACAGTTTTTATATCGATTCCAACTGGAAATGTATCTTTTGTTTGGATATGTTCTACTTTTTGTATTAGGCTTCTTCAATAGACTGGTGTGGACAGGAAGCTTTTGCTGGAGGATGAAAACCCTCCAGGAAGTCTGTGGAAGGTCTTCCAGCATCCAGGAATCGAGGGCCGCAGTTCGGAGATCCTTACCGTTCGGAGAGCCAAGTCCAACACTTCTCCTTTCCCCGCCTCAAGTCCTCCTTCATCTTCTCCACCAGGCTTCTCACCAGGTTTCTGTGAGGTTTTTGGAGTCCAAATCGGCACCGCAACATCCACCTGGAACAGCCGAAGACTACCGTCAACCACATCGGGGTGCTTCACGTCCTCGTCCTGCTGGGGTCTTCTACCCGGTCCCGTGAGCTGTTGGTTTCCACCAACCTTGGCAGCTCGGTGCTGTGGTCCCATCGGGTGCTGTGGTCCCATGCACTTCGGGATTGACCGATGTAGGGCTCGTCCGAGGAGACCGTGCCCTGCTACAAGGCCTTCCTAACCAAGAAGTATGTGAAGGCCGATGTCGGGCAGTTTTCTTTTTTCCAGCATCCCAGCCTTCCTCTTGCGGCCGGAACATGCTCAGACGCCAGACCCATGGGTGAGGAGGGATCTATGTCGGAGATCAAACGTTTCGTTGATCAAACTTCTTGGCCCAGAAGTAGAAGTGTCCACAATGTTTTGGACAACTTTGGACCAAGGCCGTTTGCTTTGGGCAGGAGGTTTTGTGGGGAGCGCCGTTTGGGATGCTTTTGCAGATGCATCGATGCATTCTTTCCAGAGAAAAGCAGGCCGCGCTGAACGGCAGGTGTGTCGATACTTTGAAGCTGAGCGGCTTGTGAGGAGCGGGGGTTGATGGTCCAAGGGGGTCGTGCTGGTGTTGAAGAGTCCGCAAAGACACATCCGTGAAACGTCAGGTAGATCCGAAGCACCGATGCCATTGGTTTTTGGTGCAGAATGACGCTTGAGTTCGGGCGAGCTTTACTGTCAGGGATGGGAATTGACAAGGTATCCCAGTGCATCCTCATGGCTCATGTTTTGTTTGTTAAATATGTCTTACAGGTCCAGTGGCAAGTGCAAAGTGTGCAGGAAAGTTCTGCTGGCCACCGCTGCCGCCGCTCTCCCCACCGCCACCTATCCTGACGTTCAGATGACTGTGCTGACGGTCATTACAGGCACGTCGCTTCTACTTTATGGCATATATCAGCCCTACCATGAGCCAGAATGGAATTGGAGTGACACTGAGACGCAAACAGGATCAAAAAGGTACGAGCTGTTTTTGCTTCTTGCCGAGCTGTGAGCTGTGTCACCTGCTTCTGCTTCTAAACTCCACGTCCGCACTTAGGAGTTAGCCTTGTTGGTGACAGCACTGATGCTGATTTCAATTGCCTCAACAGTGATGCTCGGAGCTGTGTGAAAGAAGAATCCCGGATAGACAGTTGGGGTGATCTTTAATTGATGTGTTTCATTAATGACCTTGCACGGCATGGATCAATTCATTTGCTTTCCTGGATCAATTCATTGACCACACACCCACTGCATCACAATGCACATCATTCAAGCTTACAGCCAAAAGGAAGACATTTCTCACTCCGCGAGTGCTCCGACCAGTCGATGTGCTGTTCGAATGACTTTCGGAGGTCCCACTGCCCATAGCCCATATAGCGCTCACCTGCGTCGTGAATGTCGCTCACTTGGAGGGCCTCCCTGGTCTGACAAGGTGAGACCCTCCGCCCACAACCCGGAAAAAATGCATGGATGATGTGCTTGCAACATGTGTCCATAAACCTTCAAGAACGCGACCGTGTTCTTTCAACAGATAATGCTGGTCGTGCCAGCATATTGAGATTGCATTACCGGCATCGCATAGTGTTGTTTTTTGTGATACACCATGTGACCTTTTGTGGGGCGGAACCCCCTAGCTCCCAAGTTGAGGACAACTTGGGGTTACCAAAAGATGTTGGTATGGAATGATGAGTAGCTGTGCCTGGAACTGCTTGAATGCTTTCCAACAGTCTAAGTCCCAAGATCGGACCCTGCACTCCTCCAACCTGCTCCAACCTGCTCCACCGATCCTGGAATGGAGACGCTTGGTGCGAGTCTGCGGATTTGAGGATTTCGAACGAGATCCACTGGGACAAGACCGAGTTTGGCCAGAAGACGATGATTGTAGGTCTCGGTGCCACTGTGTCGATCGTGTGCTCCTTGGTTTGCCCGTCTGCCGGTGCCGGGGGGCCTTGCTGGAGGTCAGCGACCGATTGTTGAAGACTCCATTCATAGAAGGGCCGAGAAGAAGGTCACTGTTGGCGTGATCTGAACTGCTAAAAAAGCAGAGTTGAAGTGACCTGAACCACAAATCTGGCAGGTCCCGAAGCAACGAGCAAGGAATGCCAGTTGAAGTTTCAACAGCGCGCTCCCAAATCGTTGGGGTAATCGGAGATTTGTCCTTCCAGCTTTGCTTTTCCCTAAGGAGGATATGTCTTTCTTTTGGTGGAGATGTTTGTTTGATAATGCTCATGTTCACGCCCTCATAGAATTCCAGAAGCCAGGAACCAAAACCGGATTCCAACTTTGCTCCGGACTGGGCGGTGCCAAGGCTGTGGCATCATGATGAAGATCGGCTTGGAAGTTTGGCGCGAGCGCCGGTCAAAAGCAGCTCCGGATTGAACCGAGAATCGCAAATCCGAAGCCTTCGAATAATGACCTCCGGTCGCTCCGCAAAAATGATGTTAATAATTCTTAAAATTACAAAAATAATATATTATTCCATAATATAATTATGGGAATTTGGGATTTAATATAACTAGTTAATTGAATTAATAAATGGAAATGTAAATAATATATTATGTAAATAAATAAATAAGATATATATTAAATAAAAAATATATATAAAATAACTAATTGAATGAAT
>CAXAMN010008569.1:0-11346 GCA_963970005.1 Durusdinium trenchii
TGTATGTCCGGGGAAACATACATACCCTGTATGTATGTATGTATGTAGGTATGTATGTATGTATGTCCGGGGAAACATACATACCGAGGAAATTACAGGTGTGTATGGTATGTATGTATATCTGGATACATGTGCAACACAGACGTGTATGTGGCCAAAGAGTGCAGGTAGCAGCTGCAACACTGGGGCCTCGGCAGCAAGGGCAACGGAGAGCGCAGAAGGTCTGGACCTAAGTGGACGTAATGGACCAGGACGCAGGCGGCAGGTACAGTGCCGTCTGGACATGGAGTCGAAGACATAGCACGACTTGAGACGCAGAAGCGGCGCACACCTTTTTCTGCGCGTCGGCCAAAAAGTGGGGAAGCACCCACGAGCAACTAGAGGTCCAAAGCGTGGCGCCGACCGAAGCACGTACCGCAGCTATATAAATTGGAACCAGACAGCTGAGCTGCAGGCACTGCTAGTCTGCGGGCCCCAGGTGCCGGAATCCAATGACACCCTGTGCGGACCGAGTCTTGCACAGCTGCATCCACACGATGCACGGTGTTGGTGTCTGGGTTGACAAGCACCAAGGCACCGGCTAGGAAGTCTCTGCTCACGCGCCTCGGTGGCAGGTGGATTGGTGGATCTGCTTGTCCCACATCAACTGGAGCACGGTCTGGTGGTGGGACTTGGCATGTTTGACGGGGCTTTGCTCGCTTCTGGGCGGGGCGTGCTGGTGGGGTACATGCCGTGGAGGCGGATGCCGCACAAGCGTCAACGTGGGCACCTGGGTCCAGCGACGCGCCAGAGGCCTGTGCTATTTGGTACCTCTCCCAAGGTACATCGGGGCACTGCCTCTCATTGTGCTCGTGGCTATAAATCAGAAGTTGCAGCTCTTGATGCACCGGGTGCGCTGTGGCCAAAGAGGCTTGCCAGCGCGCCGCAATGTGAAAAATCTGCTCTGCAGCTTCTGTGTCGACTCCACGCAAAGCATCATGCGCCTCAGGCAGGTAAGGACTTAGAGGGTGTAGGACCTGCATGCGGACATGGAAGTAGGACCTCTAGGGTGCAGCAGCAACACTTGGTAAGGTTCCTACATGACAGTGACTCAGCACCTACTATATGCTGTAGCAGTAGCGCTTGGAGCCAACGCATCGAAGCTATCACTACCGGGGCGCGTACGGATTGACGGAAGGCTCGTACCAAGGTGACTGTGGATTCCTGCAGCCTTTGTGGGTCTTGAAGTGCATCTTACCCACCGCCCACGTCAAAGCATCCAATGCTTGCCATCTTGAAGCCTCGGGTTTGGACCGCCTCAAAGAAAGCTGTGTGCGGATGTGCCGGCGGATGCCACAAGCAAAATCGTAGATGACCCAAGCAGTGCGAGGCAACATTTGCAAGATGTCATCCAGAAATGAAACCACCTGTCCCTGCGACTCTGTCGCGTACATGGGCTGAATGGCGACCACGCGCATGCACGGCGAGACAGCAGCGAGAATGCCAGCCGACTTGCGCCCGATGCTGGCTTCAGGAGTGCCTCGCCGCGGGTCTGCGCCGCACGCATCGGGCTGTTTCAGCAGCGGCTCCCTGAGTGGCAAAAGGTCCATTTCATATGTGCGAATAGCACCCATGGGCACGGCTGCGGCCCTCTGCCACACACGGTTGCCCACCTCATACTGCAGGAGGATGGCCTCACCCTCACAGATTTGCCGGTGAGCAGTGATTGTGACCTGCTCCACAGGGCCTGCTGGCGGCTGGTGCGCGGCGCAATATTTGGAACCCCGCAAAGGGCGCGCCGTGCATCCAGTCAAAATCCCGGCGTGCAAGCCACGATTCCATTTGTATGCAGAGCCCCTGTCGTTGCAAATGAGGCACTGCATATTCCACTTCCCATCCACAACCACTGCTGGCACGGTCTTGCACAAGGGGCAGCAATGCTGTTTCGCCACGGTCTGCCACGCAGAGCGCACGCTCTCCAGCACAGGTTGCAGGTCCGCTGCCAGGCGGTGCGGCCGTAGAAAGAAGTCCAGATTCAGGAAGTTCATGTCCGTGGAAGCTGCGAGGAGGCGCAAGGCGCCGAAAAGAATGACCTGAGTGTGTCAGAAAGCAAACCATGAAGAGGAGTAGCACGCGCAAAACAAATTGAAGACTGCGCAAAGGAAGGCGGGCACTGAGGCCCGCGCCGCCAATTCCACCGCTGCCACGAAGTGCTGTCTTGTGGCGTATTGAGAGCCCTGCAAAGTGTGGCCCCACAGGGTGGAGTAGATGACATAGAGCGCCGTCCAAGTGATGCCACCGCGAGCTGCTAGTAGCAAACACCAATGCAAAGTTAAATTCATTTTAACCAGCTGTCAAATTAGAATGATCAGCTGTCAAAGATATGGCTTGGAGTAGGCCTGGCTATCAGTATCCAGCTGGTACTGAACTAGCAGTATCAGCAGTATCACAAAGGTTTTGCTATCAAATTTGGCTATCATTTGCTCTACACCCGTGGCACTGAATTAAGTGTCCAAGAAGAAAAATAAAGGTATTGGCTATCATTGTGGCACGGCCAGATGCCCTTGAGCCAATTGTTTCACTATCATTTTCTGGAAAACTGTAACAGTGATGTTGGTTTTCGTTTTGGTAACATGCACAGTTTGGCACCCTGGTGGAAAATGTTTTGGAATTGTTTAAATCCTGGGCTTGAGAAAGTTGACACATTGAAAAAATCTGACAATGTGTCAGGTAGTGTAATCTTGTTGGGGTTCTACACAGCCAAACACTGTCAACACAGTTTCTCACATAGAAATGTCTTGTTCCGTGTTGTCTTCCGGGCCACATCCCACAAAACACAACAAATCGAACAAAGCAAACGTATGCATTGATCACACAATAGTGTTCCACACAAACACGCGAAAGGTGCACAAGACACTTGCGTCCCTCGAATGTTTTTCACATTCACTCAGCCAAGAGTTCCCTGTCAACGTGTGTATTCACACGCACCCCAAACTAATCCCAAACTCTATTTGTCAAGAGATTCACTTTTGGATCCCCTGAGAAGCAGCTTCAAAGGCTGCACGCTCGTGAGACTCCATCCAAGCACGGTGTGCATCCTGGAGCGACCCCTTGCCATTCTTTGCAACATAGTCCCGAACCTTAATTTCCAATGTCAATGAAATGAAACAATTTTGCAAAGGGCCCTGACAAAATGTCAATGGAATGGTTTGATGCAATGAGATGAGGTGGAAACAATTTGACAAAACAATGCCATTACAAACTCGTTGGTTGTAAAGTGATTGGAAACTTGTCCAATGAGTTGAGGACTCTTTTGTTAATTTCGCTCACGCCAAGACACAAATGCCCACCTGGCTGCATGTTTGGCAGACCCATTGTATTCTGACTTCTTCTCAGCATTTGTGGACTTGTCCATGCCATTGTTGCCATCACATGAAGACGAAGATATGTCACCTTTGGAACCTCTGGGCACCTTGGACCATTGATGTGGCTAAATTTTTGTGTTCAGTGAAGAAAACACGGCCTTTAAAATTCACCCATACAAAAATCAAATAATCCATTCATGGCACTCCTTTGGATGAGAACTCGGAATGCCACCGACGTGAATTCAACCTTTTGCGTTCTGCACGCTCTTCGAGAATCTTTTGTTTTGTGCCTGGACTCATATTCTGGGTGATCTTCGCGCCAATCGTTTTTGCTTTCGCCTCCTGGTTTTCATCCTCCTTCTTCTCATCTGGATTCTTCTTCTCAGTGTCAGGAGTATTTGGTTCCAACTCCTGATCAGGGTAAACTTCTATAGTGAGTTTGTTGAGCAACTGCATGGTTTAATTAGGAAACCTGAAGCTGTCCTCCGAAGGAACCTTTGCATCATGAGGTGAACGCTTTCGCTTCTTATCTGCCAAGGGCGTGGTAGGAGGTTTTGCGTCCAGCTGCTTTCCTTCAACATCACCAACTGAAGAGGACTTCAATGAAGAGTTGACATCATTGCCAATCTCAACGGGGGGTTCCTCAAAAAGGCACTGAATCAGGCTGACCAAGAACTATACAAATGCACAGCCATACAAAGCTTTAGATCATTTTAGAGACCCAGCGTCATTCACACCAGGGTTCGTTGGGCACAACTTCGCACGAGCATCCTGGGTTGACTTCTATGATTACATGAATATTGAATAGTAAGCTTGATTTGAGAATGAGGGCCACAAGAACATGCAATTGAATGCAAGCTTAGAACAAACAAGCCAGGCACTGGAAGCACGTTGGTAGAAAATGTGCCATGTGCGCCCTCAGAGTGAGCAAACTCCTCAATGCCATCCTGTGATTCATCTGGTGGCTGTGAGTCAGCAAACTCCCCAATACCAGCAGCAGCATATGCAGCATATGGATCAGTGGTGCAGCGATCAAAATGCACATAGGGAAGCCCGTTCGGAGTCTCATTGTTGGATTCAGGAGAGTTGAATAATCTCCGCCTGGTTAAAGGCCTAGCAAGCTCCCTCAATGGCACTGCCTCATGTTGTTTTAACAGGTTCGTTGTCTGGAAACTATAGCTCCACTTAAGTTTCGAGGAAATATAAAGAGACATATAATATAGCAAAAAACACTTGCATTGTAAATGCAAAAGCTGGAGGGCAGGTACTGGCTCTGCACGAAGCATGAACTTCTCCACCGTGGAGCTTGCCTTGAATACAATCATTGGACCCTCAGATTGAGATGACTCTGGCTTCTGAACAGGCTTTTGAACTTCTTCCGGCTTCTTGGCTGTTGGCTGCTTCGTAGGCTCCGTTGTGGCCAAGGTTGATGAGGCACCGGACAGGTTCATGTGCTTGCCCAGGAGGCTTGCATTGACATCTGACATGTCAGCGTCCACGTTGATCACAGGATGTTGTTCCGAAAGCATTGCAAAAAAGGCTAAACACACACAATTGGAACCAGCAAGAAATCCCTGAGCAAAAACCAAGCTGGGGCAAGAACGTTTTGCATCCAAAGATGTCACTTTGTTTGACTGGTGAATGGCTTTGAACAAACAGGTTCTTGTTTGTGCTTGATTGTGTCTACTCAATGTTTTTTTTGCAAGCAACATCAAGCAGCATCTTCATGAATCATGTCACCTCGCACTATCGGTGAACCAAATCAAAACCGCTGGAGAGCTCCCTTCAGCTCTCATGCAATCTCATAGAACTGCTTCGGTTCCATGCGGAGGGTGTGGGTCAGGAACCACAGCGGCTTAGCTGGGCCCAGGACTTTCTCTTTTGGAAAGTGGCGCATTCCTGGGCATTGAGCATGTGTAAGATCAAAGACACACACACATGCACAATATGCAAAACTAGACAGCAACAACAACAACAACAGCTTGATCATTGATCATATAATCATATATTCTAAGATTCGCCAAGCCAAGGTCAGGAAACGGGATTTGGTCAATGTTTGATATTGCAAAAAGCCAGCAACATTGGACGATTTCACGTTCTTCTGCTGAACCGGGTTTGGCTTGTAGACAGAGAACGCCTCATGGTTGAAGACCATTGAATCCTCAGATTCACCTCGCTTCACTGCTGGAGGACGCTCAAACTTATGACCAGTGAGGGTCAAGTCCACAAGGCCGCGCTTCTCCAACATCACAATGAGGTCGAAGATGGTCATCGCATCGCTGTCTGCGGCCCCGCGACTCCCAGTCTCCTCCAGGACAACCTTAGCATTGGACAACTTCAACATCTGGAATTTTAAAGATCGAAACTAAAATATGCCAGCCGCCCAAAGCAAAAACACATTTGAAGCAAATAATATCAGAAACTCGTTGGTCGGATGACTCCACTCGGAATTCAATGGCTTTGTTTTCGTTCCCACTCTTCCCAAGATAATTAGTCACGTGCCTCAACAGACAAATTCAACAAAGGAATAAAGCATATAGCCTTATGAAAACATACATAAACATACCAAAACACAGTTTGAACAACCTGACCTTGGAACTGTCAGAGATCCAGGATCCCCCTGCATAGCATAGAACGGGTTTTGATCCACTGGAATCAATGCCTCCCACAACCATCGATGATTGACTAGAGAGGAAGACCTTGCCCTTGGCGTAGGTGCACGTGATTGACTGCCCTCCGGCCACAGTCAATGAAATGGTCAAGGTAGGCTCAGGGTAAGCTTTCTGGAAATCTTCTTGCGACATGCTTGGTGGCGGTTCAGATGCTTTGCCAGCTCCTGAATTAGACCCTTGGGTGGTGGCATTTGCATTTGCACCTTCCACTGATAGGTCTGCATTCTCTGCCCCAGGCTTTGGTGCAGGAGCCTCACCTTGCGAGGATGGCTTGAAGACATTGTCAAAGTTTGCCAAGCGAACACGCCAATCCGGGTCTGAGATGCGAACTGCAGAACTTCTGAATAGTACTACAAGATTGTTAATATATAAACTATATATAGAGGAAAATCAATACAAAGAATCGATTTCTGAACAGTAGTCCAAGTGGCTCCGTATGGGGTCAGAAAGGAACTTGTCTCGGATCGGCCTGGGTATCTCAAGGTTGCCTCCCTCTGTCATGCTGCATAACTTCAGAGAAGGTCTTTTTGGCTCTGTGATGCCGCTGAAGTCTGCACTGGCAGTGAATTGCGGCTTCATGATCATCAACCCTTGGGTCTTTTTCCAATCCTGCATGTATTGGAAGCAGAAGCCAGGAACAGCCCATGGCCCATAATGCATAGGACAAATGTGACAAATATGTTCTTTTTGACTTCTTACAACACCATGCCTCCAAAAGACGATCCTTGACCTGGGTTGCCACAAATGAGAAGACCTGCGGATTCTGGAGCTCCGAATAGCAAGCAATGTGGGTGGTCTCTTCATGCTCCACCATCAAATCATATGCTACCTTCAGGGTCTGAATACCACAATATGAATGTTAATTTTCAATGGATAGAAACTGAACAGTGATCCTTGCCTTCTCGAAGGTGCCCTCGTACGGCGTGGCGTGGTGCAGAACCAATGACTGGCCCTTCAGAGAACTAACTCGCGACATTGTTGATTCAAGGATGGAGCGAATACAGGCCCCAGAGGCTACCCACTGAGCCGTTTCCTCCTTGTCCTTGATAGTGCAAGCAAGTCACAAAAGCCACAATGCAAGGGCGCAAAAAAGGCACTATCTAACTTCAACTTAGGGTCGGTCAGCGATCTGCCTTGTTCGTGAGACAAAAATGTTCCTGACTCTGGCGTTTGGTATTCACCTGACACACACACAAGGAGCTGACAAGGAACAAACCTTCAGGTCAGACAAAGCACGTGATGCAAACCAGTGGCTTATGGGCAGTGGCGCGGTTGCCCTGCACGCCAGCAGATTCCAATAGTCACTCTTGGCAAAGAGGTTCTGGTCCTTGACATCTCGATCACTGTTGCGTGGTACCTTGTACAGGGTGCCCTGTCGGGCACCCAACGTGGAATCCTTCACCACCATCCACCCAGGCAAAGCGCATGGGAACTGCCTGAGAGGCTGAATGTTTGCAGTCCATTTGGTTTCCAAAATTGACAAAAACAAGTATAAATAAAAGCTTGCTAGAGGCGAATCAAAGTGTCCGATTGCCATGGAGCGACGCCACGTCAAAGCAAACTTGAATGTTCTTGAGCTCTAGGCCCATACTCAAAAGCTTGTCCTCAATCCTTCTGTGCTCCCCCCTTGTGCCATGGAGAACTCCTTCCCCCGCCAAGATGGGGCAGATCATGATGACAGTGCCTGGCTGGAAACTCTGAAGCGCAGTTTGGGAAATAAAACTGTTCAGCAACTTTAGCTGAAGGACCATCTATTTCAGCTGAAGTTGCTATAGTTGTCATTCAAGTCGAGCACTTTCGCTGCCCAGCGTGCTTGTTCGTCGATGACAGCCATGGTAAGTCTGCCGAACTTCGTCCAATCAAGGAACCCCACATGGTGCATGCAGGAAAAGTCGGCTTGCTCAAAGCGCGCATTGCAATCAGTGAAGACCTTCTTCATAAATGCTGGAAGGCTGGCTGACTTGTCACCACAGGAAATAAGCAGGCGTCTCTCCATCAACCTTTCACTCAAGTTTAAGCCGGTCTCAATCTGATCCCGCATGTGAATCACCTTGCATTGAAGGTACTGGAGTAATAAACTGTTTAGTATAGAAATTAGTTTAAGATCCCCTCCAACATTTCCACATGCACAAACAAAAAAAGTAAATAATGAGTTGACTCAAGCCAGATTGCTTCCATCACATGCTTGCTTCCTTTCACCTGCAAGGGTTGGGGTTTGTAAAATTGTTTAGCATTGTTTTTGATTTGTTTGCTTCTTTGTTTTGTGTGTATTTATGTGTGTCAACACGCACCTTGTTTGCCCTCAAATTGAACTGCACAGCTTCCTTGTAGTCACTGGCTAAATTCGCGCACACCAACGTGTACTCAGCTTGCTGTAAGGCTTCCTCGCTGGCTTTAGGCCATGTGCGAAAGACGAGAGACCATGCCATGAGGACCAAGTCATAAAGTTTAGTTTTTCAAACTGTGTGTCCTGAGCATCCTCCACATCGGTGTTGTCAACTACCATGCTGCCACCATGCTCCTTCTTCATGAGTGTGCGAGACACATGGTCCGATACATTCCCATGCCTTCTGGCGAAATTTGCTTTGGCTTGCTCAGCAAAACTGCGTCAATCTCTTGGGTGTAGTCCCTGGCTGGCTGTGAGTCTTGTTGGTTGTTTACTTGGAAATCCATTTGTCCAAACCACACCAGGAAAACATTATGCAGGACAAAGACACCCGTTGATGAAGCTGCTCAGCATGCTGTCAATCATATCTTGTGTGACCTTGTACTTTCACTGTTTCGTTCAAGCCAAATGAATAGTTAACAATTCAAAAAGTAGGAGTCACTAATTCAAAGAGGAGGCACCTGAGGATTGTTGGCACAATGGTTGAGGACCCATTGACAGACGCAAGCATGGTCAACATTCCTGGACCATTGTTCATCCGACCAACGCAGCCTGCTTCTCATGGTCTTCTTCATTTTTTTCAGTTCATTGCCCACCATGAGTTGTACTTGCGAATGTGGAGGGCTTGGCTCTCTGGTGTCACCTTTGGACTGTGGAGCACGAAGCGAAGTAAATAGATCTGAAGAAACAATTCTGCTGAAGAAAGATAAACAGATGACTTTAGCTGCTAAATTTCACACCCATGTTGCTGTCAAGATGTGTTGCCAGACTCCAATAGCACCCTTGCTGCACTCGTTCAATTGATGGCGCTTCTGGCGTAGAAGGTTCTCATTGTAACCTCAGTAGTACTGAATGCAGAGTTCGTGGTTATCTTGAAGCAGTGGGGCACACTATGGAAAACAACGCACAAAATAAAGCCATAAGTTATTTGAAGAAACCGCTTTCATCCCACTTGTTGACATCCAGGTGCTGCCTAATAAGGCTTCTGCTTTCCATTGTCATGCCTATGATCACACCAACCATTGCGTTGGCTTGGTCGGGAGTAATCTGCCATCGACGCAAGGCAGCTGTGGCTTTGAACGAGTTGTATTTCGTCACAAGCTCCTGCAAAATGTCCTGGTCGTTCATGTTTTCGAATGAACCCTGAGCCTTCCTTTGGGCGAGAAGCTTCTCGAAACGTAATGAGCATTTCATCACCTTGGTTCAATACTTCAGCTTCTGTGACCAAGTTAGTGGCACAATTTGACGCTCATAGCAACCATGTCCTGTCAGCTAGGTCCTTGACGTCCTTCCTCTGTCGTTCAGCGCCTTGTGCTGAGAGTTGTATATTTTCAAAGGACACCGTTTCAGGATCTGAGTTCGCAGTGATGGTGACTGGAAGGCAGAAAATCCCACTAAAGGCTGGAAGTAGTGGCTGGATAAGATCCTTGCGCACGGGTGCTCTTGTGTTTGTGAAGTTGAATTGCTGATGTCTAGCTTGAACATGCATATATACAAGACAACCTTCAAGGTCCTTCCCAGCTATCGCATCCATGTCCGATGCAATCAGAAGCAGCAGCAGCCCAGCAGTCCTGGGTCACAAGGCTATCCATCACTGATACAAAGTATTTCTATCACAACAAGATCTCCAAAGAACACAAAATGAAAAATACAACACAATATTCCACTTAGCAGCAGTCTTGTGAAGCCTTTTTTCACTGCAAAGGGCCGATTGACCTCCCCTTTGATGACATTCAAATCAATGGGCTCTCTATGGAGCCTGGATCCATTGAATAAAAATGAGATGGTGGTGGTCAAAAAGTCCTGCGTGCTGGGAAGCCCGTCGTCGGGCTTCACAAGCTTGATGCAATCCAACGGCACTGTTGTGACCATGTGGTCATCGGGCTGAGCCAATCCACTCACATCCTTGTGCTGTAGCTAATTGTTCTTCAACTGATCCCAAAGAACCATTTGCAATACATAATAGAAAATTGAAATGGATACTAAACTTTCAGGACAGTATCTGGAACCGTGGCTGATACAAAATTGCGCCCCTGCATCTTCAAAGAGTCCTCAAGGAAGACCCGCAACTTACTGCGTGTGATGTTCGAGGTTTCCTCATCCTTGAACGACTCAAGGACAAGGTCGACAGGATGGCATTGTGTATGGTTAAAGCCACCATCATTTGACTCCAAGAAGAGGCTCAGGTAGTCCAAGATGTCCTAGTGTTGATGTTGTCACAAATAGTCCTATCCAAGTTACCCAACTCTTTTCCCATCTATATAGTCTAAACGGTTTTGTTGCACCTGTCCTTTGCTAGGGATGGGTCCCCTGGAAGCTTTGTCAAGCCTGCAGACCACTCTGTCTTGCGCTTTTTGTGAGCTGAATCGAGCTCTCCTTTGACCTCCACATGACAGAGCATAAGACCATATTGAAACGCCTTTACCAACTCTCCCGAATTGTCAACACAAAACTTTCACATTATCAAGATGACAAGCTACTACAATTTATTTAACAAACCAACACCTTTTGTCCAGTTTGCCTCTTCCTTCTTGGTTGCAAGCTTGGTTTCTTCTTCTTCCTTCTTTGGGGTCTCGGTTGAACCAGGCTTGATGCTCGAAGCCCTTTGAACAGCTGCAACCCCGGCTCGCAGCAGTGGGCTCTCCATCATCTCCATGGTGAGGCAACAGACCTACTGTCAGCTGCCAAACAGCAAAATGCTGCATCATGCCTGAGTCACCTCACTGTTTCTCAAAAAAGTGTGGTTGAATATCGTTTGTGCTTTTAACAGAGTCATTCCACAATCATCAAATAAATTGCTGGAAGGTAATGTGGGTGGAGCTTCCAAAATTGGATTGGGTGGAGGTGTTGATGTTGGAAACAAATCGGCGTGGGTGAGGGGTTGGATCTTGAAAAATCGGCGCGGGTGGGGTGGTGGGATCTTGAAAAATCGGCGCGGGTGGGG
>CAXAMN010008569.1:11356-25125 GCA_963970005.1 Durusdinium trenchii
CGGCGCGGGTGGGGTGGTGGGATCTTGAAAAATCGGCGCGGGTGGGGGGTTGGATCTTCAAAAGTCGGCGTGGGTGGGGGGTTGGATCTTGAAAAGTCGGCGTTGTTCGGCAGCCGGACCACACCGACTTTGATCATTTCAAGACGTACGTTTTGATTCCACCCACACCGACTTTGATCATAGCTAGCGTCCACAAAGTCAGTGTGGTCCGGCTGCCGGACCACAAGGACTTTGCTTACCTTTAGTAGACCCACAGTGACTTTGGAGATTTCAGAAAATTGGACTTTCGGCGTGGGTCTAGCTAGGGTGGTCATAAGTCGGCGTGGTTCGGCTGCTGGACCACACTGACTTTGTTGACGCTAGCTATGATCAAAGTCGGCGTGGGTGGAATCAACACGTACGTCTTGGAATCTCAAACTTACAGTATTTTGTTCGATTTTGTTCTGGTTTGCTCTTCGCTGCTGTTGTTGGAGCTTTGATTGCTCACAGAGCTAAGGCTAGTCTTTGCCACTCACTTTGCTTTCTCTTCTCACCTTGGTGGATTTGGTGGTTGAAAAAACAAGGGTTTGTGCTCAACCATGGGTGGCTATTTGCTCAACTTGCCCAGCACTTTTCAGGCCAAGCCATATTCAGTCAACAGCAATTGCTGGGCTTCGGTCTGGGCAACTATTATTCCTGATACTGGTTTCTCAACAAAAGTTTAATCTTTGCTTTTAAATCAAGAAGCTGCTCTGAACATGATTGCCCTTCAAGCTCTAATTTACCCTCGCCCGAAGCCCCGACGCCAAACAACCCGAAGTGGAATGCTTGGACTCAAAACAGCCAAGACAACAGGGTGCAGCTCTTCTCGAGCTACCACTGGTGGATCAAACCCGGGAGCCTCCGAATGCCAATGTAGAGGAAGCAGGTCGTGCCGTGGTAAAGCATTGTCAGCTAGGAGCCGAAGATAAGTTGCTGCCCTGGTGCTTTGCGGGGTTCCACCCAGAAGGTCCTGGAAGATGTTAGCAAGGTCTCGCCAACTCTGCTGCAACTTTCCTTTCACTTCCCTGAATGGCATTTCACCTTGGGTTGGATGCTTTGGGAGTGGGCTCGAAGTTGTGATCTCATCTTAAAAAATGAACAACAAATCTAAAAAAGTTATAGCTCAGTTATGTTTGGAGACTGTTGCAGACCAAAGGGTATGAATCGCGTGTCTCTGCTGTCAGCGCAAGCAATGGTTGTTGACGGATATTGGTTGAGCAAATGTACTCCTTCACCACCACAAACACATCATTTGGACTCTTGGGGCGGTGGCGGCTCATCGTCCCTTCATTTTGTTCAAGGCTTTCTGGAAGGTCTCAGGGAAGATGCACTTCTGCAATAGAGACAGCCTTTAACACTTTAGTAGCTTTTGGAGTTTTGTGTTTTCTTTGTATAACATAACATCATTGAGCTTTGAAACACAGCACCTTTCCGCAGCAAGAAGAAGAAGAAGTGGTTGGCAGTCTTGTCCAACAGGAGCCCTCCTTCCTCAAGTGTTGTATGACTTGGTTGGTATGTGTGATGTTTGAGCTGCAGCAAACAGAGCTGTAACTAAAACTCTATGTACATCTTGATGGCAAAACAAGTTGTTTTTTCTGAGGGTCAAAGCTGGAAGGAGAATACTGCTCCCAATGGGCTTTCCAGTTTCTGTATCTTCTCAGGACGTGCACATAGACCTCACCATTCACCCACTTCTTCATGGATCCTTGAGTCAACTCATTCTGGAGAATCTGGCAACAATCATCTGCGTCAACCATATTGCTGCGTGCCAGCCTCCGTGATAGCACACCCCACATCTGGTCTCAGTTGGCAAGGTCGGGAAGCGTGCAGACAGGCAAGACGTGGAGCCACAATTACAAATAACAAGAAGGTGAAAAAGGAAAAACATCTATGATGTGAGGAAGTTACCAATGATGTCGTGTGTGTGGCTAACACGGAGCATCATTAGGCATCCGTACCTGCAAGAAGTGATGTAAGCCCGGATCAACAAAAAGCATCCAAAAACAAAACCCAACTGGTGCAAAGCAAATGAACACACATATAGAAAAAAAAGGTGTGCTGGTTTGGATCTAGTAGCTGGATTTTGTGATGAAGTACTAAAGAGGCCATCGCTGTCAGGTTGTAGCGATTCTTCAGCTCTTTTACAGTGTTGTCCCCCACCAGGACGAATGTATTGGGCCTGGTGGGTCCGCAGTGTCTCATTATATCTTCCAGCCCAAGGGCCACAACTTCCTGGACAAGACTTGATCCGTGGTAGGAGTTTTCCTCGATGATGCTGATTCTCAAACAGCAGTTGAAGCACCAAAAGCCTTGAAGCTTAAGCCTCGGCCTGACATACTTGGAGGAGCGGTAACAGGCCCGTAGTGTGGGGTCTCTGGGGACCATGTACTTGGCCTTGGATATGACCAATCCAGCTGAACATTGCAAGTGTGGAAACAACAAGGCACTTGAGACACAGTATAAAAATTTTTCTGAAGAAAATGCATAAAAGCACTTGGTCAGCCCCATCCGTGATGCACACAGCCAATTTGCTCATTTGTTCCATGGAAATATCCTTCAAAGACCATAGGCTGCACCGGTCTGCGTATTGGTCTATCAGGTGACTCCGATACAATTTGAGACTGCCCAAGCGAATGTCAATGGGCAGGCTCTTGTCTTGAAACCTGTTCTTGTGGCTGAGGAGGGTTTGCCTATCATCCAACACATGTTGGTTCAAACAGTGACAAGAAAGAAAAGTGAACACTAAGCCAGGCAACTGCTCTTTCAGCTCCTGGCATATGTCGCATTGTGAGAAGTTGGAACGTTGTCGAAATTTCATCACCAAGGTCCAATGACTGTTCCACCTCCTCAAAAAAGTTGTATACCTCAACTCATGCTACTTCAAACATGTTCAAGCAAAGTTGCAACTTTTTAGGCTGTTCTAAGGGCAAACCAAAGCAATTGCAAAACTTGTATAGTGTAGGAGCCTGGACACGATGCCTGACGTTCAATAGAGTGCACAGTGCACCAGCCACAGTAGTACTGGTACAGTTCATACAGTGTGCCGGGAGGCAAATACTTTCGTGCAAGCCGAGAAAGATCCTGGACTGACAGGTAGTATCAGAAGAGTGCTTACAAACTACTGCAATCTATATTTAAAAAATTATTTTGTTGGGGTGAGCAACAATAGACAAAACTTGTATATAAGAGTTATTCTCAAAGTGTCAGAAAAGCCAGCTGTAGCACTCATTTGCAGAACGAAGTCAGTGTTGCTCTGAAGGAAGTTCAAGAGCTCACTGTCATTGTTGTCCTCCTGACAAGATCCATGCTCCACCCCACCTTCCCAAGCATCTGAATTCTCATCCTCAACAGACTTGACCTTTTGCTTTGGCCCTTTTGCACGTCCAATCCGCACAAACCTTACACACTGGGTGTGCACACAAAGCAGCCAATGATAAAACAAAAACCATTCAAAAAAAAAGAACAAGTACAGTTGTGAAACTAAATATGGACATCCAGAAACCGATCTGGGAGTGGCTCTGCCAAGCTGTTGTATGTGATCATGGCAAACGAGTCAATGCTTGCTGTGAGCTGTGACGGTCGGCAGTTTGCTCGTGCTCCACGGTAACCTAAAGCTGAATGCACAGTGCATATAGTGAAGCAATCTACTGGTACAAAATCAGAAAGCATAGGCAAAATATAAGTGATGATTCTTATGGAAGGAGCGCAGGTCAATTGATCCAAGTTTGTCCACGCGGTGGCTTCCCAAACCAAGGAGTGCTTGAAAGCATACTCTTCTGATTGGCTTTCCCAAAAACTTGTATTCTTTCCGACCATCTGGGAGTGCCCCTAGCGCTTTCTGGTCATCTTGTTCATCAAAGCAGGCCAAAAACAAGATTGTGTCCTGTTCACGTTTGTTGCATTTCTCGAACTGGTCTAGGAATGCTTTGCACTCCTGCAGTTTGAACTGAGCAAAGCATTCACCATCTCGGCATCGGCAACGGCCACGCAGCAAAGGTTCCAGTCGCTCCTCAGCAAAACAAAACAATCTTGCTGGCTCTACTTTGAAGCAAACACCAACATGAAGCACTCAAAGAAAAAACAAAGCTGCTTTGGAGTAAAGGCCGTGCTTCTGTACTGTTTCTTGCAAGCCTGACCTCTTTTTGTTGTGCCTTTTGCTCTTTCAGTTTCTTGGCTTCGGCTGCAGCTGCTGCTCGTTTTGAATTATTGTAACATCTCTTTTTTTTGGAAGGTTCTGATGGTGTCTCAGAAGCATCTGACACAATTCTGCTCAGATGTGTGGAAAGAAACTTTGACATTGTCTTGAAAGACAAGTCAACAAGTGATCGATGGCCCTCGTCCACTTCATCATAGTCACCCTCATATGCTGAAGAGTCTGTGCCGGGCTGGGAATCTACATCACTTTCATCTGGCTCGTCGCCAAACAACTGTGGTTGTGGCTGTGGATTGTCAGCCTCAACTTCATCCTCCTCTGTTCTCAAAAGGTTCAAACCATTGTTCAAACCATCATCATTGATCTCGACCTCAGGCTCACTGTCCTCATCTTGGAAGAGGACTGGGGATGGCTCATCACACTCCTCTCGCAGGAGGTGGGCCATGGGGTTGAGCTAGCCATGACAGCGAGATACGGCAAGCGTGACGCAAGTGTCAATTGCTTGACAAATTGCCCACAATCAATTGACAAGGAACATGTGTGAGTTCAATGGTATTGTGTTGCAGTGCGTTGAGGAAACAAACTAGCTGAGCCAGCCTGGTCAGACATGTAAAGAGAGAGGCAGCAACGCTTAAAGGTGGGAATCACACTTCACTGATGCATCCAGTTCCCACTGATTGAGGGCTGTACTGAATGCGTGCCCTCTTCTGCAAGGGGTCCAACTCCTGGACAAAGAGGGAGGGTGAACTAAAGGTTCATAACAAACACTATATCAGTCCTCCTGCTTCTCCAAGCAAACCAATGCCTGGCCGGCATGAGTCTGAGTGTGTGTTTCATGATTGGTGGGAAATCAATGCCGAAGGCACGCAGAGGAGGACAAAGCCCACTGATGCAACCTCCATCCCATTTCCAGCCATAGTAACCTTTCAAGGTGCCCAGCACGCAAACAGACTCAAGAGTGGATCATGCACAGGCCTGCCTTGGCACGTGAGGATATAGCACCAACATGTGCTTTGCACGTTCTGGTGTGCTCTGCCTGCTTGTCTGAAGTAGGCATGCCCATAATGGCCAACATTTCATCTCCAAGCAATGGGCGGGAATGCTTTTGGGACCACCTAGGATAAAATTGCAAGTCGGGAAGCATCGCATAACAACATTTTGAGAAGCAATTGATGCATGCAATGACATGAAGTTGAGGCAAAGTGCAGCATAGAACTTGATGTGGTAAATGTGGGCAGCGACCCGTCAGCAGCACTGCATCGTCCCCGATTGGCGCCAGGGTTTTGCGACAAGTCCTTGTTTGATTTGAATCAATATCTTTCTGAACAACTTCGAACATGTCAGCAAACATACAGCAAGTGAATTGACATGTTCACTCAAATCAGACAAAGATTCCCACACCAACCGATCTGCCGATGTTTGTTTGTAAAGTGCCTTGAATTCGGAGGCGGATGCTGATAGGCCAATATCAAAGAGGTCGCATTGGCCGCAGGCAGCAACCTGCTATGGACAATTTGCAATGGGCAACAAATCATGGAGCAAGAAAACGTTGTGCATATCTTAAACTTTGCTGCTATAAGAAACAAGCTCCGAGTTGGTCATATAGTAGAGGCTGTCGGAGGTAAGGTTCAATGGTTTCAAAGGGCAGGTGAGCTTGAGAATCTGCCGCGTGGAAGGTCCATGCCAAGTATACAGGTTCTTCCGGAAGAAGAGGCGATAGATTCTCAATCTGGAGCAGGGTTGCCAAACATAGGAGGAAGGTTTTAAGGTAGATCTTCAACACGCACACAAGTCTAACCTACATCCCTCCCTACCCCACCGATTCAATGGCTTCCCAAAGCGCTGCGGCGAAATCAACGAGGACTGCTCACCATACCACTGATGAAGAGGAGTGAGAACTTCTGCAGGGAACTGCTGCACGTTCTCGTGAGCGAACCAATCCAACCTGGGCTACGCTTGCAACCCCAATGTGTTTTTGCGCGATGAGGCAATACATTTACCAAAAACAATCAAAGTCTGTATGCCTGGTCTGTCATAAGTAACTTCGCATCGAGCTTGTCCTTCAACCACACCTCGTGGAGCTTCTTTTGTTTTGTATTGTTCATGCCTTCTTTTTTGCCAATCCTGCGTATAGCAAATCATGTGTCTGGATCAGAAACTAAGGTTTGAACAAAACAAACACAAAGCAAACACAAGGACCAAAGAAACAACAAAAAGGCTACTGTGTCAGAAGCAGGTGTCAGAGAAAAGGCCACGCACGGTGGACCGTCCGTAGCAGCTTTTGCTCCAGCACTGCTGTCCGTTGGGAGCTTCCGTGCACACTGTTTCTGATGTGTAAGGCAGTTCGCATTGGAAACCTGGGTTAGGGAATGTTTCTTTATATATATATAAATTATGTCTTAAAAAATGTCAGTATACTTGTTCACAACAATGTAGCAAAACTTGCCAGGTTTTTTTTTGCAAGTTACCAGCTTCATTCTGTCAAAAGGTTGGTCTGAATCTTTGACAAAGTCGAGGATGTTCTCAAACATGCACCGGTTTGGAAAATTGGATTTGACGAACCTTGGATCCAAAAGATAGAGATAAGAAGACAAGAGTTGGATTTTATGTGGCAACGGTCTTGAAAACCAGAAAAAAAATGCACAAGGCTCTTCTGCAGCAAGGGTCTTCTTGGAATGGGTGGCAATATCACAAGCACGTCCGATCTTCCAGCCCAAGTCAAATCCATACCTGGATCCCAATGGTTGTTTTCCATCTAACTGCCTTCATTACAAGGCCATTGCTTGAAAGGGCATAAACATTGAGAAAACGCACTAAGATGTTGTATGATCAAGTTTCCTGTGCTTGATGGCGCCCTTGAGTTGGTCCATGGCACAGGAAGCAAAGTCGCCTCCAGTGAAGAATGCATCCATTGTGAAATCTGCTTCTTCAAGCTTTGCCCGCACTGTCTCCGCACCAAAGAGCTGCCTTTCCAAATTGAACAACCAAGCCAATTGGACTGCAATTGGAAAGGTGACCAAAGAAAGAAACAGGGTATTGAATGAGCCAAGAATCTCAAATCGGACCAGCAATCTGCTTGCCCAACTGAAGAGCTCTAGAAAGGTAGTTGGGTTTGGTGGCCTCAAATGATTTGTCCATCGCTCAGTGGACAATCAAAGACCTGCCATCAAACTTGAACGGGACGGCTTTTCCAAAACAAGTTAAGTGCAACCAAGGATCCCTGGACCCATTCTTTCTTTCAACATATGGAACGTTGACCCCTCGTCCGCTTCTGGGTTGTCATTGTCTGGCGGAGGACGACGGGGCTTGCCTGAACTTTGGAGTGCTGTACAATGTCAAGGTGTCTTTTTCTGCTCATTGACCATTGAAAAAGAATCTGCAAACAGTTCAGGTGCCTGTTGGGGCTTCAGTCTCATCAATCTCACTCTCCTCATCTTGAAACAGTCTTGGGGCCTCCAGGGTGCTCAGGTCACGTTGACGGTGTGTGTATGCAAAAATATATTTATACACAATATTTATGTAAAATTGTAGAAGCACTTCCAAAGGTTAAAGCTGTTTCCACTTTGAACACGCGGCCTGTGTATCATTGTCAGATTCTGAATCTAAAAGGTGGCGAGGCATGGTGACGTCGCTGGGTGGATTGTACAGGGCCAAGGCTGCAACAAAACTCAAGTGTACAGCATACAAGATCAACACTTACAATTGATGGGTGGGTGATCAAACGGAACTAACATTAGTTGCCAGTGGCTATAGCCCTTCTTTTCCAACATCTTCCAATTGAAGTCACTTGAAGTGCTCCCATGTCTGCAGGTCACCTTGTTGCCCATTAGGCATGCAGGTGACACAAGGTTTGCTGAATTGAAAAAGAAATATCAACAAGAGGTTAGCCGAGCATCTGATCCAGTGGCAGGCGGTCACAAAATCGTGGAATAATGGCAGCCCATCCTTGAGTGATGTTTGTGCCCTTTGGACACCTAGCCAACCCATCCACAAACTATGAAAGCTTTTAACAGATGCTAATCTCCAACCAGTTGCACAATGGCTAGATGGCAGGATCAACGGCGTTGAAAGCAGCCCTTCTTTCTGGCCCATCTGGGAGAATGTCTGCATAGCGGTAGTTCCTTAGGGTGCGCAGCCATCACATGCCATACCTCAATGTCTGAAGGAAAATACCCAAAGAGTTCCTGACAGCCTGACAGCAGGCAAAACTGACTTTAGCTGGAACTAGTTTCATATCATACGTCGTGTTTTCTTCTGTCATGTTCCTGTTTCTCAGCCTGAATGCAGTTATGGTAGCATGTCCTCCAGGCAAGCCATCCGAATCCTTTTCGGGAATAGTGATGTATGCTGCCATCCATGGATCTTCAAAATGATAGATTCGAGCAATGGTGCAACCAGGAACCGGCTTCAAGTAAGGATTGCGATATGCCATGGCCTGTGCAGCTGAAGTTTCAATAGCCAAAAAAACTTCAAACGCCTGTACTGTAGTTGGCAACTGTTCATCCCAGCAAATGATTGAAACATTGACCACACACATTCAAAAACAAAACGACTCAAGCTGCGCAACGGCTCATCCACATACTTCTTGTAGGTTGCACGGAGGATGTCGATCTGTCCGAACTGGTATGGTGTCAAAGCCTTCCAACGAAGATGTTCCTGATCAACGTGGCGCTTAATCTCCTCTTTCGTGGGGTATGGCTTCTCTGTCAGCTCCCTCAACGTGGACCAGGTAAAGGTCATCCATTCATAGACGCCCACAGGAAATTGGCCGGAATGGCCCCACACTATGCCTGGTATTGCTAATTAGGTATTAAGTTCAGTCATGTAAAAGCTTTGCAAATCGCAGATTGTTGAACACGTTGCAAATTACAACGAAAAATAAAATATACAATGTCACAACCTAGTCACCCAGGATTTCCTCTTGGGTCTCAATACGAGACAAGGCCAAATACACCCCAGGTGTCCATGACTTGAACTGCTTCAACACATGGGGCAACAAGCACTTCTGTGGAAGCTTCGGAAGCTTCGGAACTGGCAGCCGTGACTGCTTGGGTGCCATTTGAGCAAAAGACTCGACGGGCCTTCTCTCGAGAACAGTGCTCATCTTCCACAAACATGGCAAACATGCAACCCTTCTCTACTAAATAAAGTTACTTCGAGTGATCTCCACCCCCAGAGTTTTATTAGATGCCCTCTGGGTGGCCCTTTCATATGTCTTTTTCCTGATCATATCCTGCAATATAGGCACGGGTGTAGAGCAAATGATAGCAAAATTTGATAGCAAAACCTTTGATACTGCTAGTTCAGTACCAGCTGGATACTGATAGCAAGGCCTACTCCAAGCCATATCTTTGACAGCTGATCATTCTAATTTGACAGCTGGTTAAAATGAATTTAACTTTGCAGCAGATGTCTGTCCCAGCAGACTTGAGGTGTCACGAAGAACCATCGCTCTGTGTCCAGGCCGGTGAATGTTGCGGCATGGATGCGAAGATGATGATGGCCGCGGGGAAAGAGCTTTTCATCTCGCACCTCCGGCCAGTACCAAGGACCTGCGTACACTGCCTTGCACCGACTGCATCGCAGACACAGCAGGTGTCCAGCCTGCAAGCCGAGAGTGAATGTAAAGCATTCGTTGGAATGCATTGCCATCGAAAAAGCACGCCGCCATCCAGTGGACAGACCCCTTTCTGCCAGGCAGGCACGTAGGGTAAGGTCTGCAAAGCCTCGTGGGAGTCGGGGCGCAAAGCGAGGCCACTGGCCGGCGCTTGTGTGACCGCGATGGACGCTGGGCATTGCTGCAGCAGGCGGTCGTAGATGAGGTTTATCTGCTCCAAGGTTGCATTGTATCCAAAATTGGTTCGCAAGAGTTGCTGCGCCAAAGCTGCGCGACCGGGTGCGTCAGCGACGTTGTATGCCAAAGTCAGCATGCCCAGGTGCTCCGGCTGCAACGGCGCGAGCAGTGCCAGGAAGGACGCGACCGGTGGCAATGGAAGCGACATGCGGGCAACGCAGCACAGACTCGAAGCAGCAAAACGGCTGCATATGTACGGCTACGATGTGTGCTCGACAGGTGTCGACGAGAAAAAGCAAAAACCAATGGAATCCACGAACTGCAGGCTTTGAACACAAAAACGGCTGCCTGCCAGGCCACGAGAAAAAGCCACCCCAGTGAATGGAAGTCAGTGCTCCATGTTTTGTCTGTCTCCGAGCCCAGTGCCGCGGACAAAAAAAGACTAGGACTAGGACGCGACCTCACCAGCTAGCGTGCAAAAGCTGCTAATTGCCAAAGCCACCATGCTCAACGGGTGGGTGGGCAGGTCCAGCAGGAGCACCAGCAGGAGGCTGTGGAGGGTGTGTGATGTCGTAGCCCAACGTCTCCAAAGACTCCTTCCACGTCTCTGCCTGCACAGGGATCCAGGCACCAACGGAAGGTGCTCGAGGAGGCACGGCGGTCTCTGCCAGCGTCCCTTGGCAATAAGCATCCCACAGCTTCCCAGGCACACCTTTGTCAATGGCCAATTCTGCAGAAAACCACCCACGCACGCCATCAATTTCCGGCTCGGCTGCGAAAAAAGATCCACGGTTCTGGGGCTGAGAAGCTGCATGCCCCGCAGCAGCAAGGGACCCACCCCCAGCCAGCCCTTTCCGCAGCAATGGCTTCGTGTTTTGGTCCTTCATTGCCTCGGTCTCAACCTCGAACATCCTCTGGTATAGCTTTTCCATGGCTTGGGAGACAACACGGATGACACCAGAAGAGTTCGTTGCACCGGGATGGCACAAGCAAATCCATAGAGTTGAAGGCACCAAAATGCTGGGGCACAATTCCATGCGATCCCGTGGAGACAGTTGCCCGCAACAAGCAGCCAGCGCCAAAGTAAACCAAATCCAATGGACACTCTGCGTGTTGGCAAGCATCTGTGAAACTGCCACGACCTCAGGGAGTAAGGCTTTCGCCTTGGCTTCATCTGGAAGTGGCACTTGTCGAAATGCGTCTAACTGCACATTGAGGTTCGGTACCTCTTCTGCTTTGCGCTTCCGCTGCACAGCCATGATGCACGTGTAGAGGAGCGCTGGAGCGTCGTTGTACTCTTGAACACGGGACGGCTGGCAGAGGATGCGAGGATGTGGGGCTGAAAAGCTCCGAGCATGGCTTCACAAAACGGAGCGCCGGACCAGCACGGCATTGTCACGTTGAGGCTGCTGTAAGTACCTCTCCAGGAGAACGAGTTCCAACCACCCAACTGCATCGTGTCTGTTTGGGCAGAAAAGCTCCGAGCATAGCTGTAGAAAACTGAGAACCGGACCAGCACGGCATCGTCACGTTGAGGCTGCTGTAAGTACCTGTCCAGGAGAACGAGTTCCAACCACCCGACTGCATCTTTTTTCTTTGCGAACAGCTGCCCAACAACAGCACAGAGATGATGCTGAGTGTGAGCAGAAGCGAAAACTCCGTAGTATGCCCTGGACCTCGGCCGGCAACACCGCCCCCGGTACACGCTGGCAGCAGACTAGCGAGAGGAGGTGTAAGTCTGAGTGTGCCACAGCCGCAACGAAGAAGGGGGCTGCAGTACCTGGAGGGCGGCGGAGCGAGAACCTGTGGGCACTGGTTGCGTGGTACCGGCGCCGCGACATGCGCGGGTGGTGTGGTCCCAAAGATCTCGACCGACATGACACCCCTCGGCGCTGCTGCAAGTTCGTGACGAAACCGACACACCTAGAAAATTAGACGTGTGTAGGACGTAGGAGACCGACCACACGACGCACCGACGTAGCAGTCGAGGTCACCAGACATGCGTTGACATGTGTATGACGTCATGTATGTATCTGTGGGGAAACATACATCGGTAGGAAATGACAGGTATGTATGTCTGTTATGGGTATGTATGAGACATACGTTGCACAGTCGTCGACGTGCGAAGGGGCTCGCTTCGCTCGCCCCGCGGGGGAGGCGCTGCGCCCTCCCCCGCACCCCCTCCTGCGATTTATGAGTGACACCCCTCACCGCTGCTGCATGTTCGGGACGAAACAGATACACGGAAAACATTACACGTGTGTATGACGCATGGCTATTAGACGTGTGTATGACGTCATGTATGTGTGTGTGGGGACACATACATCGCTAGAAAAAAATGACAGGTATGTATGTCTGCGTGCGTACGACGCATGGGTATTAGACGCGTGTGCAGGACGCATGAGACCGTCGCGCAAGGGGCTGGGACTGCGTGGGGGTAGTTGCATCATTCGAGGCAGGGGCCCGGGGTAGTAAGAGATCACCAGACATACGTTGCACAGGCGTCGACGTGCGCAGGGGCTCGCTTCGCTCGCCCCGCGGGGGAGGCGCTGCGCCCTGCCCCGTACCCCCTCCCGCGATTTCAGAGTGACACCCCTGGCCGCTGCTGAATGTTCGTGACGAAACAGACACACCTCGGAAATTGACGTCTGTCTGACGTATGGGTACTGGGTGGCGGCACTGACGTCTGGGTCCTGGGGTGCGGTACTGGCATATATATATATAACATAGATACCTGGAAAACTTGGCATGCGTGTATGTATGTCTGGGAATTAGGCGTGTGTAGGACGTATGAGAACGTCGCGCAAAGGGCTGGGACTGCGTGGAGGTATGTATGTATGTTCAAGGTATGTATGTGTGTCTGGGGGGAACATACATACCTAGAAACTAAAGGACTGTATGTATGTTCCATGTATGTATGTTTCATCATTCGAGGCAGGGGTACTAATAAGTTACCAGACATTTTCTGCGTATGTATGTTTGGGCTAACATACATACTTTGTTTTCGGAGGTTAGTAAGTATCTGGCAGGCATCCCCTGGCTCCCCCCCTATCAAGGTATGTATGTATGTATGTATGTCGAGGGAAACATACATACGTAGAAACTATGGGTATGTATGTATGTCTGGGTGTGTGTCTGGGGAAACATACATACCTAGAAAATTCTAGGTATGTATGTATGTCTGGGGAAACAGACATACCTAGAAACTAGAGGTATGTATGTATGTCAAAGGTATGTATGTCTGGGGAAACAGACATACCTGGAAAATGATAGGTATGTATGTATGTCGGGGAAACATACATACCTAGAAAACTATAGGTATGTATGAATGTATGTCTGGGGAAACATACATACGTAGAAACTATGGGTATGTATGTATGTCTGGGGAAACATACATACCTAGAAACTAGAGGTATGTATGTATGTCAAAGGTATGTATGTCTGGGGAAACATACATACATACCTAGAAACTCGAGGTATGTATGTATGTCTCGGGAAACATACATACCTAGAAAACTATAGTTATGTATGTATGTCTGGGTGTGTGTCTGGGGACACATACATATATGTATGTATGTCTGGGGAAACATACATACCTAGAAACTAGAGGTAGGTATGTATGTCAGAGGTATGTATATCTGGGGAAACAGACATACCTGGAAAATGATAGGTATGTATGTATGTCTGCGGAAACATACATACCTAGAAAACTATAGGTATGTATGTATGTTGGGGCTAACATACATACTTTGTTTTCGGGGGTTAGTAAGTATCTGGCAGGCATCCCCTGGCTCCCCCCCC
>CAXAMN010008569.1:35847-90663 GCA_963970005.1 Durusdinium trenchii
TAAAGTCCTGCCGTGCTCGGCGCGCTCGAACTGCTGTGCTCTCCCCCTCCATCTTCGCCCTATATCCCCTTCTTCGCTGTGTCTGCTCGAGCCGCCAAAACTGCGAGCGCCGCCAATCATTGATGCATTAAAAGTTCGAAAAAACCTGTGTTAGAGAACTAGGATAACTAGAAATTAACTGAGGCTAAGTTCAATGTAAGTAGATCAAGTCTATTTCGTAAGTTCGACCTACTTACTTATAAATTACACAAATCTCACTTGTTCTAGTGTAACTAACTGAGATCTGCCCTTCAAACTTATGTTACTTAGGTCGAGTTATCGAAGTACAAGTTGACTTATCGAACTTTAAGTTAACTTCAAGTTAACTCCAAGTTCAGTAACTAAAACGACTTACACAGTACCATACTGGAACCGACAATTTTGGAACGCTCTCCCAAAAAAACGCCATCATGCCCAGATGATGTAAAAGATACTGTCATGCCCAGTTGATGGTGCTATCAGTGGGTGTGGCATCACTCGCATCACAAGGGCCCTCACAAAGCGACCTTTTGTCAACCCTTTGTTTTGCTCTCCACCGAAGGTTCACCCTTCCAAACCTTTCCTTTTCATCTGTCCCCCCCACCCGCTACAACTCACATCGTTCGCAGTCTAGCCTATCGGCTAGCTTTCGGCTTTCGTATAACATTGATCATGCTGCGTGTCATCGACTGATAGGGTCACCCAGCTTGGCATTGGACCATCTAAAGCAATCATGTCATGCTTGCCGAGAGCCTTCCAACCAGCTCGCACAGATGTTGCCAATGCTTCCATGGCATGTTCATCCGCCTGGCAGGTGCAGTAGCAGTATCAGGATTCGGATACTCTAACATGCAAATCTTCGCATAACAATCCTTGGGGTCACGAGGCATTGGAGACCCCGACAAACCGCGGCTCCAAGGAAACCAAATTGAACCATCTGCCCTATTTATTGCAAAAAAGCACTTCAACAACTTGTACAGGGCCTGCTCAAGGTAGAGAGTTGACTCTGCGCTCATCTTTGTCAGCCGTGACTTTATCTTCTCAGATTTGGCCTGAACAGTGGTGGCATCACCCGCTCTACGCTGAACCAGCTTGACCTAGCTGGATCCTTTCATGCCCAAGCCTTTTCAGTGCTTTCCACTTTGTTTGTCTCCTGCCTGCAGAGCTTGAGACGTTGATCGTGGATGAGGTTTCAAACAGTGCGAGCATGCAATAACATGCATCATTCAGCATCCAAAACCGCAAATTGATGCCTCCTCACACCGTCGAACACCGTTCGAACATGGTCTTTCAGGAAGGCCAGCGCCCTTTCCTCGCAGGAAATGCTCGGCGCAGCATGGGACGACGTTGCATTTACCACAGGAGGCAGAACTCCCTGGCCTTCAGACGTGCGCTGTAAATTTACTCGAGCAACATGCACAATATGTTGCACCCAACATTGGAGACTTGCTGAGTGTGAGGAACAAGCAAACCTGCAGTAGCGTATTGCAGGCCTGCCATGCATTCACCTGCTTCATGTTGTCCAAATCAATCTCTTGGACACGCAGTTGCTCCTGAAGCGTAGCCTGATTGCAGAATCATGAAGTCCGGACTTGGTGTTGATTATTGTTGATTGTGTCTTGCTAGGAAGAGGGCGATCAGCTGCTGCTGCATGATCGCCAGGATCTTGAAGTTTGTATTCTCCTGCTGCAGCTCTTCCTCAGCTCAGCTGTTGGTAACCTCTTGCTTTAGTGACAGATATGGCAACCCGGGCAATTGGCACCGTCTTGACACATGCTGACTCAACACCAGCGAGCTGCGGGAGTTTCAAGGTCCAAGTCGCCGAGCTCTGTCCAAACAGCTTTGGAACATCCTCTTCTTCAAACAAGTCTTCACCTTTTGAGGATCCTCAAGACTGTAGAAGTGGTGTCGAAAGCCGTCTAGTATGTAAGCTCAGGATTCTGATGAGATGCTTGAAGGCTCAAAATTAAAATGGCTGGAGCTCTGCACCTCGAAATGGGAAACCGGGTTCAGTTTGGCGTGATTCGTCAAAAACACTTCTCCTGAGCAGCTTCTTGTGGAGGGTGTCTCTGGCCCTTCAGCTCCACCCTGACACTCCTCGGAAAACATAACAGCACATCTAGAATGACCAACCTTTGCAAACTCAGGAACTAGCACAAGGCTTCTGTACAACCATCTTTCGACTTTCGATCTTGTAGCGAGTGCCATGAAGAGAATAGGTTGGTCAGAATCTGCTGAGAAGAGCTTGGATAGCTTACTACCAGCATTTACCTCAAAATCCCCGTCTATAATTCAAACATATTCAAACAACAATTGCCGCAATGGAGCTTCTGCATCATGAGGCGAACGGATGGTCCTGCAATGGTCTGATATCCGACGACAAGGGACAAATCCGGTCGATGCTGGTTCTGGATGCTTGTCTGGATCACTCACTTTGCTTGAAATTTGTTTGAGCTAAAAGTCTCTCAGTTCAAAATAACTTGGCGGAGCTGCCAAGGAGAACAGTGTAGCTCCTTGTGCAACACAAGGGGCAGCTATCTTGGACAGCTTCAGGCCTCTGAGATGGCATCTTCATACATGTTTGGGCAATCGCTTTCATTGACAACGGTTCTACTTCAAGTCAGGGAATCACTCACAAGCAACTTGATTGTAGGTGGCTACATACTACATAAATACATAAAATCATATAAATACTTATCCTGGATCCGTACTAAAGCTGTTGTGAGTTTCTAAAAGTCATCCATGAAGCCCGTTATATAAACAGCTTCTGAGAAAGTGAGCGGTGCAAAAAAGCAACAATGGCACGTAACTGGCAAATTACCGAGTGGCCCATTGAAGCCACACAGAGCTAGCTCTTGCTTCATGCCGAGGAGTTCCATGGCTGCAGCCAAATCACGTTGGGCAGGCGGGCCTGCCGAAGAACCGCATGTAATGGTCTGGAATGCTCTGACTGTGACTGGACTTGATGCTAAAGCTGCAGGTAGGACCTCTCGTTGAATTTGTGATTCATGGACTCAAGGAAATAAATCTGCAAGCCTCCTGGACTTTTGGCCAAGAAGCAAGCAGAATGGGCCTAAAGCAGGTGAACGCAATGGAGCCTGAAATGGCCAAGTGAGGCGGCAAGCCATTTGAATGCACAAAGTGCAGCACACACCGACACCTGAACTGGCTGAGAATCATATTGAGCCGTTTGCCCTTCTTTGTGTCAACACTTGTTTAAAAGCTCGCTCCAAATGCCAGCCAAATCAAGAATCTCATGACATCAAGCCCGCTCCGGGCATCGAACTGAGCATTTACAGTACTATTTACGTCTACAAAATGCTACGAGCTCGAATTTCAGCGATGCTGAGTCCGCCTCTATGCTTCACTAAGTGAAGCAACAACTTAATTCACAAACATGCTCCTGTTTCTCAACAAAAGCAAGCCTGCACAAAACTTGCATGATGGGGTGCAGTGGCTACAAGCCCAAACTGCCACGCTGGGAAGAGACAAAACAAACGCAAATGCGAGCACATTGACTACCTCTCCTTGAGGCTGTCTGTGGCGAGCATGGCTTGCTTTCAGGGGGTACCCACCATCATTGACATCTTCGCTTTTGCTTTCACCAGGACTACAGGCTACTGAGTCGCTGTTGGCTGATGGTGGCCTTCGCTCTGCAAGAGTTCCGGCTTCTCGGGCTCAGCAGGCGCAGCAAGCAGTCTCAAGCTGCACAGCACACGCCTGCTTCTTCCCTCCCAGAGTGCAAAATCTGCAAAAGGGGCAAGCCCCCAGGAGCGCCAAATGCGGTTGCTCAAAGCGCTTTCCTCCGGGACGAAGGTTTCACACATTCCACTCTTTCGCTCACTCACACACTCATTCCATCTCTCTCTCTCTCTCTCTCCCGAAAGTCCAAGACAAAGCACTGGGCGTAGGCCCTAGGCAGCTCGGTTACGTTATTTTACATATCATGTCTCAAACATCGAACATGAGTCAAACTTTGTGAAGTTCTGGCAAGCCCACTGACTGCCAAAAAACAATGCGCACAATGAAACACACAAAATACATCTCCAGCATATCCAGCCTTGGATTTTCAGCAAGGGCCACCAACCAGTCGCTGTTGGCGAGGTGGTGTTCTTGCTCCGCGTACCAGCTTGTCTGGCACGGCCCACAGCCCAGGCTCTCAGGCTGAACTCGTGCCGTTATCTGTATCATTCTGTATCGAGGAAAGCTGCACACGGGCATGCAGCGGCTTGCCACAAAGAAAGCCAAAAGCACAAATCTCACTTGCTTCAAAATGTGCTTCCCTCATCTTGCCTCCAGTTTTGGGCGAGACTTTGCATATTACACATTGGAACTTTTTGAAGGTTGCAAAGCTTCGAACAAAATCAAAAGAAACGAGGAGCGGGGTTCCACAGTTCAATCAGCCAGACCTTGGGAAGTGCAAGGATCTTCTGATCTGCTAATCTTGAGGACTGCACATCTGGCATCGGCAATCTGGCAAGTGCTCAAATTCAATGAGATAGAGCGGCAGACTCGAAGCCTTGTCATACAAGACGTACTCTCTATGATCCACACATCCGCCTTCGGCTTTTGTAAGGGCTACCACCGAGTCGCTGTTGGCGGGTGGCATTCTTCGCTCCGGGCACATAAGTCTTTGGTAGTGTGGATTGCCCAGCAAGGCTCTGACTACAAGCACAGTCTGGCACAAGCCTCCATTCTTGCGTTCCACATCATCATCGCCGGCATAGCGGAAGCACTTTGAGGCATTGTGGGCGAAATAGCTCCCTTGCCCAAACATGGCACCAGTGCCAAGACCAGCATATCGAGGATCAAATCCGCTGGTCAAGATTCCGTTGATCTTTGCACTGGGTGATCCGTGAAAAAGGAGCACTTCATTGAGGTTCACCCCAGAGTCTGGGCAATGACAAACTTCTTCAATGGATCGTCGATTCTGGAGAGACTTTCCAATCAATGTCTTGATGTCTTGCAAGGGTTCGCAACTCTGTCCAGCCCTTTCTTCCAATAGTTCCTCTCGCCGCTGTGCATACCTCTTCAAAAATGTCCTCAAGGTTTGCGTTTCCATACTTCAGAACACTGCCACACAATGTGTGAAATTATCCCCGCCTAACCGAACCTGACTGATCCTGACCCTCTGACTCTGTACTTTTGTGCTTGACACATGGCCGCCAACACCGCTAACGCCCCACGGGCCTGTTTTCGATCTTTTGTACCTCCAACACCTTGACACGAGCGGTTGGGCACCACAGTGATGGATCTCGAGCATGCCGATGCTTTACCAATGACCTTGTAAAAAGCCACTCCACCTTGCAAGTCAGGACACAGCGCGCTTGGTTGGCAAGGTAGCCTTGACTTGAGGACATGTTGGGGTTGCTGAGGCCACGGCGAAACTGAACTCCGTCTTGTCAGCAGGGACCACGGATGTCCGCAATGACACGGTGCTTTCGTGGGGCAAAGCGCACGCTGCCTGACATGGTAAGCTCAAAAACAACCTACGAAACAGGGCTAGTACCTTGGGCTTTATCCTTAGCATGTTCATCTGCACGAGATCTCGAAAAAAATGGATGTTCAACGAACTGATATACTCAGGAATGTCGACGAATGGATCTGGGCCACTTGTTTGCATGAGACAAAAGCAAAGCGTCCTTTGGTAGCAGCATATTGCAGCTCAACATCATCAACGGCTTGCTATCAAGTTTAAGATATATCATTCACCAACATGCCTCCCGTGCTCACCACTAGCCTTCCAACCAGCTTGCACAGAGGTTGCCATTGCTTCCATGGCGTGTGCATCCGCCTGTGGCATCCAGTGTGGGAGGAATTTTATCAACAAACATGGGAAACATAGAGAAACCATAGGGCCTGCTCACGGTACAAAGTCCACTCAGCGCTCTTCTTGGCCAGCTCTGACTTCAGCTTTTCCAAGGATTTAGCCTACACTGAAACCACATCAATCATTCTGCTATGCTCAACGCCCAAGCCTTCTCAGTGGCCTCGGCTTCATCTGGTTCTGGCAAATGCCTGCCAAGTGTCTCAGCTTCAGAAACTGCAGGACGCAGGGCAGGCATGCAAATTGGGTCATCTCTTTTGGGTATTTGCGATATTCTACCACAACATGCAATTATATATCCAAGGACATAAACCAACAACAATCAGAGCAACAAAAAGAGAGGTGAGCTATGTCGCCATGTTGGCCCCTCGTTGCCTCTTCTCACCGTCAAAGGGCCTCTGAAGCTGGCTTTTCAAGGAGGCCAGCTCCTTTTCCTTGCAGGAAGGCGCATGACACCATGTTGCATGTTCTACAGAAGGCACTCGCTTGTGACCTGCAAATCGGTTCTGTACTGTGCAGCATCTTGTAAAGTAACGAGCTGTTCCCACTCACTTGAAACACGCCCAATATTTAGCACCCAACTTAAAGATTTGCCGAGTGAGGAAGAGCGCCCCCACGGTAGTGTACCAGGCCTGCCATGCATTCACCTGCTTCATGCTGTCCAAATCAATCTCTTGGACGCGAAGTTGCTCCTGAAGGGTGGCCTGAGTGCAATAAGAACATCGAGAAGTCAGGACTTGGTGAATGTCTTTTTGGTCAAGGGGCGATCAGCTGTTGCTGCATGTCATAGAGCATCTTGAAGTTCGCATTATGCTTCTGAAGCTCTTCCTCAGCCAGTTGCAATCTTTCAACTGTTGTTGGGCAATGTTGGGCACATACCCCACTTTCTTCGCTTGGACTGCGAGCCTGAACCTTTGGAGTGGCCTCTTCGTCAAGCAACTCTTCACCTTCAGATCCTCAAAGTCGGCAAGTGCTGCGCAATTCTTTGCCAATTCAGATCGGCTTGTCTCGAGGCGATTCGCCATAAAGCTTCTCCTGAGCAACTTCTTGTGGATGGTGTCTCCGGACCCTCAGCACCATCAGGACTTCTGAAAACGGAGCGCATCTGGAAGTATGGAATGTCACAACTGGTCTGATCTTGTACGGGAACCTAAGGCATCTGGCATACCCATCTAGCTTGACTTCTTGACAAAGAAAAAGAACATATAGGCAGCTTGATGAGCATGTTCTGTTGCACCCTGCAACTCAAGGCAAACAGCCGAGTATGCATCCCGATATGTCAAGTATGTTATATAGATTGTTCAAACATAATATACTCAGAAAGTTCTCTGGCATAAAAAATGCTGCTAGAACTGCTGCTGTATGCTGCTGTGGAGCTTTCCCATCGTGAGGCAAAGGTATGGTCCTGCAAATAGCTGCAGGAATCGTGATTCGTCATTGTTGCACTCTTGAGGTTATTTCTGTCGACGTATGAGAGAGATCTGATGCTGGCCCCTCTTGTGATCTAAGAATGCTTGGAGGGACTGCTTTCAAGCATGGCATGGGACAATGGCGCTCCTGGTGAGACACAAAGGCCAAGACTGAAGTGCGTCAGGCCTCTGATCTGGGAGCCAACATGAGCCAACCCATTTGTATATCTCATATCACTTAGCAGACTTAGCAAAAGCTAAAGGCCAAAGGGTGTAACAAAAAATAACAAAAGAATGCTTCTGCCGAGTGGCCCGTTGAAACCACATGATGTTGGCTCTTGCTTCATTCTGAAGAGTTCCATGGCTACAGCTAAAGTCACCTCCAACCCTTTGCCGGTTAAAGTAACATGTTGAATGGAGCGCGAGCCCGTTGTCTTGCCAAAGTGGGAAATGCTCTGACATGCTGTGACTGCGGTCGGAGGTAAAGTGATAGACACTGGTAGTAGGAGATGCCGTTGACAACAGTGCATTCCAACAAAACCCCCATGCAAGCCTCCTGGACGTTTGGCCGCGAAGCAAGCAAAGTGGGGCTAAAAGCAGGTGAATGTAATGGAGACTGAAATGGCCGAGCGAGGTGTGGCGCAATTGATGTGCCGAAAGTGGATCAATCAGGAGACGTATTGAAAACTCGACTGGCCAAACGCCAGCCAAAGTAACAAATGTAACAATTGCATGCCAGTCAGTACATTTGTGATCTGGCTCTGAGCACAAGCCAAGCAAGCTCTTTGAGAAAATTTGGCAGCAGGTGAGCCCGCCTCTGTACTTCACAAACTCGGCAGTAAAACTAATTCACAGACTCTATCACGCTTCTCTAGAGAAGCAAGCCCGTGCAAAACTTGCACAGTGGCGCAGAGCGCCAAAAAAGCACCGAAACACGTGAGACTACTACCACCAGTGCTTGATCTTTGACAAAGGCAGCCTTTGCTTTGGGGAGATTCTCTCTTATCGCTCTCATCATGAACTCTCTGCATCTTCACCAGGGCTACCAGATGCCTAGTCGCTGTTGGCGGGTGGCATCCTACGCTCTGGGTGAAAGAGTTTTGGTTCAGCAAGCCCAGCAAGGCTGTCAAGCTGAATGATTGCCTTTGTCGTCCTTGTCTCTCTGCGGTGCAAAAATTTTGGGCAGCTTGCTGAATGCCGCAGAAGCTGCTTCAAGTAACTCGCCTTGAAGGGACAAACCTTTACAGCAAACACACATCTCTAATCTACAGTATATGATTGCTGAGCCCAAGTACGTTTGGATATTAAATAATATACTCATAGCCCAAATTCCGAAGACTACTACTTTTGGCAAACTTTCGCACGGGGCACCAATTATAATTGGCATCTGAGCAAGGAGCCTTTGAGATACTTTGAACACATATTGTGAGGCACGCGCTCCCCCCAGAAAGCTGTTCCAAGTTGGACCTCCTAAGCTCCTATTTTGGAATATATAATTTGCGAGTGGATCTTAATCAGCGAAGTTTGAAGCTATCACTGACGGTCCATAAGCGGCGTAGCGTCGGAACGGAAACCGCACCTTTTCTAGTCGCTTGATCCTTGAGCCAAAGTACATATGGTACATATATATGTACAAGTTGCACTGTACGTGTCGCTGCACTTCCATTCGCACCCCCCATGTGAACGGCAACAATATGTTCCGATCACACACGAAAATTTAGGGATGTAAGTGCTATAAAGAAATTGTATGATTTGCCGCGAGACTCATATGAGGCTCATACTACGAAACATGCTGGACTAAAGCGGACTTTTACATATAAAGTGTGCAACTATGGCTCAGAACCTTTGAAAAAAAAATCGAATTGAACAAGTGAGACAGTCACGAGGCCTCGCTCAGTATCCACTCAAAAGAGCATCGCTTTGATGTAGATCCGAACTGGTGACTTCCACGTAGATGTCACATTGGCAACTGACTTCACACTCCTCAAAAGATGTAGGTTTTGGTTTGGATACACTTACAGAACGGCAAGTCGGAGAGACAGTCGGTGATTGTCTTCCTTCCATTATGCTCATGGTATCAAATCGTCAATCCGAATTTGCAACGATACACTTATAGCGTTTCAGGTCAGATAAACATCCGGTGAATGATCTCCTCCCTGGTTTGCATGGTATCCTCATAGTCGTTCATAGAAATCACCACTGGTGATAACCTCTCCATCCACGATGATCCCAGCTGCCCTGAGCATCCCACCGATCATCTTCTCCCTTCTTGGACTTTCCCTTGGACTTGCTCTTTCCCTTCCCCTTTTCAGAAGGTTGAGGTACTTCGCGACGTTCTTGCGTTAGCGCCGGCCTCCAAGATGTTCCAGATTGGCCTCCCCCTTTGGAATGTCCTCGGGATGATGAAGAAGTTGTACCTTCTGTTGCATGTGCGTTGGCGGCAAGATCTTCCTGCAAAGCTTGCTCAAACACACCGGTAGCACTGGATGGTGATTTATCATGTGGTCTGGCTTTTGGAGCAGCCTTCGCCTTGTTCTCATCTGCTGATGAGGGCCCGAAACTCTTAGGTGCTGTTGAAGGTTTTGGCTCCTCACTTGGTGCTGACGACGGCTTGGCCTCGGTTCTGGGTGTAGATGCTGGCTTTGCCTCAGCTCTTGACGAAGATGCTGCTTTCGCTTCAGACTTAGTCGTTGATGTTGACTTAGCTGTTGCCTTGGCTGCCTGCTTCTTCTTGCCCTGAATCTCCTTGGCCCTATCTCCAAAGCCTAGACGATTGGTAAGAGCTTGAACATGCTTATGTTCTACCACGCTCATCCATCTCTCTGTATGTCCAACGTTGGGGTTTCTGGCCATTGACTCTATGACTTCCTGAGCTTGTGGGGGCAACCTGATTTCATGTTGATCAATGATCAACAGAATAGACTTCTCCCACTTGCTCTTCATTCTCGAGTACATGATGTCCAGAGGATCGATCACCTTGTGGTAGGGTGATGTAATGTCGGTTCTAAAGTAAGAGTATGTCCGACACCCATAAATCGCATGGATGCACTTCTGTACCAATTCAGTCATTGCGCTGGCTTTCTTCGCTTTCAACTCCTCAAGCTGGGCATCAGTCAAGTTGGTGGAGTATTCGAAGTTGCCATATTCCTCCTTGAAGGATTGCGGAGTATGACCAAATGATAGGATCGCGAGTGCCACCTTGCAAATGAATTGCTCTCCTCTGAATCGGTGCCAGGCCTCCTCAGTTGTAATATTGTTGTCGTTGGCAAAGATTAACATCATGTCATCTGTTGGATCCAATGGTCTCCCATCGTCATCGATTTCAGTGGAATCCCCTGTACCGAACTTGCTTATCACATCCAGGCGCTTCCTTTTCCAATTTGCTTTGAAGTCGGTAAGGCTGGTGCAATAGTAGCTCTTGTACATCAGGGAGATCATGTTCAGCACACATTTGACCACATACCTATCCATCAAACCCGATGCATTCATGGAGACGTCCTGACAGTAGGCTCTCTCTTGATGCGCATAGATTCGAGGTTCCGGTACTCGACAATAGATGGGGAGGTTCCTTCTTCGGGATTGAACTCGGTCGCTCCATGCTGTGCATAGTATCCCGGTTCATCACGATCTGTCGGTCGATTCGCCTCCGGATGTAAGTCGTCGGTGACGTCTTCATCCTCGGGCTCACCATCTTGACGTTTCTTCCCCTCATATTGTTGTGTGCTCCTCTGGATCTCGATGATCACGTTTCGTTCGTCTTCATCTTCTAGATCAGAATCACGACCGTAGTCGATCTCGTCCTCATTGAAAGATGGGGTCTCGACATTGTCACTCTTGAAGTTCTCTGCACCATCAGACGGTTTGGAAGGATCTGGATTGTCCATGTCCTCGTCGTCATCAGCTGCTTCAGTTTGAGCGATGTCTTCTTCCCAAGCCTTTCTGATCTCGTCCATAGTGGCCTGGTCCAATATATCTTGATCATCATGTTCAGGCTCCCTCTTTTCCTTCTTTTCCTCTTCATCGTCGCTCACAAGATCAACGGGTGAATCGGAAATGACAGTGTTGCGAATACCACACGAGAGTAGCCTGCCTTGACAAGATAGACACACGGACAAAGATGAAGAAGTCAAATGCATACATGATGGACACAAAATATTGCCATCCACGTTGCGATACCCTTCACATGTTCTGGAGATGATTTCGTCCCAAGTTTCCTCACTGATGGAATCCTCGGTCAGCTCTCCATTGTTATCGAATTGTACTTCATCGATAAGGGACACGAGCTTTTGGACGTTATCATCTGTCGCCGAGGCTGACTTCGTGACTTCGTCGGCTCTCTCGAGGATGGTATGCTTCTGAGCAACCCAAAGTCCATGACGTGCCGCTAGAACAACTTGCTCTCCAGTGCTTCCCAGCAGGAGTCTCCTCCATGCCTGAACGTGGTCGTCCCAATACCAAGCACCTCGTACACATCTCCATGGAACTTCTCTAAAAACAACAGTGTAGGAATTCTCCGAAATTCTTCCCCCAAGCTTCCTCAAAGTCATGATTGGAACATAAAGGCAAACGGGCATTCCCACTCTTGGCCATCTTGATCTCAGAATCTTTGATGATCGATCATCCCACGGCGCAAAGTGGTTGAAGAAAACACTACCTCTATATCCCTCCGTTCCACCAGGGACAATTCCTAGTTTCATGATTGACTCAATATTGGAAAGCGATGTCATGTGAAAGCTTCCTCCAAGCTGCATTGCCACATTCTCTGGAATGAGATGTGAAGTCCACACAGGATATATTGACACATCCTCTTCAAGAACAGTCTCTCTTCCAGAATTGTGAGAGGCAACAGCTCGAATTGCACAAGGAACGATCCAACGTTCATGCTTCAGAAATGACGGTGCGTCTGTGCCGTAAAACATGAGGTTTGCCCAGTATTGCCTTTCCTCTTCGAGTGAGACATCCTCCTTTGAGATGCGAATGGCGGCAATCTGATAGCGTACTCTGTTCTGCAACTTCTTTGCATGCCACATCGCCTTGCGTAAATACTGGTATCGCTCTGTCTTGACATCTTGACGATGCCGATCACCTGGGATAGTACTGATATCGACACCATCGTTGAAGACATAGTCATATTCCAGGATCTCATCGATGTTCACCCATCCACCCTCATTGCACTTCGGGGACACATGAGGTTTTCGACCGCGGTGCGATTGAATCCCATTATGCTTTCCCACTCCATGCCTGAGTAGTCTATTGAGTCTATGGCTAACCTCGTTGACCCTCTGACTCTCCTCGCTGAACTTGTCGATGCGAGTTGCTGGGTTCATCTTTGGTGGATCCGTGAAAGTTGCATCTCTCTTCGGTCCATTCCAGTACTCCACATAGAATGTAACTCCGTACTGTGGAATGATCTCGATGCTTCCTCTATCGCAAGTCACCTCAATCTGCCGATATCCAACCTTTTGAACTTGTTGTGGGTCAGGAGCAAGGTCCTTCACTTTGGGCATCTTTATTCCGAGTGCTGCAGCCTCCTGAATAAGTGCATCAAGTTCCCACTTTCCATTAGGACCTGATCTATCAACCCTGTGATTTGCGACCCTGTACTCTCCTCCTTCTTTGTCATCGGCAATGTCAAAGAGGTCGACGGGCTCTTTGAATCTGGTGACGAAACTGGCGTTCCCAAAGGCCTTCTTGGTTGCCTCGACCGCTTTCGCGTATTCCTCTTTTGCAGAGTCTGACGATTGTGGTCTACCTTTGGCTCTCGGAGAGTGAGGTGGTACCTTACCTCCTAGTTCCGGCTCTTCTTCGGGAAGTTCAATATCTTCATCATCCACATCCATGTAGTCTTCGTCTTCGACGTCTTTGGATGACTTTGCTTTCCTCTTTCGGCTTTCAACATCACGTCGGATGATTGCCTTGTCGTCCTCGGTAAAGCACTTGCGCATAGTTTCCTCCATGTAAGAGAATGAGTTCATCAACTCGTCCTTCTTCTCAGTGTTGGGACAAATAGCCAGGTGATGTTGGTTTGAACCACAACAATAGCACACCTTTTGGCTCACTGCGCGTGCTCTGACCCTTCTGAGGTTGTCATAGGCGGCTTTCCAGTTGGAAGCGGTTGCTGTACCTTGCCCACTGCGCTTGGCAGCTCTTTTCCGTTCTTCAGTATCTGGATTCGATGTCGGGTAGTGCGACCATGTTTTCGTCGGGGATACTGAACGACCTTCCCCATCCTTGTAGTCTTGCGGATCAAGCTCAGGCGTAGGTGGTTCAGGTTCCTCGACTCCTGGAGTGGTACTCGCCGGGTCGGCTTCGCCATCCTTCATCTCTACATCAGGCTCTTCCGTAGACGTTCTTTTGGGCTCTGGGGCTATGGCCAGTCGTACCATTCTCCTGAACTCTGGTCTGGTAGCATACCTGGACATGACGGCATCGATACAGGCTCGTTCTTCAGCTGTAACATGGAGCCCTGAAGGTTTATTCCTCTTGGTGTTGTCATTGATTGATTTTCGGCTCGCTGCATAGAAGTGAAGAAAAGACATTTCTATACCTCTTCTGCATTCATTGATCTGAGCCCAATCCTCGAACAGCGTGTCTTTGAAGATGCCGGCCAATTCGAGAACACCAGTCCAAAACTCCATGATATCGCCCGCAAGCTCAGAATTTGTAACAGTCCTATATTCATTCAACGAGAAGACGTCCTGGTACTCCTTGTGCGTGAAGAAATATTGGATGTAGTCGTGGTACGCCACATTCCCATAGTCCATATACGCTCGGAAGCCATAGTCTTCACTGTCTGGATCATAGTCTCGGTGGATGAAAAGAGTGGATCCCTTCCCTTGGGTACAGTACTGTTCCACAAGTTCCGACGGGGCTCTGATTCCACCATGATGCGAAATAGCTTTCAATGCTCCTTGAATCCAAGGCGGATTCTTCCTGGATAGCATCATCGCACCCTCGACCATGAATTCACGGAGATTCTGCGCTGGATACAAACGGTTCCATTCAGCATTCTTCTCCCAAAGGACTCTAACTCTCACTGCAGTTTCCCAAATGCTTTCTCTTTCTTGTTGAATCGTGGGAGTGCCGCTCTGAACACACCAAAAGTTGAAGTTGCAATTCACACAATGGCTTCTATTGTCTTTGTGTGTGTTCCAATCCTCGGATGCATCATGTTTGTTGCAATCTTCACAAAGATATGGTGCGGCATCTGCAGTGGCTTTGTAATTCTCAACTCTCCGATTTCCCGTCATCCAATATTCCATCCTGTCCTCCTCAGGCTCCGGATCTTTCAGAACGAATCTGATGTCCCTCCATTCGGTACCTTGACTGAAGCTCCCACCAACAGTATGCTTCGTGCTGGTCTTCTTCGGTTGCCCATCACTCGCCGACATAGCAACGTTCAAGTACCTGTCGAAGTTGTCCTGAGAAATTGGGACCTGGATCTCGTCCTCTGCCATGTTGTTCACAGCACTGACATGAACTTTATTCATTGAACACAATAGGATGACCCTTTCTCTCGTGAGTTGTTTCTCCATCACAGCCCAAATCTTGTTCTTGTCGCCGCCTGTGATATAGTTCGCACTGGGAGCACCTGCAACTGAGTACATAGCTTTCCAGGCACGTGACGATTTGGTGGCCAAGGCACACTTCGTCTCACTTGGTCTACAATGTCGGTGACAATGTGACTGTGATCATATCTTGCTGGCCCGAAGAACTTTGAATCTGGCTGGATGTTCACTAATACTGGAGTAGTCAGGAGCTGTCCGATCGAATGGACCTTCTCAGCCAACTTCCTTGAGAACTCTTTGAATGTCGCCTCGGTCAACCTCAGTGTGCTGCCGTTCGGAAACATACAATGAAGACACAGCCAGATGTGGACGGTTGTACCGTCCCCCTGATCTTGTCCATGTTCTTCCAAGAAAACGACTACTCTATCAAGAGTATCCAGGATGTCTTGGTGCCTTTCTCCCTTAACTTGGAATACACAGCAATTTTCGAATGCCATCTCAGTTCGGATACCGTATTGCATCGTCGTGATTTTCTTTGACGAACTTGCTCTAGTCGCATAGTCAAGGTCTGTCACAAGAACGGTGTGTCCGGTACCGACTCCTCTAATCTGGCCACTCAAATGATCAACATCCATGACTCCTGTATCCCCGTCAATCATCACCTTGTCCTTCTCCTCGGTGTGGCACCCAACTTTGGATGAAAGGAACTTGATGTGATATGCGGCCTCCTCTGGCACATCGTTCAACTTCAAGATAAGTACCATGGCCCTTGCTGAGGGATACTGAAAACAACTTGTCAGATCGAACTCTTCAACCATCTCAACATAGAGCTTTGTCCAAAAACCATCGCCCTCGTTCACTTTTGTCCTCAAATGAGAATCGGTGAGAGGTTGAAGCCCCATTGATGAACTCGATCTATAATTTCCACCCAAAGTCACCCCGACATAATACGTGAGCCTTCTCACATACTGTCTCCAATCTCTTCCTGGCTCGGCTGTACGAGGACCAGCAAACGGAGCTGTAGCGTAAGCAGTGGTACTGCTTCGATAAGTCCAGAGATTGAATATGATGGGTTTGCCAAGGTAGTCCATACCGTTGCACCCGATAGTCGTCACACCTTCAGGAGGAAGCGTGACAAACCATTCTTTTGGCTGTGCAGGCTGTTTCGGCTTCGGCATGGGTTTGCACTTTGGCGGAGCTTTCGGTGGAGGTCGTGGAACATCATACGCTCCATGAGGTACATCGGATGACCAAGGATCCCATTGTTCATTGTTCCTTTCCCAAGGTGGCCTAGGACCTGAACTAGATGAAGTATAAGGACCGCCCGGTGGTACCGAACTTCCTTTTCCTCCAAAAGTCTGGGTATAGTCATCACGATTCTTTGGTGCTCCACTTTGATCTCTTGCCCTTCTTGCTTCCTCCCTCATCTGTTTGGTGATTTCATCCTGACTAAGCCCTTTGTTCCTGGCATGATGGATCCGAAATTGACACAACCATTGAGGTTCCACCGCACTGAAATCTTTCAGATTGGGTGGTCCGATTGAGGGATTCTCGAAGGTTAAGTAGATCTTCTCCTTTGGCTTGCCCAAGGTCTCCAGATCTGGTTCTTTATCCAGGTTGGCTTCGGATAAATGGAGCTCTGCAATGTACTGATTCAAGATACTGATCGATGTGTCCCTAGCGAGAAGATCTCGATGGACTCCTAGTTCAGCACCAAGAACATTGTAACCTGCTGTCCACACATCCGGTTTCACCTCTGGAAACCATTCTTTCAAATGCTGGAATGCAGCGAGCATCTGCGCATTCGTTTCGGGTCTGAGGGAAATGGCAGATTGCTCAATGACATGCCTATGAATGCATTGATACAACGCTTGGATGCACTGGAAATTGTTGATTGCGGCACATCTTTCCAAGGTTCCTCCCGATTGCCCTTTTGCAATGATCTGAATGAGGTCAGTCAAAGATGTGAGATCTTCGGGATGATTCTTGTTGTGAAACCTCAATGCAAATCCCAATGACGCACCCGCCAAGCTGATGTATCTGCAGCTGCGTTCCCAATGTTCGCCGGTCATTGCCATGTAGTTGCTGCTACGACCTTCAATGGGTATCCTGTGATGTAGATCATTCATGGAATCATAGAAGTACCCGTCCCTCGTGATGTCTAGAAGTGAATCTTTTGACATCGCAGTGGAATTGATACCTTTCATGCCTCGTTTGGCGACCTTCTCATTCAGGTCTGCCAACATCCCTTTGACTGGTGCTTCTTGGTTGAAGGGTTCCGGCATGAATAAAGCCAAGAGATTGTCTGCAAATAATTCCAACCTGTCCCAAACATCATTGGATGCAAACGCCTCATAGGGAAAGTGATCCGGATTAGGAGGAGGTGGCGGCCCAAGAGGTATGTGTTCTGGTCGTACCAGTCGCTCTTGACTCTTGACGATGCCGATCACCCTCTTTATTCCAGCAAAGAATGCCCTTGTTACCTCCTTGCCGTCGTCCGTCTCTGGGTCATACTTGCTGAGCAACACTCTGAGGGATCTCACGAGGCGCTCTTGGATGGCTCCACCCTTGGCTTCAACGGCACAATAACAAGCGCTGATAGAGTAGACGGGTGGTACCCCTCTCTCCATCCACTTCTCTGCCAGTTGCAGAGCTTGTCCTGGGTCCATGTCCTCGACGAACCGTCTAGGAACAAGTGTAGGACTCTCCCCTCGTCTGCTATCCAATTTCTGGAGGTGTTCTTTCAGCTTCTTGGCTGAGGCCATGCTCCTCCCTGTGGCCCCATAAACAGTAGAACGGAACATGTTGAATACACAATCTCCACGATGTAGGGATGTTGTCAATCTCCAGAAATGGCTCACGAATGCTAATGAGTTCCCTCTTTGTGGTAGGGTTGCCGGTGACAGCCCACCAGTGATTGGATGGAACTCAGCGAACTTCTTCTTGGCAAATTGCTGGATCACGCCGACACCAAAATGGCTAGCTTGGTTGATCTCAAAATCTTGCTCAAGATGATTGTGAAAGGTAATGACACTGGCGCATGAATCATGAGTGTCATGGTTGTTTTCACAAGTGAATTTCTTCTTCTTAGAATCGTGAACCGACTGAATGATCTTGTCAAATCTTTTATTGATATTGACTTCTGAACATGGGTTACCGTTTGACATGGAAGGATGCGGCGATCGCGACCAATCGTAAAGCACAGGAGCACGGCTGGTCACATGCTGCTTCTTCCACAATGACAATGCACGTTTGTTCAAAGTCTCTATCATATGCTGCGCAATTCTAAGAGTATACAATTGAGTTACTCTCGTTTCTCTTCCGGCACAAGGTGCATGCTGATGTTTATGATCACACTTCTTCATCAAATTTTGGAACTGCACCCCCCACGACACAATCCTCCACGGCTTCTTAATGGGTATATTTCTATGACCATAATGAGTTGCGAGGCCATACATACATCCGTCGAAGTCATGTACGTGTGATTCCGTGCCTTCTATCAGAGTTGTCATTCTATCATCTCTCCAATACTCGCAACCTCTAGGTAGCTCAGTAAGCGCACATGCTCCTATTGCGAATACATGGTCAAGTGCATTGGCAAAGCAATTCCACAACGACCAATACAACTCTTGATGTTTCTCAATCTGCATTTCGGCCTTTATACTTACAGTCCTATTCAAGCGATTCCATGCAGAGCCACCAGTGCAAGGACCCGCAAAGAAGACACAATCAAGACTGGACCGGACACATGCTTTCACTTTATTGATGCCATAAGCAGAACAGGCATCGTCGTCCTCTGTGATTGTCACGATGTTCATGAACTGCTTCTTCAAACAAGTCTGGAGAAAGGTAAACCAATTCTGTTCTTCAGCACACATGAGGACTAAACATGGGACATTTCTTTCGAGCTCTTGTAGCATGATGCATCTATCAAAGATATCTTGAGGACCCTTGACGTCTTGCTGATGGAGTTCGAACTGATATTTGTGTGACCGTCCTGATCTCCTTTGTAAGACCAAATGCAACACGGGTTTTCTTCCCGGAGGTGTGTCACTTGCAACATATTTTGCTGTTTGTGCAATGAACATGTGCTCGTGGGCAATGGTGTTCATCCCCCACGCTTGTATGCCTGTTGCAATCGCCGTGACATCGCCCTTTTGCTTGTTATTGCTGTTGTCTGTCGTTTCATGTTGTGGGCTGTGTCCGTGACCGTTGGAAACGATCAGGAATGTTGTATTTCCTATCCATGGATCGTCCTTACCTACGGAATTACCCTTGAAACGCCAGGAATCAACTTTTGTGTCCTTACCGCTCTTGTAGTACTTCTCAGTCCTACGATAATCAGACAAATCCGACAGCCGGACAGGACAGTGTGAGTCTTCACTAGGGACAAACTCTTGTGTTCTCGGCACATTATGCATTCGGGTGAGTGTGTCGCCATCGCGTCGCCATTCATCTCGGTAATTTTTATTTGTTTTTGGGTTTTTCCCCTTCGAACCCAGGCGCACAAAATGGTCTTGCACCGCACCGAAAGCGCGAATTGATGCACCGTCCTGCCCCCCACTCCCCCCATGAACAAGACGTAAAAGCGTGTTGATCACACGAAGGGTGGCAGGATGACAATTGTTGAGAGGAACCTCTTGTGACTGGAGCAAAGCTGGATCAGTCGACAAGGAGGCAATAGAAAACTGTAGCACAGCGTCAGGAGTCCAAGGAACATTGGCTAAGGCCAGGAACGGAGATTGAGATAAGCATGCGCCCGCCTCTGGAGATGAGGATGCCTTGGAGGCATGATACAGGAAGCATGCACGTTCGACCCAATGATCAAAGCGCAAAGCTTGCTGCAGTGGCGTAGCTTCTCGTTCCACACAATTCCAGGAACCATTAACAAGGACCCATGTACTCCGACACATGTCTGACGGTATGTAGCGACCCGGTGGGAAGCGACGATAATAGACTGGGACTTTGACGACATAGATGCAATCTCCATTGGGGAGATCCTGGACACCTTCTTTTCCTGTCATTCCTTTTACAAAGACTGCACGAGGCAAGACCGGAGTCTGAGTGTATGGGAAATTAGGAATGTCATCCGTCTTAGTCTGAAAGATTTGATGATCGATTTTCTTATGATCGACTGATGGAGAGACCATGTCAGCCAACTCTTTGGAGCTCAAATCCTCTGGGTCAAGAAGGTTGATCAACATACAAGCCCGGCGCCACGCAAGTGGAGTCCGAAAGGCCTTTGTATGAATATCAGCACACATCTTGTGGGAGATCTCGTAGAGCAGCACGAAATCGTCCTGTTGAAAATGTTCATGCAATGAGACAATGGATATCCCATGAGTGCGTTCAAGATGACGCATGGTGGGATTCTTCCCGGTTCTGGCAACTCCAATCATACCTTGATTATCATCATGGAACAATATTCAGGAGCTTTGCCCGAGAGCGTTTGCCAGAGGCCGATGGAGGGTATCCCAAAGTTGCGGAGAGTGGAATCTGCCGCGACTATTTCTGCTTCAGGTGTTGAATGGCTGATACATCCTTGACGCTTGCTCCCCCCAGCAATGGGAAATCGTGTATGCTTACCTTGTACGTGCATGTGAGAGCCCGACGTGGAACGAAGGGTCTCACCGCAACCAGCAAAATCAGCATCAGCGAAGATTCCGACTGAGAGAGTTGCGATCGGATCGCCAACCCATCCAATCATGCGCTTGTCTAGAGTGCTGTTGACATAGCACATGAGATGATGCAAACGAGCATCATCATTGCTGGTCCATTTATTCACATTCCTGGCCAGCATGTTGATTGATCTCAATAGATCGAATCGAGCAACTCTGGCAGCATACAACAACTTCATGAGTATACTCGCTGCGTGTGGCGCCAAAGAACCACGGTTTCCATCGTCCGGAGTGACGTCAGATTCGGACTTGGAATGCAACTTACCAGAATACTTGGGGTCAAAGGTGTTAGCACACCATGGACACGTAACGGCCTCTTTCCCTGGAGCGGGTGCTCGTGCGGGATGAGATTTGGTTTCTTCTGGGACGCTTGGTGTCGTGACCTTCTTCAATTTTGTATCATGACCGACAATGTCTAAATACTTCTCGACGGACAGTTTCAACAATCCTTCCATGTTGTATGAGACGGTGTTGACTATTGTTCCATCGTGGAGTTTGGACTCTCCTCGTGTGAGCATGCAGCCGAGGTAAAGTCCAAGATCAGTCTCGGGCTCAATCCTGAGTTTCGTTCGTAGCATAGACCATCCTTTGGTCATGTTCTCGGTTGGTCCGGCAAGTTTCAGGTCGTCCACATATATAACGAGAAGAAGTTTCAGGCCTTCATGAAAATACATTGATGGCCACTCATCACCAATTGGCTTGAAGCCAAGTTGGCGCACCTGCGTATCGCAGTGCTTCTCCCACATTGTACCTGCGTCCGGATGTCCATACAAGGCTTTGAGGAGGCGTACCACTGGTCGATGATACTTTGATACATCAACATCATCTGGCCACGCGTCTGACGGTAACTCGACCCAACAGGGCGGTCCCGTAAGAGAAGCCTGAATGTATGCCTGAATCGCATCAGCGAGCTTGACCGAATGTCCGGGAACACATCCATAGAAATCTGCCCATCTAGAAGATTCAAAGGATGCTGGTGAATTGCCCAAGTCCTGAAAGAAAGCTGCTTCCCAATTCTGATTCTTCACTTTGTTTCCTAGCAATACTCCTCTTCCCTTAAATTTTCGTCTCTCATCACTCATTGGCAATTGATAGTTCTTTTCCACGATGATGCCATGGACCCTTGCAAAGTGCACGACCTGCTTCAGAGTGAGCGCTTCTTGTTTTACGTCGTGATACTCCCGAATCACAGAGAAGTCGAACACTCCTTGCTCGTGAAGTCCCAACCATTCTTTTCTCATTGAGGCTTTGGCCTTGGGATTCTTCAGCATTTCTGCTCGACTAACAGGTCTGGAGACTGCTGCATTGAACAGGTTCCGATAAGCACTCATCGGGTTCGTTGTGTCGGCATATGTGTATCTTTCTCGATGTTTGGAGATCGAGTTGATGCAGGGCATTGACGGAAATGACAAGTGATGATCTTTCAAGTTCTTTGTGAAATCTTCGGTTGTGCATCTATTGGATTCCGTTGGCATTGCATATGCTACTGCCATATCATTGAGGATTTCTCCACTGTTGACATCAATGATATTGAGTGGATCCCAAGTAGCACGTGGGCCGAACCCATTCTCCACACTCGTCCATTCCTCCCATTCGACTAAGTAATCGTCGTCGCTTGGGAGTTCTGTGGAAAGTGTAGATGCTGAAGATGGACTATAGCCCCCCATGTCATCGTCATCGGTGATCAGTGTCCGATCTTTCTTCAGATCGATGAAGATGTTGGGCGATACGTCCTTAGGATCATCATCCTTATCCTCCTTCTTTTTCTTCTTCCTTTTGTCCTTGCTGGATCCCGCACCTTTACTCTCTCTCTCTTTCATCTTTTCTTTCTCGAGAGCTTCTTTCTTCTCAGCGATAGCTCTATCAGATAGAGACAACGCTTTCCATTCTTCTGGAGTATATTTTGATCTTGGTCTCGGTGATGACCTGAAGAACCTTCTTCCGTCTGATCCAACCTTATATGGATTCCCTTTCCTGTCTAGTTTCACGGTTTCACCATCATCATTCAAGTAGATGATACCATCACTTGCTTTTCCCATGGACATGTGATCCATTGAAGGATCTCCAACTGGCGGGTGATCTTCCCTGCCGGTCGAAGGTGGTACCTTCGCCTTGGCAGGTTTGGACAATATTTTGGAGTGACCGCCATCAGGTTTTGGATCATCATCATCACCGGGATCATCTCGTTCTTCATCATCTGCTTCATGATCTCCAATGGCTTCTTCGTCGTCCTCATCCCTAATCTCCCTTTCCGCAAGCTCCTCAAAATCCATACCGGGCTCAGTTGGTTCGTAATCTCCATAGTCAATCATTTGACTAGGATCTCCGACCTCTGGCTCTCCATCTCTCCTGTCACGGATCTTCATGCCTTCCAACGTGTTGTTGATCTTCTCGTATCCTTCCTTCAACGGGAATTCGATAGGAGCGAGGAATACCAGGGTCTCTGTGAGCTGTGGTGTGAGTAGCTTTCTGATAGGGCGATTGGCATCAAATGCAAGGCTTTGATGTGCAAAAGTTTCAAGACTCCACACTCTGTATTGTCTCGACCAGTTCATCCCGGGCTTGATCTCATATCCGGCGAAAATACCTGGGATTCCCTTGGGATCAAACTTGTGCTTCTGCTCAATCCTTCCTTGACTGCTCGGCATGAAGAAGACCTTTGCACCACAGGGGATCTTCTCTCCATGGAACTCTTTTCCATGTAGCTTGTACCAAGGGCTCACTCCGTCCTCTCCTTCCTCAATGTTCAAAAGATGGCTGACGCATTCTACTGCATAGCTCCAGAAACATGGTGGTAACCCCGCTTCCAAGAGACAAGTTGCGGTTGTCATCATAATGAACTGATTGTTCCTCTCCGCCAGAGAATTGTTCTGAGGATGATTCGGTAGAGAGTGATCGAATGGGATCTTCAGCTGCTTCATAGCCGTCTCAAACTCTGGGGCTTTGTCGGCATAAGCAATCTTGATCTTCTTCAATCCTTTGAAGTGGTTTATTGCATTGACCACGTCCTTGGTAAACCTCTCTTTCGACGGATAGGCCCATATGACGCCTGTGTACCTGTCACGAATGACGAAGATCTCTCGATCAGTACTGATCCCTTGATCAAGGATGTTCCTCGTATCGACAAAATCAAAGGTAACCAGATCTCCAAAAGCTTTGAGCTTTCTCTTGAATGCTCCTCGATGCGTCTTGAAGTGTTTCATCTTTGCTCTGATGCATGACTCGCAGTAGGGATTCTTGTAACGATGTGTGAGTAGATGCTCGATTTTCCTGGCATCTGCTTTCAGAGTTCCTCTTCTCACCATTCTACTTGCACCGTCAACAACATCCACCTCGATGTCATCTGCATCATCATCGTCAGCTTCTGGTTCACTGTCTCCGGCGACATCTGATCCTACCTCATCTTCTTCTCCAGGAGATGCCTTGAACTTCTTATTCCTCTTTCGCCTTTTGACTTTTGGAGGTTCAATCACAGGAAGGTCGTCATCATCACACATGATTCCTTGAGGATCCACATCACAGTTGATGAAAGTCGATTGGTAATCAGCTTCATCTTCTCCTAGGGTGAACCTTGCGATCATCTCCGCCCTTGTATCGTCGGTGGGAGTACAGAAGTCACTGCCCTTGACAATATATGGGATGTTTCCCTCTACTTCTAACATGATTTTCTTGTAGTTCGGGGAAACCATGTACGGGTTGCCGCAGGCTGGCCATATGAATGTGTATCCTTCCTCCATGCATTTCTTTCCAACAGACAGTACTGAAGGAGACTCATCTAGGACGAATGGGGAGTAGGTAGAGTCAAATTCGTCGAAATGAATGTCAGCGACTCCTTTTGTGGATGTCACTCCATTTGCGGTATAGAATGACATTGATTGGTCGCTTTCTCTCACTTCCAGACCTAATTTCTTGGCTCTGCCTTTCGATATCAAATCATACCCACATCCTGTGTCCATGATGAATTTCGTTCTTGACCCTTTGGCTGGAATAGACAATGTCTTTGTGTCTGCATGATCTTTCTTTCCCTCGCATACATGAGGAATGACTTTATGATGGAAAACTAGGCCGTCATCTTCGTCAAAAGACATAGTGACCGATAGGTCACCCTTTGGTCCAACTGGTATTCGGACCCTCTTGATCTCAGTGTAGGGGACCATCAGTATGCCTCTCGCCTCTGCGACCTTTTCTTCAAATCTGATTTGTTCTTTCCTCGTGTAGCAGGTGAGCTCTTTCTCATCGTATCGTTTGATGTCCGGACGTAGAGGTTTCTTTTCTACTACCTTCCATTTGTCCCTGACTGAGTAGATCGCTTCGTTCAACATGATCTCACAAGTCTCTTCATCAAAGGATACTTTTGCACCTCCTTCTCTTGCCTTGGCGGATGCAGCAATCCCTTCATCTTCGGATTCGTCCGTGAAGAGTTCACCGTCAATGGCTGGGGCTCCAGGCTTCGCCTTAGGCTTCGGTTTGGGTTTTGCCTTGGGCTTTGGCCTATCGTCTCCTGAGTCAGCTGGTGCAGATATCCCTTTCTTAGGAGAGGCTTTTGGGTCATGGTAGAACTTGCAATCCTTCCCTTTGTCACAAGTTCCTCGAATCCACATCCAACATACTGGCTTGTCATTCTTTCCGACAGAAGATCCTCTGGATGGTGACCTGGGTTTCTTGTGACTGAATGGGCAATCTTTCCCCATAGTGCAGTTACCTTTCACGAAGTATTTGCATGGTATCTTCTTCTTGTCTGTACTCGGACTTCGGCTGCGATCCTTTCCATCACCTTTACCTTTCCCCTTTCCCTTTTTGTTCTTGTCTTCAGGATGCTTCTTGGGATTGGGTTTCGGCTTCACTGCAGCAGCGTCTTCTGAGACAACCTGTTCTTGTTGCCCTTTTGGTTTCTTCTTCGGATCAGCTGGTGCAGCTTTCAGTTTTGGAGCAGGTCCGCCTGGTTTGAGATTCTGAAAGATATTGGCCACATTCTTCACTGCCTTCTCCTTTTCCAGGATCATCCTGTCTTCAGTTTGCCGTTCGATGTGCCTTCTGATCATATCACGTAGATGTTTGTATGTCTTCTTGGCATCATCGTCGTTCATGCTATTGTAGGCGCTGATGTCGTATGCCATGAGGTTTGAGTTCCTGATCTTTCTCCATAGGAGATCCCGAAGAGTTTCGTCGCTCGGGACGTCAACGGGCTTCATTCCTGCCAGAATCTCATCCCAAGTGTGGAAGAACAACGATAAGTTCTTGTCTCCTTGATATTCTAGTTGGTAGAGGTGCATTGAAGTATATAAGACTTCCACATTTGATGTTGTCTTGAAATTCATAAGGATCAGGGCTAGGACCTCTCTTCCCTTTATGAGGCTTGATGTTCTCCCTTTTGCATTGATCCTCGTCCTCAACTTCATAGCTACACCTGAACCATCATCTTTCGCATCCATGACGACCTTGGTAAGAGCTAGGCCGAGTTTGGCATCGATTGAATGGAATCTTTGGTCTCCTGAGTCGACAAACTTGTCCGGATCAGGATCGTCCATGGCTTCTTTGATCCAGTCGATCCAGGGCTCTTGATCTGAATCATTGGCCGCAATGATGATCGATTGAATGAGATTTGCCTTCCATAGTCCAAGATCATTGATCCTGGGCCATGACGGAACGTTTATCTTTGATTCTTCCTTCCTCGATACTTTCATGATTGTAGAGGTTGCCGGTGTAAGATGAGATGAAGAGGATGCTTCTGCTTCTGAAATCTTGTCCCTCAATGATTTGTTCGCCTCGGATAGCTCAATTGATTTCTCCCTTTCCTCGGCGTACTCGTTGTGGGTTTCGGCATACCATTCATACATCTCATCTCGGCTCTCTGTCATTTCATTGTACCCGTCCTTGTAGTGCTTCGCCTCCTCTTTTGCGTTCCGAATCTCATCTTCCTCGGACGCGTGGGTTGGTAACCCGCGGTCTCTGGAACTAGGACGCTTGCTGTACCGAGAGACTATGGGTGCCATTCGTGCTTCTGCTTTTAATTTCGCATTTTCCATAATGACATTCTTTGTCTCCTTCTGGCTTTCCAATAGTGCATTCTCCAGTTCTCTGATCTTCTGTTGAATTTCAGCACCATCATCGCCGAACATAGGAGCTCTCATCATATTCTCTCTTTTCAGCTGTGCGTTGGCTTCGGATAGAGCGAGGTTGACGTCTTTCAATTGTTGTCGTTCACGGATGGAACTTTCTAGGACTTCGTTGTTGAATATTTCTCCTTTTGCGATAACCTCCTTTGCGACGTTTGCTTCGTATTCATGGTGGCTCGCCTTCATTTCTGCCATTTCTTTAGCAGAGACTTCAGTCTGGCATACAAACATCTCCATCCTCATGCCCACTTCCATCTCTCCTATCTCCGCTCTCGCGTTGAGTTCAGCTCCACGTGCCATAGCTAGTTGACCTCGTAGATGATCAATAACCATAGCTTCCTGATTGCTCTGATCTTGAGATGAGTGAACACTGTGTTGAAGACGTCTTTCCCTGACCTCACTGTTCCATTGTTCTTCTCTCTGGTGTTGGATCACCTCGTGCATGTTGACATTCTCATCCTGTAGCGCAATCATTCTAGCTTGTATCTGGTCAGCTATTCCGACGAAGGCTATGTTCTCATCCTGAATGGCTTTTGATCTTCTATTGATCGCCAATGAAGATTCATTCTGTTCTTGGATGTGTCCAATTGCTGCTTGAAGCTCTTGGGACATTCTGTCCTTCGTTGCTTTCACAGATTCAAGCTCTGAATGTTCTTGATGAGTTTCTTGTGCAAGCTCTTGATATCTCATGTAGATATGTTCAGCTGTCGATTCCGCCAAGCGTAGCTTGTGTTCGAGCTCTTCAATTCTTATTGTCGCTCCTTCATCTTCCTGTGTCATCTCTTGTAGATGTTCCTGCATCTTCCTGTTGTAGTCAGACATTTGCCTGAACTCCACTTCAGCCTCGTGGTGTAGTCGTGAGTATCCGGCTTGGATGCATTCATATTCTTCATGAAGAAAATTGTATGCGTTTCTCGCCGATCTCAATTCTTCACCCAGCTGAATCTCTCTTCTTTGCTCTTTTGTTCCTCTATCATCGTCACGTCTCTTCTCTATACTCCTTCTTGGGGAGCTCGCGGTAGACGTTATAGGCGATGTAGATCTTGTTGTAGCTCTCATCGATCTTCTTGGTCCTACGGGTGCAAGATCGGTCAGATTCCGAGCCGGTGGCACGGATCTTTCCGAGATTTGTGATCCAGTAGGCATAGTGATAACGTCAGCATTTGCTGATGAATCAGTACCCATTGTAGAGTCTGGTGACGAAATGGTGTTGGGACCACCAGGAGCAGCGAATGAATAGGGTTCGCTTCCATTTCCTCCTGAGCTTGACATTGCAGGTTTCTGTAATGACTAGTCTTGTTCTTGGTCTCGTGTAGCTCGTACGGCTATAAAGAGCGCGTACGGCTGATAACCTGCGAGTGGATCTTAATCAGCGAAGTTTGAAGCTATCACTGACGGTCCATAAGCGGCGTAGCGTCGGAACGGAAACCGCACCTTTTCTAGTCGCTTGATCCTTGAGCCAAAGTACATATGGTACATATATATGTACAAGTTGCACTGTACGTGTCGCTGCACTTCCATTCGCATAATTGATTAAAATTGCACTCTTCTTCTACATGAGCGCTCCTCCCAGTCATCCACTTAGGACAAATTCTCGTTTTGCAGTGATACCACGGGTTGCTGTCGGCAGGTGGCATCTTTTGCTCTCATTTCCTGGCAGTGCTTCGTCGCCCAGAAGAGCTAAAACTCCCGCAGCACCACATAGTAAGGAGGTACAGCAAACCGGCTGTTTCTGAAATCTTGACTTCGTTTCAATCTGCGGCAGCCGGCTTGTGGTTGTTGTGGTGCCAAAAGCCACCAGAATCTGGCAACTTGCTTGCCTCTAACTGAAGGGGCTTCAAAGAACTACCAAACTGCCAAACAGTGGAATACCGTACCAGAGTTTTTTGGTGCAATCTTTTGCGTGTCAGGGTTCCAACGGTTCAAGCAATCCCGACCTTGGGAAGTGCAAAGATCTTCTGATCTGCTAATCTTGAGGACTGCACATCTGGCATCGGCAATCTGGCAAGTGCTCAAATTCAATGAGATAGAGTGGCAGAACCGAAGCCTTGTCGTACAAGACGTACTCTCTATGATCCACACATCCGCCTTCGGCTTTTGTAAGGGCTACCACCGAGTCGCTGTTGGCGGGTGGCATTCTTCGCTCCGGGCACATGAGTTTTTGGTAGTGTGGATTGCCCAGCAAGGCTCTGACTACAAGCACAGTCTGGCGCAAGCCTCCATTCTTGCGTTCCACATCATCATCGCCGGCATAGCGGAAGCACTTTGAGGCATTGTGGGCGAAATAGCTCCCTTGCCCAAACATGGCACCAGTGCCAAGACCAGCATATCGAGGATCAAATCCGCTGGTCAAGATTCCGTTGATCTTTGCACTGGGTGATCCGTGAAAAAGGAGCACTTCATTGAAGTTCACCCCAGAGTCTGGGCAATGACAAACTTCTTCAATGGATCGTTGATTCTGGAGAGACTTCCCAATCAATGTCTCGATGTCTTGCAAGGGTTCGCAACTCTGTCCAGCCCTTTCTTCCAATAGTTCCTCTCGCCGCTGTGCATACCTCTTCAAAAATGTCCTCAAGGTTTGCGTTTCCATACTTCAGAACATTGCCACACAATGTGTGAAGTTATGCCCGCCTAACCGAACCTGACTGATCCTGACCCTCTGACTCTGTACTTTTGTGCTTGACACATGGCCGCCAACACCGCTAACGCCCCACGGGCCTGTTTTCAATCTTTTGTACCTCCAACACCTTGACACGAGCGGTTGGGCACCACAGTGATGGATCTCGAGCATGCCGATGCTTTACCAATGACCTTGTAAAAAGCCACTCCACCTTGCAAGTCAGGACACAGCGCGCTTGGTTGGCAAGGTAGCCTTGACTTGAGGACATGTTGGGGTTGCTGAGGCCACAGCGAAACTGAACTCCGTCTTGTCAGCAGGGACCACGGATGTCCGCAATGACACGGTGCTTTCGTGGGGCAAAGCACATGCCGCCTCACATTGAGATCAGCATGGGCCCAACTGCAGTTTAAATGTTGTAAATTTGACAAACAATCGAGGAAACTAAGTTTGCACTGACCAAAGTAGTTGCAACTTCTTGATGGCCAGGCTGCAAACAGGTGTTTGCAAACGTGTTGTTTTTTCCCCCCGAATTCGTAGCGAAGGGTTCTCGTTTAACTTCGGGGGTCTGGAGTCCGGAGGTAAAGTCTTGTTCGCGACGCGTTATTGTAGCGATCGCAGCCGTTGGCAACCGCCCGCTACCGTTCGCAATAGGTTCGCTATGGCGCTGACAGTGGTTGGAGACGTTTTGGATGGAAACATGAAGTGAGTAGCGAGGAATCGTAGGTCATATGGATGCGCAACATTTTGATGTGTGGAAGCGGATTTTCATGGATTTTCGCACAATTGCAGTGTTTTATGAAATCCGCAGTTTCCTTTGCTGTGACAGGGGGTTGGCGTTCACAGGGTGGCGTCTTGGAGGTGCTATAGATGTCGGATTTGCGTTTCAATTTGTTGCTGCGAGGCTTTGTTTTCGCGACAAGTCTCAGCTAAAGCTAAAGTTCTTACTAAGTTTTTACGATTTTGGATGATTGTGGTGCGTGCTCAGAATGTCAAAAAAATCCAAACATATCCAAACATGTGGTGTGGTGCAAATTTGGGTGGAAACATGGAGATGTCACGTTGTCACTTTTCGTGGCAGGCGCGGTGCTTTGTGCGTGTTGGAGGCGTCGAAGTTTAGTTTTCGTGGCAGGGGCAGGAAATCGTGAGGTAGCAATGTTTGGTGCAGGTGAATGTCACGTTTTTGTTTTTGAGGGGCTGGGATTGCAAAACTGCTTGGCAGGGCTGCAGAATGTGTTGTGTCTGATGAGGCTCCCCGCTTCACTTTTGAAGGCTGTCTCGCACCAAACGCTCGCTTTGAAGACTTTGATGCGTGACTTTTGGAGCAAGTCTCGTGCAAAATATGTGCTTTCCAGACTTGACGAGTGACTTTTGAAGGAAGTCTCGTACAAAATGCTCGTTTTTGTGCCCCACAAGAGTGTCGCACAAGAGAGTCCCGCAAGAGTGTCGCACCAGAGTGTCCGACAAGATTGTCCTACAAGAGTTTCGCACAAGAGTGTCCCAGAAGAATGCCCCCGAATGCACAAGAGTGAGTGTCCCACAAGCGAGTCGCGCGAAAGTGTCCCCCAAGAGTGTCCAACAAGAGTGTTCTACAAGAGCGTCTCCTACAAGAGTGCTCTACAATGAAGAGTCCCACAAAAGTGTCCCACAAGAGTTTTGCACAAGATATCCCACAGGGTGTCTCCTACAAGAGTGTCCCACAAAAGTGTCTCCTACAAGAGTGTCCTACAAAAGTGTCGCAACCGCACGAGTGTCCCACAAGAGTGTATCCTACAAAAGTGTTCCACAAGCACCAGAGTTTTCCCCAAGAGCATCCCACAAGAGCGTGCCACAAGAGTACCGCCTACAGTGTCCCACAAGGGTGTCAAACATTGTTTGGCCGTTTGTTTTCGTCGAGTGCGTGTGTGCATTCGGGTTCGTGGGCTCCATCTTGTTTCATCACCACGAGCCTGATCTCTAGAAACCATGGATTCTTGGGCACAACGGGCTCGGTCAAGCAACAATCACTCAGTGATTTCCAGAGTGCATCTGGGCAACATGTTTGCACCCGAGACCAACGCCAGCATCGTCAACCGGCTTAGCTATCTAAGAAGCTTAAGGATATATCATGCACCAACATGCCTCCCGTGTTTCACTAGCCTTCCAGCCAGCTTGCACAGAGGTTGCCATTGCTTCCATGGCGTGTGCATCCGCCTGTGGCATCCAGTGTGGGAGGAATTTTATCAACAAACATGGGAAACATAGAGAAACCATAGGGCCTGCTCACGGTGCAAAGTCCACTCAGCGCTCATATTGGCCAGCTCTGACTTCAGCTTTTCCAAGGATTTGGCCTACACTGAAACCACGTCAATCATTCTGCTATGCTCAACGCCCAAGCCTTCTCAGTGGCCTCGGATTCATCTGGTTCTGGCAAATGCCTGCCAAGTGTCTCAGCTTCAGAAACTGCAGGACGCAGGGCAGGCATGCAAATTGGGTCATCTCTTTTGGGTATTTGCGATATTCTGCCACAACGTGCAATTATATATCCAAGGACATAAACCAACAACAATCAGAGCAACAAAAAGAGAGGTGAGCTATGTCGCCATGTTGGCCCCTCGTTGCCTCTTCTCACCGTCAAAGGGCCTCTGAAGCTGGCTTTTCAAGGAGGCCAGCTCCTTTTCCTTGCAGGAAGGCGCATGACACCATGTTGCATGTTCTACAGAAGGCACTCGCTTGTGACCTGCAAATCGGTTCTGTACTGTGCAGCATCTTGTAAAGTAACGAGCTGTTCCCACTCACTTGAAACACGCCCAATATTTAGCACCCAACTTAAAGATTTGCCGAGTGAGGAAGAGCGCCCCCACGGTAGTGTACCAGGCCTGCCATGCATTCACCTGCTTCATGCTGTCCAAATCAATCTCTTGGACGCGAAGTTGCTCCTGAAGGGTGGCCTGAGTGCAATAAGAACATCGAGAAGTCAGGACTTGGTGAATGTCTTTTTGGTCAAGGGGCGATCAGCTGTTGCTGCATGTCATAGAGCATCTTGAAGTTCGCATTATGCTTCTGAAGCTCTTCCTCAGCCAGTTGCAATCGTTCAACTGTTGTTGGGCACATATGCCAACCCAGTCCATCTTCTGCACAATGACAAACTGCATAATGTACACAAGCCTCAAATCTACTAATCATCTAAAGGTTAAAGGTCCAAGCCACCCTGTTTTTCTCACTTGGGCCATTTTCTTCTTCCAAAAAGGAGGATCCTCAAAATTGAACAACATTGAGACGTGGTGCGGAAAGCTCTGCCAATTCAAGCATTTGGGAGGACTCGTCTCAAAGTGGATTTCAAACATCGCCAAATGTTAGACTCTTAGACAAACATCATACTTGTAGAGATAGTAGTCAGTAAAGTTCCTTCGGGTCCGAGGAAGAGTTCCGTCTGGCTGAATTTCTAGCCCTCTTTCGAAACGTTGGACGCACGAAAACTGCTGAAATGAGAACAGCATGGACTGGAGCTTCTCCTGAGCAGCTTGTTGCTGATGGTGTCTCCACATTCGGACTATCCTGCAAGAGAGTGCATCTGGGCACAAGCAACAGCACTATGGTTCTGCCTAGGAATCTGATAAACCCCCGATGCTTGCCCAGCTCTTTCAAGTTCTTTGCCACAATAGTTGCACGAGCACTTTTCTTTCTTGTCCTCCCCCTACAGTGCCGGCATTGACCATCAAAGACCTTTAGTTGACAAAAGGCCTGGGAAGGGCACCTCCCATACGTTCAAAGGGAAATGGGCCCCGAGCCAGGAGCCAACATATTGAATGAAAAGGTCAATGTAAATGTGAGCATCAGAAATCAACACACAATCACCACAGGCTTCAGCACTTTGGTGCTCAACCCCCCACTCAAGATCGCTGAGACTTGTCTTAAAAAATGCTTGTTTGAATCAATCACGCCAACAGCAAGTTCCCATCGCACCGCAACATCCAGAAAAAACAACCTTATATATATATATAACCTGGATAAAAAAAATCCCAATGGCAGGGCGACGCAAACTGCCAACCTCACGAAATGCTGCATCTGCGCATTAAGGTGATAATCTTTATTTTATACATCATACTTGCATGGAACGAATAAAGGGGTCAGGCTGGCGCGCTATGTCAAACGAATCTGACACCTTAGTCGAAGTTTAACTTGTCCCCTGTTTTCCATCCTTGTCCAATCGTAGCACGACAAACTGCCGCCATGGAGCCTTTGCGTCATGAGGTAATGGGATGGTCCTGCAACACTTTGTTGATGGACTGATCAGTTTGTGTCCTCCTCAGATCTAGTTTGCAAACATACCTCAAAACATCAAACCCGGTCAATGCTATCTGGTCCAATCGTCAGGTTCTTCAAATATCTTCTAATGTCTTGTGATCTGAATTGGGTGGGGGCTGCTAAAAGGAGGACACTCCTGGTGAGACACAAAGGCCAAGACTGCACAGCTTCAAGCCTGATCTGGCGAGTTGACAAGCCAAGTCACACATGCATGCTTTGCACATCTGTATGAGACCTACACATAGATTGCATATCTTTTGCAGCAGTGCAAGTGGGTGAATCATCAGCATCATCAGCATCATTGATGATCTACAGTATATGCCCGGCATATGTACTGCTGAGGAATGACAAGAACACAAGCTTCACACAAATCAAATCACTCACAATAGGCAATTGGCTGGTTGCGAACGGAGGGCGGCAGCTCTTGGCGCATATGGAAGCACTCCATGGCTGCTGAAACGACCTTGCGTTTGACTGTTGGGAAACTGCAGGAAATGTCCTACTAACTTCAGAGCGAAGCACATGTCTTACACATGTCATGGCCTGTGCGAAAACTAAACTTGATGGGAGAATGTGTATGTGCCCCGCGCAAGGCTTCTGGACTGTTCGCCTGGACCTGGACACAAGTGAATGAGCTGGGAGCCTGAATGAAGAAACGGCCAGGTGAGATGCCAAAGTGCCAGGATGCATTGGTCTCCTTTGGACTCGCAACTCCTGCTCGAGGCCTTTTCACATCATAGCTGCGAAAGCTACTTCTGTACTGCATGGCAATGTTAGAGAGCTATGAAGGGCCCTCTTCAAAAGTCTGCATACATTGCCAAAGTCTGTGTTGACCATGTCGGCCATACATGGAAATGGAAAGAAGGAAAGGCTTGGAAGTGGAAGCATGATGAAGCATGCACTATACAATGGATGACACGAATTCATCTCACTAACTTGGCAACCCTTTATATTAAAGAATCTTAGGGAAAATGGCAAGTAGTTTCCAGAATTTTGGCATTTGGGACGTCAAAATGGTCCGCCTGGAACACTCTGTCATGCAGAAATGCACATCACAATTTGCACATGAAAGCTCCCCAAATCGAGGCCTTACCAGCCACACATCAGGCAACCGCAAGCAGGAAGGTGCTCGAAATCAATCAGGTAAACTGGCAAACAAGAAGCCCCTTCGTACAAGACATACTCACGGTGATCAACACATCCTCCCTCAGCTCTCGTTAGGACTACCACAGAGTCGCTGTTGGCGGGTGGCATCCTTTGATCTGGGGACATGTAGTCCTGGTAATACGGGGCGCCAAGCAAGGCCCTGACAAGAAGCACAGTCTGGCGCAAACCTCCAGTTTCGGCTGCATCATCGTCTCCGTAGCGAAAGCACTTGGAGGCATTGTGAGCGAAATAGGTCCCTTGACCAAACATCGCGCCTGTGCCCTCGCCAGCATATCTAGGATCAAAGCCATTGGCCAAGATTCCGTTGATCTTTGCACTGGGTGATCCGTGAAAAAGGAGCACTTCATTGAGGTTCACCCCAGAGTCTGGGCAATGACAAACTTCTTCAATGGATCGTCGATTCTGGAGAGACTTTCCAATCATCGTCCTGATGTCTCGCAAAGCTTCGCAACTTTGACCGGCCCTTTGCTCCAAGAGCTCTCCGCGTCGTTGCATATACCGTTGAAGAAATGTCCTCAATGGTGGTAAGCCCTATGCCGTGCTGAACGGAAAACATGTAAACTAAAATAATAGTGGCACTGGTTATGCGAAAATGCATCGGGGTCAATTCACGTACGCACTGGTCTTGAATAGTATTAGCGCACGCTCTTTTGAAGGGCCTGCTCTCAATCTTCTGCACCTTCAGCACCTTGACTGAAGGGACTGGGCCCCACAGTGATGGATCTCGAGCTTGCCGATGCCTGGCTAAAGATCTTGCAAAGAGCCACTCCACCTGGCAAAGAGTTGTGACAAAATATCATGGCAGCAAGCCGGTGGAAACAGAATTAACAAGAGTGTCACTCGCGGAAGGCCATGGTCAGCTGCAGCTGCCAAGTCTGCTTTCAATCTGTTGGCTGAGCACGCAGCAAATGTGAATTCCATTCTGTCAGCGGGACTCAGTGTGGTCTGCAAAGGAACAGCGCTCCCGTGTCGCAAAATAAATGCGGCCTGGCACACTCAGCTGTGTCAAACCATGCTGTTTGAGCGGGACATACATTTACACGCACGCACACACACACACACACACGTATATAACTATATATGTGTGAGACATACATGTATACAGTAAATAATACATCAATATGACTACAGCCCTAGTGACCAAGACAATTCGGCGGCATCAAAGTATAGTACTCTTTGCCTCTCTGGGCTACGAACAGCTTTGCGAATGGAGCAAAACCCAGCTCCAAGATTTTGCCGGAATCCCTCGAGCAAATGCCTCATTGCCATCTTCAAGGGGGAGCTGACTCTTGAGTCACCGAAATGGCATGAAGCGACAAAATGGGTGATGGGGCGTGATGGGATCAAACCAGGGCAGCCACACTGTGCGTATACTTGCCCCAAACTCTCCAGCTTTATGTCTTTTGGCCAATCTCGGACAGAAGTGGACATGGAGACCTTAGAAACCCCTAATTTAGCTTGCCAAACAGTTGTTGTTGTAGTTGTGGTCACTCTAGTGACTAGAGACTCTAGTGGTGATTCACCTGCCCAAGTGTCTGACCTTCACCTTCTTCTTATATTGTGTTTGACCGTTTGACCGGTTAAGTGGCACCCTCAAAGTACAACCATGGCCTTCCAACCAGCGCGCACAGAGATGGCCAATTCCTGTAGAGAGGTTTCACGTGCCTCAAGGATATCGGTAGGACAGAAAATGCCTCCACTTGCAGCAACAGCTATGAAAACATTGTGAGTCTCTGCTTCTTCTTGCAATCCTTACCCACGGAAGTACATACAAACCAGCAATCTGAGGTGGTGTCGATGTAGAATGCCATGATATAGTATAAATATATAATATATATAATCTTACAGTACTGGAATGGGCTGAAGTTGTCTCAAGGAGTGATGGTCCTGTTGTCATTGCGATTCTTTTCGCATATGTGGGAACTTTGCAGTCATTGTTTCACGGTGACATGTTTCCCTAGTGGGCACGCGTTTTAATTGAGGCCGGGGAAAAAACCTCACCGTATGAGGATCTGCACCATGTGCCTTGCATTGCGCGGCATTTGAGGTTGGCTTTGACATGCCATGGCAGAAAACAAATCAAATACTCTACAAGTAGTTCCAGCCGTCCTCACCCGACCAGGCTTTTCCAAGGCCGGTTTCGTACTCACGTATTTACATATATTTACTGGGGTCGGTCCCTGCCCCTGGCAGGACACTGAGTGGTCTAAAACCTAGCAGCCTACCCACCAGCTCGGGTGGGAACAACCTTAGGAAGCTCTCCCACTGTAGGGCCCTGAGTCGAGCACCGTGACGACCGGACGACCCCAACATTCGATGTGCTTGTACAGTACAGTACACTCTTTGTCATGGCCTATGATTGTGCACAATAAACAACAGTCGCTTTGGGATGATTCCATCAGAATCCGAATTGTAGAATATGATTGCTCAAACCGCATTGTCACATGTCTTTCCAATGCTAATGCAAACAAGGGACTTCCTCATTGTAGAGAATCAACTCGGCACTCATCTCTGTTAGCTCTAGCATAAGATTCTCATAGGACTTGGTGAGTGCAACCTGCAAGTTTGAGGCTGGAATTCGTGGTTCGCATCAGTTCCGCTTCCATGATATGCCAACCCATGCCAATCCATTATCTGTTTTACATCCAGGTGCGAGCATGGGAGGCTCAAGTAAACTTACAATATGCAGGCAAACCTTTGGTAGCAGTTCAACACTCTTAAGACTTAAGCCCTTTCAACCCTTTCGCACTTTTAACATCTTCAACCCAATATCTTTCAATCATGCCACCTTGCCAATGGGATTCGGATGAATCATCGTCGTCTTCTGAAAATGATACTTAGAGATCGGCTGCTTGTTCTCGGTGGTTTCAAAGCCGGCGCACTAGTTTGGACAGTTGAGCGGGCAATTCACTTTCTCAAGTGATTGTCTTGGAAAAGATCCGCGCATGTGTCATGTGAGTGTGTCCGTCGGGGATTCTGTACCAGAATTTGTTGCATCTGTTTATTGTTGTTATCCTTCAGTGTTATTCACGCCTTTTCATGCCAGGAGCCAAAAATATCCAAAAATAGAAGATACCTGGTTTCAACTGGAATGGCATCCATGTTACGTGCGCTACCTCTTTGAGGACAAAAAGCAAATGATTCTTCAATTCCCAACTTCTCGAAGCATTGTGGAAGAATGCCGTCATTGGGCCTCTCCAAGCTTGCCCTCGTCTTCAGGTTGAAATCCTTCAGGTCCCTCAAGTCCTTCTGGTTCATGCCAAGACCTTGCCAAATCATGGAGCATGAGTGTCTCTGAATGGTAGCTCGATAAGCAAGAGAAGGGTATGGGCTGCACATAACAATCTGGCACAAATGCTCCAGCAGCCAGTGAGAGGACAGTCAGAGTTCGATCTCATCTTTCCGTACAGTCGTTGCATTGGACAAATGACAGCGGGATATGGAGAAGCAGGAGAATTGGTCAATGTCCGCATTGACCCATTTTCATCTATTGTGAATGAACGCGCGTGCCTCTTTGGGTGGTCGTATGAATTGTTAATGTGGTCCTTCCAAAACATGAGCAGGTTGTCCTCGGAAGGCAATGCACCTGCTTTTTATTATCACATACACGGACTCTTTCTAGCTAGAGATCGTCTCGGACCTCCTTGGCACTCCCTTTTGACAGCTCCGGGTCACTTGGCACACACACGCACATGGCTAGTGCCTTGTGCCTTCTCGAAAACTGGCAACTAAGAGTTCTGAGTACATAGAATTGGTAGGAAGAATGTAGAACGGAACGATATTTGGATAATGAAAACTTGCAGTCCTGCCAGTCATTGACGCACATCATGCTCTCCCGGTCTTCATTCTTGAGGATCGCTTGTGCCTCAAGATTTGCCTTAGCAAGGTGATCGCGAGAGGCTGGGACACCAAGAGCCGCAGCAATTTCATGTTGTTCTTGCTTTCGATGACACTGACAAATAGAATATCACTAAGCATGGGGCTATCAGCTCCTTTTGCACGTGACAAAGAGCTTTCAACTTCGCATTCAGTTTGTGAAGCTCCTCAGTTCATCTCCCACCACCGAAATCACTGTCCAGCAGCCACGCCTAGAATCCACTGCTAGCACCTTGCCATCATTGCAATCAATAAGGAAGCAAATGTTCCAAGAATTCTTCCCAGCTGCTTTGAAGTTCAACATGGCCACATCTTTTCTGCTTTCCACGTCGCACACTTCTGGCTCTTTCAGATGGTCCACTGTGCGAGCTCCTCTCAACGTTGGGAGGTTGGAAAACCAGCATGCATGAGGAAACCTTAGATTCATGCCTAATTCCACGGGCATCATTGGCACACACAATGATGAAAGCAATGGTTCGGAAAGTATATATTAAAGTGGAAAGCGAACATATAAGAACGGTAGGTGAAGGAAACAACACAAGCAATGAAAGAAAATGCGCAATAAAAAACACATGGGGTATTGAAGAAAACCCTTGTCTTTTCCAATGCCTCGAAACCATGCTACAGTATATCATGTTATCGATGTTATCGTATTTGTTGCTCTTATCGTTTTCTCAGGTGTTGGGCTCTGTGTAAAAGACATCTCAATTTTTCCAGCTTTCTGTGGGTGTGAAAGCATCCTTGGTCGAAACTCAACAAATGTCATCTGTTCCTTTCATTTGTATTAATCGATGTCCTTCAACAGGCGATATGCTCAAACCGGTCATGTGGGTATCCTCCCAAGCGCTCGCATTTTTGTCATATGTTTATATCGGTTTGCTATACGTAGTTTTGGAGGCCTGTGCAGGTTGCCATCTTCAGGGTTCATGAACATGTACATGTTTTTGTAAATCTTATCGTTGTCGGGGCCAGCAATGCAGTAATGTTAAGGTGCAGGCCAATACTAAACTGCTGAGCACAGGGTTATTTCATCAGCCCACATGAGAAAAGCAAAGGGGCAGGCACAGGAAAGAAAGACTCAGGACTAGGACCAGGAGAATGGCAATCGAAAGGAAACGAAACGTGAACATGAAATGAACATGAACATACAGTTCATTTACATGTTTGCATGCGTTCAAAATCTTTCAAGCATTTGGAGTTTGAGTATCTTGCGATGCTAAGTATGTGTCAAACAATGTCAAACAGACCAACATGCGCGGGCGCAACAGTAAACCAACATTCACGGAGACCAAACATGTGTCAAACGGAGCGAGCATGTAGACATCTGCTCCGGCACGGGGCTGGTGTCTTCTCGTTTGAAGGGAAACGGTGCCACTATCTATCTGACTTGGTCTTAACTATGCAATTTTTCGCGAGCACCCTTCGGACACATGTTTGCAAATTCGGTGTAGGCAAGCGTGCGAAGACATTCTCTGCACCACTTAGCTACTTCATCGCCCTATATACCTAGAATCCTAGAAGCCTATTCGGTCGAATAACTCGCTGAGTAAAAAGAATCAACGTGCTGCGACGCACTGTTCAGGCTGTTGTTCAAGCTGCAGCGAGACTCTGTTTTCTCAAATGAAAAGGAGTGGGTAGCATGCCACCTGCCACAAATTTCAAAAACATCTCATCTCACGCAGAATTTGCACATCTTAGGAACCGTTCGGAAAAAATCCGCGATTCAGGCGCAATTTGAAACGGGTGGCTCTGACTTCGGGCTGTTTTTTGCTGTGTGAGTGTCCAGCCTCGAGCAAAAACCTTGTCTGGCAGGCAGCTTGTTCTATTCAAACAACACTTTAGAAAGAATAGCTGAATAGCCTCCCATAGGTGGTGCATATGGTCACCGGCCCGATCCGTAGTACGGAGGTCATCTACGACAAAGGCCGTTGACCGTATGTACCCCAGTCAAATTGTCGCCCGCTCAGCAAAGCCCCACCAATTCGTAAGCAATGTGAACAATATTCGACAAACATGTTCAGCCCGATGGAGCACAGCTGGTCATGTGTCTGATCATCTGCCCAAATTTGGTTCAGTTCCTCGTGAGCCACTCCCCTGTGACCGCGACTCACGTCCATTGTCGCAATTTGCCTTGGAAGCGCGTGCGTGCATCAAAGTGAGAAACCTGAAACAAAACGAAGCGCATATTAATGTGGGTTAACACCGGGCTCTAAAACTCCATCACGCCAAACCAAACATAGAATATGCTCGCTGCAACCACCTCAAGTACCATTTATAAAATAAGCGGCCATTGGAAATAAATGGAATTAACTTAATTAACCATATGAGTTGTTTTTTTTGTGGTGTGGGGCTTATACACTGGGTCTGTACCTACGCGGGTGCCTACGCCTGGGCCCCCCTCTCAAGCAAATGCCTACGCAGGGTACTGTCACCAACTTTAGTCACAGCAGGTGGCTCCAAAAGAGCTATATAACTTGAGGCCAGAGGGGGTGAACGAAAGCTAGCTAGGGGGTGAACGAGAGTCTGGTCGTCAGGGATGGGCGCTGCTGCGCTGGGTGCTCTGCTGGCGCCGGGTCGTCTGCTGCTGCTGCTGGCGCTGGGTGGTCTGCTGCTGCTGCGGCGGTGGGTGCTCTGCTGCTGCTGCTGCGGCGCTGGTTGGTATGCTGCTGCTGCTGCTGCCGCTGGGTGGTCTGCTGCTGCTGCTGGTGCTGCTGCTGCTGCTGCTGCTGCCGCCGCTGCTGCGCTGGGCGCTGCTGCGCTGGGTGCTCTGCTGGCGCCGGGTCGTCTGCTGCTGCTGCTGCTGGCGCTGGGTGGTCTGCTGCTGCTGCTGCTGCTGCGGCTGCTTGGTGGTAGACTGCAGATGCTTGGTGTGCTGCAGCTGCTTGGTGGTCCCGCTCACCGCGCGCAGGGGGGAGTCGAACCCGCGGGGGGGGGGGTCCATAAGATTGATTTAATCAATTATTTGAGGTTTCTGAGGTGCGTCCACCCCGTCACTTAACTTGCTAAAGCAAGAGCAACTCCAGCTAGCTAAGGCTAGCTTTCGTGATCAGCAAGTAGTGGCCCGATGCGACCGGGTCACACCAGGTTCCTGTTTACAAGGCGTTCACAGCTTGTCACCGATGGCCAGATAGATTTTGTATCAAGCCAATCCACATACAGTGTGGAAGCAGCAGCGCACAAACAGCACACAACAAGCAGCAGAAAACAAGAGGCAGCAGCAGCAGCAGCCAAGCAGCAGTAAAAGCAGCAGCCAAGCAGTAGCAGCAGCCAATAGCTTCTTGCCTACGCGCTGCTTCCGCGAGCGATACGCGGGGCCTACGCGAAAATCGGATACAATAGGTCCATTGATTATGGTACCAACATCACACTTGTGGCTCAAGGGCCGGTGTGCCAGACCAAGCACGATCAAGCTTTTGACCCCCAAAAACCAATGTGCCCCCATAGCTTCGACAAACAAACTTCAAACATCCACTGCAGCCATGCCATTACAATTCATGTCCCGTCTCCACTGGAATTTGCAAGCAAGTGTCAAGTTAAACAACTACAAGCCAACATTATCTTTCCCCAAGACCCTTGAACAACTCCGAAAGTCTGAATAAGAAAACTCATGCTTTCATTAAAAGTGGATCTACGCAAGACTGCCTACGCAAGTCTTTCAACACCCACCTACGCAAAATGCTTACACGACGCCTACGCCCCACGCAGAACAGCCTCCGCGACTTCTCAACAGTTCCCTTTTGTATAAACCTAATCAGTAAAAAAAGAAGACGTGGCTCATATGGCAACGCAAAAGTATGATGAACAAGCGCGATGAACATACAGTCATGCAAGTAAGCGTTTGTCCAACGTCCAGGGACGGATCATTCTGGAACACACAGTTGCGGTCATTTTGGAAAGCAAACACTTGCCCACAACGCCTGTGCTTTTAAGCGCCACAGAAACGTCCCTTCACCCGGAATCATCCATGATAGTGGAGCTGGGGCAGGGGTGTCGTTCTTAAAGTCAGATCACATGGCGGGGAAGAAGTCGGAAACCATTCCAAGAAGCCAGCGGGAACCTAGCAACAGTAGCCTGGGCCAAGGCAATCTGTTGAAAGGCAACTGGTCACAGAAGTTGCTAAGTTATGAAGCCCGCCGAAAGCCAACAACCCCTACAAACCATTCGAAGGCAAGCCGCAAGACTACTACGACGATCGTTTGTGAAACGCCGGGCCAAAAAGAGGACTTGAACACCTGAGAAGGGGGAAACAATAGCCAGTAAAGAGCAGGAGGGAAGGATGGTTTCCTGCGAGGGGATCACTTCGCCCAAGGCCTGGAAGGAGCAAGGCAGCAAGGCATTCTGCAGCTCGAAGGCGAGCTCCATGGGTCTGCGAAAGGAACCAGGACACTTCAACCAGTTGCCTTCATGTGCAGAGCCCGCTTGCTGACAAAAGTGTTCACGGATGCCGCGAGGAGACTCGTGACTCCGGGCATCCGCCAGATCCGCTAACAACCATTGCAGATTGGAATGGCCTGCTATTCCATCGTCAGGCACTGAACAAACATCAGACCGACTCGGAGGGCGAAGAAACTGAAGAAAAAACACAAGGCCTTGCTGTTTGGAAAACAGGTCGGGACAGCTATGTCATGAACCACCACAAAGAAAACCACTTACTTATATACCCTTTGCAAAAGGCACCGGTTAGTAAGCGAAGCGTTCTGCTTCTGACGGCCCCTGCGTGCACATGCTCTGGAAAGCAGCTGGCTAGAACATCCACCTGTGACCCCTTGTGTGAGATAAACCTTGTTGGACCCTTTTGAGGGGGGGCCTGGGCATGATATACGGCGTGGTGCCAGTATATCAGGTTGAGAGGGAGAAAAAAACAAAAACAAACCAGGCCCACTCCAGTCGGATTGTGCTACTTTTTTCGTTTTTCAGCAGGGGGTAGCGGCAGATCACTTGGGACCGCTACGAACGAAGACGCCCATTTGATCTGGTGAAATCAGAGTTGGCCACTCTGACGTACCTGCTTAATTTTTAAGTTGCTGAGTTGAGCTTGACATTCTGCAGACATGCACGACCCGCCGTCACTTCGACCTGTTCGTCGCTTTCGACCTTGCGCTTTTGGCCTCACTTCCTCTTGGAGACCCCCAGGATCCGATGGTTTCTTACTGGTACTCTTAGGAGATGGTACCCTAGGCCGGCGTGTGGCACCGCTGTCAGTCCGTATGCATATTTATTCGGCTGCATCAGTTACACTTGACTCAATGTGTGACAGGCGGACACAGCTCGCTTCTTTTTCACGTGAGCTTCAAATGTCTGAGTTCAAAAGTGCTTTGGTTAACGTGACCCTGTCACAGCAGCCCACGCTGCGCGCACCCCTGGTGCATACCTCTGCCAGGTATTCGTTCCCTTACCTGTACCTGGTAGACTCCTTAAAATAGTCAAGAGGATACTGAACATCAGTCCTATGACTATGTTGGAGTAGGGCTCAAAAGTAAACGGTGCAGTGACCATAGCGTGGACACTCTTACACTGCAGGTACAGTGACTTCCAATTGCTCCGCAATGTCACTGGAAAACGGTATCAGGACTCATGACTGAAGTATTTTGCCTGGCTGACTGCTGCAAAAGTGGTGGCTATGTAGCAGACTGCAGCCACAAAAGACTCAAAGCAGTGACGAAAAACATCATGGACACCATGGTAACCCGCAGACAGCACCCGTCCATGCGCTCATTGCCAGAGCATCTGGCCATGCCGACAGCTGCAACTCATCTGGCTTACAGCAGACTGCGCCAGGGTGACCAGCAGTCACATCAAATGACAGACAGGCAGCGCAACCGTGGCACACAGCTGGCAGCGACCACGCGGTGCCCCCGAGACTCCAAAATGACAACAGACCATATGCTCAACATGGATCATCGGTATCAACTGGAGACCATAGCATCAAATCAAATCAAATGGTCGATTCCTGCAGACTGCTGCTACAAGGAGGCCATTCCGTGGATGACATCGCACAGGCCAGGGAAATCACATGGCCGCACCGCAACCATGGGAACACAGGCCGGCAGCTGCCACAAGTACCTGTAACCACTCGTACCGAGCACAGGGTGTGGTGGGTGGGACAAAAAGAATCTTGCGAATCAGCGACCCTGATTCACACGAGCGACACTCCTTTTGGCTTGAGCCTCAAGCTGAAAGGAGTGAGTGAACTGAATGACATCAAATAATTCCTCATCACCGACCCTGCCTACCTTGAACGAATGAATATATTCGGCTGCATCAGTTACACTTGACTCAATGTGTGACAGGCGGACACAGCTCGCTTCTTTTTCACGTGAGCTTCAAATGTCTGAGTTCAAAAGTGCTTTGGTTAACGTGACCCTGTCACAGCAGCCCACGCTGCGCGCACCCCTGGTGCATACCTCTGCCAGGTATTCGTTCCCAATGCATTCAACATTCCCAAAGCACTCAGAAGAACTGGAACACGTGGTGGATAATGACATATGGTAGGCGGAGTAGGAGGTGGGGTACTGGGACACGGTGTACCCGAAATCCATGAGCCTGATACCATTTATCGTCAATCCCTTGCCTGCTAATACCATCGGACCAGTTGTCCTTGGACTGGACCCATTCGAAGTAGCACCCACTGCGCAGTGAATATAGGAGGGCATGGATACATCCTGCCATAGTATCCAACTCCGGGTTATCACTCCTGCCCTTGATCAGGGCCATCAATGCCGCAATGTTGTCCACAAACCAAAGCCCCTGACAGGAGCGGGCCTGACTGGCAACGAAGATGAAGCCAACATAAACTGTGAGAAGCTCCAGTTGGGCGATTTTGGTAGGGTGCTCGGACCAGAGGTTGAAGAGCTCCGCCGTAATGTCGACGACATAGGCATCTCGTTCACCTTGAGGTCCCACAAATAACAGGCCCGCTGAACCTTGCCGAGGTTCATCTTGGGCCGCATCGGAGGCCGCGAGGTAGCGTTGCCGGCTACCGGGCTGAAGTGGTAGTTCTCGCTCAGGACGTAAAGCCAAGAGGGATTTGATGGTCAGAAAGGAGCGTGAGAGGTCCTCAGTCAGGGCGGTGTCACGCGAGTACTGCCGTTCCTTCAGGGGGCTCAATCCTGATCGCCCTAACTTTCCAAAACATCCCGTGTTGAGGAAGCCCAGGCAACCGAACAGCTTGGCCGCAAGACCTGGCGGGGGTCGGTTTGTTTGGATGGCCTCGTCCATGAGGTCCGTGACCTTGGTGATCAAACGCTCTCGGGGCCAAAATCTGACAGGCTGTCCCCGGTGACAATTGGTAACATCATGTACCAACCCCAGAAAGTCAGACTGACTTTGCATGACCTGATGCTTCTCCGGTTGAAATGGTGAGCCAAGTTCGGTGGCCAACGATGTGATGAACTGCTGGGCTGAACCCTTAAAGCTGCCCAGATCCTGGACGGTCAGGTCGTCGAAGTACATACTGGCCAAACAATATCCCATGCGACGACAAAGGGCCTGAAAGAACCGAGGAAACCGATTGAACGAACAAACAGCATTGGGCAGGCCAAACAACGAACCATAGTACCCGCGAAAGCGAGGTGCTCCAACATGATGGTCATAATAGGCCACGACAGCAAGGTCGGATTGCTCGGGGACCATAGGGACATGCCTGTATGCGTTAGGTAGGTCTTCGCCTCCTGAGCAAATGCCGTCTGCAAGCAATGCGTCCGCATTGGGAAGAGGGCTGACTGCCCGCCATAAAAGTTGCACATGTAGACCCGGCTGAACGCTAGTGCAAAGATCCAGTTTGTTGGAGTCGTGACTGAGTTCACTTTGTCCTCCGTCAGCAGCGTCATCAATGACTCTGAGCTTTCCGCTAGGTTGCTGAATGCAAAACCTCCGAATCAGGCGAAAGTGGCGCACCTGCTGACAAAGTTGGGACCACGACAGGGCAGGCCCACAGAACCCTAGCGCTTCGTCGTCTGACCCAGCCTTGGCAATAGCCTCATCGTGGTCGCATGGCTGCAACGTATGGATCAGACGTTCCGCGTCCTGCCACGCCCCGTGTACCACCTCCGACGAAGTGATGTAACTAGCCGGTTGGGCTTTGTAGACTGGCACATGTGGGGAGAATCCAACCGATGGAAAACCGAAGATCAGGCATTCCATGAAGGTAGGGTCCGGCCACCCAATGAACATCATGAACAGGCCGATCAGGGCGATGTGGCGGCCCTTGGTGGCTTGAGCAGGACCCTGCGGCTGAAACTGACGTAGCCACTCAGTGATAGGCCACGTGCGCCGGGCCAGCTCATGGATCCAGCGCGTCATGTGATGCCGAGTTTGCCGTAGAGATGCACCCAACTGCCGATATTGGTCCGCTGCAAAGAGTAGATCGTCATCGACAATGCCCATCGACTCGAAAGGTGTAGGCTGAGCTTTGAGTTCCATGGCAAGCTCAAAGTGTCGTTCATCACCTACCCCAAAAGGAATCAGTGGCGGCATAGCTTTCGCCGCAGCCGCGGCTCCTGCCTGCTGAAAACCATGTAGGGATATGGCTGCGCGCTCAATGGGTCCCACCAGGGACGGGCCAAACGCCTGGCCCTGCCAATCATCCCTAGTTTGCATGGTAGCCAACCAGACGAAGTGGGAGTCATCCACCAACAAGTCCTCAATCATGGGCCATTGGAACCCGGACCAATGAATGTGGGGACACATTGCCATCAGGGCACTGATCACTGTCTCCTGTGAAAACCTGAGAGGTACTGCCCGGACTGGGCGCAGGCCGGCGGCCAGCAAAGCCACCTTGCGCACACCTTGCCGGTGGCGCCGGCGCGGAAGTGTAGGCCTCGAGGTGGTGGTAGTCCAGATAAGAGCACGCAGGATATCTCCATGGCACAGCTGGTTATGGGGGCAGTCGCAGATCAATGTACAACCATGAAGTGAAGGCAGGGCCTCGAGGAGGTGCGTTTGGTCGTGGATCCATCGGGCAAACTGGAGGACACTTTCAGAAGACGTACGGCCCTCCCCTACCCGGAAGGGGTTCTGCCATTGTGAAAGAGGCCACCGGTGGGAAAAGTGGCCAGGGCCAATGTAGATCTCGTTCTCGTGGAGGTGCTTTCGTGTCAGCAGAACTTCACTTGCCACCAACCGTGCAGGGACAAAGGAGGCATCCACACCCGGAGGAGACAGACCCAAGTGGAAGCCCATGACGTCCATCAACTCCTGACGAAGTTCCGACGGTTCGAACTGCAACAACGGCCGATGATCACCTGATAGCGAGATAGGTGGTAGCCGGGGTACCTGAGTCACAAGGTATCCACGCGATGCTGCCCAGGCAGTACAAGCCACTGCCAAGGTGAACACCAGGCTAGGGGTGTACTCCGCTTCGGCGAAGGTAGCAAATCCGCCCTCAACTGGGGAGGACCACTCCCGAGGGTCATGTACATGTCCACAACGTACAGCTGGGAGGGCGGCGAGCTCTGGAATGTTGTGACGAAACCGTTGAGACTTCTTGCGCGCTCCCCCGAAAACACAGGCATCGTAATCCAGATCGTGCCATGTACTTTGTTGGGTGACATGGAGTTCGATGGGATCCCACCAATGCAACGACCGCAGGGGATTCTCTCGTAGCCCACCCAAACCGTGCTGGGCTATCCAAGTGTGGAGCGCTAGCAGGTAGTCACTGGAATAATTATCTGCATCCACCCTCTGCTGACTGCGTTCAGGGATCCCCGGCAGACCTCGAGGTGACTCCTCGCTACGCAGCGGAGGGGGGGCCTGGTTGTTTTTCCCTCGCTCGCGATTTGGTGGCACAGCTCATTGCTCCAGCGATCAGGATCACCTGAGGGAGGACTGCATGAATGGCGCGACGCACCGAAGGCCGAGAAACATCCAAGTCCTTGTCGATCTCGATGTCGATAGGTGTGACCACCTCCCATTGGCACCAGAGGAAGGCCTTAGCGAGCGGAGCATTCGAGCCACTGAAGACATCAAGGAAGACTGGCTTACGAGCGGTATCAGTCACAGGCACAACGAGGGAGAGCTCTTCCATGAACCGTTGGTAATCAACATACACAGACATGTCATGGAATTGGCCTCGCTCCCCCCCGATGGAAGAGCGGCCTTCATTTCAAGCCTTGCTCGGGCAACGGGCAGGCGCATGCTGCCATGAGCCGCAGACGCGCCCCGACTTCAGAAGGACTCCACAGCGATGTACACCCTTGGGGCAGTCATTGCGCTTGTTCTTGCAACGGCCACGCTGGAATTCTTGACATAGGGCGGTGCCGTCTCGAAGGCTGTGGACCACAGAGCCAGCCCGTCCGGCCGAATCCGGCGGCCGCGACCCCGCCGCGGAGGATGGTGCGGGAGTGCCCCCCCCGACCCCCACCACTGGCCCCGGCAGGGCCCCTGCAATCCAGAGCGCGTCACGCTCGCGGTGCACTGCATGGATCACCGATCCCAGAGATGTGCCGACTGCAGTCCGGGCAGACCACTGCCCCCGCTCCTCAACGTCCAAGTGCTGCAACACGCTGAGGCGCTTCGAATCCGCTGTACGGTAGACCAAGTCCTGGCACCGGGCGTAGTAGCGGAACAGGGTGTCATAGGGGACCTGCACATAGTCCAAGCTATCCGAGGACAAGGATTCCGGGGTCGTGGGAGGAGGATCGCGGGGCCGACAGCCCACAATAGCCAGAGCCAACAGGTAGGTCTCGAGCTTCATGAGATAGGCCAGCCACGTCTTGGACATATCCTCCTCGGTATCATCCTCCTGGAGGTAGAGGCCATCCCCCACCTTGCGGCGCTTCTGGCTGTGCGTTCGCTGAAATGTCAAAGACCGGACCGCCCATAGGTCCATGACCTCCAGCTGCCCCCCGGTAAAGCTGACGGCTCAACTTGCTCAACAGGCGATCCGATGGGAACTGGCGGGGCTCTGGACGGATGTGGTAGCGCTTGTAAAATGCCTCTTTCAAGGACTCGAGCTCGGATGTAGGCAACAGGGTCTCATCCTCTGTAGAGGCAGGCGGCAAACTAGCCGCTGCATGCTCGGCATCCAGCATAGCCTTGCAGGAGTTCCAAGCAAAGCGAAGGCGAGCTGAATGCAGTCGAGCCGGAATCTCCTCCATTGATGGCGAAAGGCTGTCCACAAAGAGCTTCTTGACCTCCTCGTCAGTCCGCGGGTAATGGCGAAACTCAGCCAATGTGCGGATTCCCAACTCAAGGATCTTGTCTTTGATGCGGGCGTCAAAGTTGAACTGGGCAGCCAAAGCTGTGAAGGTATCTTCAGGCGTAGCTGGTGATTTTCGCGAGATTTTTTTTCATATATTTCAAGTAGCTGCCAAGCTAAGCCGGATGGGGGAGACAGTGTTTTGTGCGAAAACATGCCTGGGCATCGATGCTGCCAGGTTCAAAGTAGACATGTCATTGATTCATAAAATCCTGTTGAAACATATCATTTTTTTGTGAAAAATCACGGGCAAAAAACTAAGAACAACCAACAAACCAGCAATGCGAGCCAACACCGTGGATTTTGGGTGTTTTCGACCTTCCAAATTGTCCATCCACGATCCAACATCCCACCTTGCCAAAAAAAACAATTGTGTCACAACCCACCTTAGTCGAATGCTGATCCTTCTGGGGCCATGGCCCTTTGATTGTGAGAAGCTTCCAAGATGGAGCCCATGAACGAGGCGCAAGGGTCTATGGGTACCATTCAGAAAAAAGAATGGGCGCAGGATGTGCTCGCGGGGGATGGGCGGCTGTATGACGCGTCATGGGCCCCTCCTAATGATTTCGACGTTTGACTCTTTAGTTTTCCTTTGTTTGAGGAACTGCGTGTGGACATGCGGGCTTGTGGATCATTTTTGCAGGCCGTCATGAAGGCCAGGGGGGAGCTGGAGAAGCTCTATGGCCTAGTAGTTCGAGCGGGGAGTGAGATGGAGGCCAGGTTGAATGCAAGAGTTGGTGCCTGGTGCATGGAATGACATTCCAACAAATGGCATGAAGGCAAACATTCTAATTGTTTGGAGTCTGGAGTCTGGAGTTTTCAATTTGAGCTTGGCAGTGAAGGTCACAGCCTACGCTTCTGCAATGATGAGCCTGAACATGGTGTTCGACGATTGCAAGCCTTTATCGACGCTGGGTGCGCGCATGTGTGTGTGTGTGGGGATGTGTGGCCCATGCCAATGGCCCCAATCATTTGACTATTGAACTTCTAGAGCCCCAATTTCTGAAAGGTAACAAATTAGCAAATGGTTGAAAGTTGATATGTCATGAATACTTAGTTGACCTAAGCCTGACCCGCTCAGTTCAAAGGATGTCTCAATGTCCCATCCTGATTCAGTTGAGGGAGCGCTCATTGATCCAAGGCGTGGGGGCCAGCGAGTTCCTCGCTATGGTATTTTGGACCTCTTCAAGGCCTTCAGGTTCTCCTTGACAATCCGAAATGCATCGAAGATGCTCAGCACTAAAGGGCCTAATGATTTAATGGGGTGTCAGGCTGTCAGGCGTCAGGTTAGGGCAGGGTCAAACGGAGCTTGTAGCTGAGGCGGACTGAGGACAATAAGCTGTTGCATATTGCCAGGGATTAAAGTGAAACAGTGAACTAAGAGACTAAGACTAAGACGGCTAAGAAGCAAGAAGTAAAGAATTCAGAGATCACTGAGAGTGAGACCTCAAGTGCCATTCATTCATGAGTCTCTTGGGCACCATTGCTTCTGGATAGCCTCTTTAGCCGCTAGCCGCTTTAGCTGAGGATGAAAGCGTCATTGCTGGCTGCAGCAGCGGTCCTGAACGACAAGCTCTCCTTTGATGAGATGGTTCAGGAGCAGGACACGGTGTGCCCATCAGGGCCAACATTGAGCACCTTGGCAATGATCGGGTTGTCAGCTCCCAAGGTGTTTCGGCAGTGTGTGTAAGCGTTCCTTTGATCATGAATCATGGCCTGATTCTTCCTGATGGCCTGATCATGGATATTGGCATATTGGTGTAGAAACCCTCAGAGCATTTATTCATTCAGTTTTTCGATCCGGCAGTGACGGTCTGAGGCCGCGCCCGAGTGCGGCTTGAGGTGGCCTTCCTACGCATGCGGCAGCTGACTTGGCAGGAAAGATTCTGCCTAGCGCCTGCGCCAGTGCCAGCAGCCCAAACTGCAAGGCGATGGTTTATCAATCTGAGATTCTCGGCTGACAATGGGTCAGTGAGAGGGTGGTGGCTTTGTTGGGCCCATCGGCTATTGGTTGGGAGGCCGGCCTTTTAATTTACATCAATGAGTCAGAGTCAGATTAGGTTCTTGAGAACTCGAGGCCCGAGTTGTCACGCAGTCATGCAGCACAGTGCAGTTGCCTGTGGCGCCGCTGCCGTCATTCACAATCCAAGGCTTTGATAGCTCCCAGCTGAAAAGGGCCAGAGGCCTAGTTGGTTGATGTGAGTCGGGTCCCTCCAGTGACCCTGTGGACTGGAGACTCCAGCTGAGTTGCAGGTTGGAAGGTCTGAGATGTTGTAAGTTGTTGGCACATAGCGCAGGTTTTAGGTCGCCCTTGTGGCCCAGACCACTGTGGACCAAGCGGCGAGGTAGATAGTCAGCAGTCAGAAGCCGTTCAAGACACATCACTTTCCTAGCACTTTCTTTGAGACTTTGAGACTCAGGACTGGTTTATGACGTTGGAATCCAGCTTCTCTGGCACTGCTGCAATCTGTGGGTACAAGGAGAAGGAGAAGCTAAAGTTGGCGATCTGCGACTCTGGCGACAGCATCAGTTTCGGAGGTCAGAGTCATGATGACAGCCTTTGCAAGAAGGCTGGTTGGAGTCCGGATGTCGAATGTGAGCTTTCAATCTTGACCGCCCTGACGGCGACGGCGTCGTGGCGTTGCGAGTCAGACATTTTCACTTAACGACTACAATTGTTATGAAAGCCAGCTGATAGGCTAGGCTGCAGATCTGCGTGGTGAACTAAGTGAGTTTTGGGGTATGGGGAGGGCGGTCGTGTGAGGGCCTGGTGGGAGAGCGAAACAGAGGACGGGTCATAATGTACAGTGACTATACAATGTGAGTGATGCTAGCGTAAGTGTGACGTGACCGATGTGAGTGTGATGTGACCGACGTGATCTGCATCCTTTACATCATACAGACATAAAGAGAGGAGGACGAATGCTGAGGCTGCTGCCTACTGCGCATATGTGTGTGTGCCCCTTGTAGTCACAGGCACAGGGATTCTTTTGAATTTGTTTCGTCAAACTTTCTTTTACAGCAGGGGGACTGCCTGACTTGTAACAGTGGCAGTCCAACGAAGAGGCTGTTACGAGTCATTGATATGGATTCTGGACGCAGAATCCACGTACCTGCATGAATTTGAAGATTTGCTGAGTTGAGCCTCGAGCTTGATCTTCTGCAGACTTGCACGCTACGTCGTCATCTGTCGCTCCGATTCCGGCTTACGCTTTGGGCCCCATTTCCTTTTGAAGACCCCCAGGCTCTTTAGGACTTTCCTGGACCTTTCAGGATTTGGGTTTCTTAGGCTGGCGTGTGGCACCGCTTTCAGTTCAGTACACCCTATCCTAAGTGTGCAGTGTGTGTGTGCGTCTACATATATTATACATGTGTGTCAGTGCCACTGCATGTGTTTTGGGGAGGCGACTGAGACCGGCGTTCCCTTGGAGCACACCGCAAACGAATCGACAATCCTGATTCCAGTGGTTCTGGGGTTAGGGTGCTCCAAGCTACGTCACAAGATGGCAGCACTGGTTCACCAATTCCATCTTGAAGTTGGTGCAGAGTGTATCCAGGAATATTGTCTCTCAGTTGTTGGAATCTGCTCCGACCAAGGGGTGGAGGCTGGCCTCTATGAAGCTCCTGCTTTTGATTTGCGGCGTCATTTGGAGCTGGAAGCAGCGGCGCTGAACTGTGATTCTGCTTTGCACCTTAATGGCGGAGGGGCAGATGCACTTCTATTCCCACTGGAAGTTCCAGAAGATGCTTTGCAATTGAGAGGTGGGAGTGAGGATTGGTCCCCCGAACAGGACAGAGAAGGGACCTGACACTGAGACAGGAAGTTCACGAATTCACAACTAATATACTTAATTTGGCTTGTTCTGCAACCTAGCTGTGCGGCTGTGCAGGAAGCTGTGGCATCACTGGCGCTCACACAGCGGCTCTTTCCGAATTGTTTGTATGTGCCGGGCATGAAACATTGTATGGACAATGTCACGCATGACATCCTGGATAGCTTAGCCAACCGCGACACCTTTTTTTTCTCAGTTACGTGGCTTTGAAGCGATCCTCAAGTCTCCTGCAATTCGCGACAAACTAGTTCATGTGTTCTTCAGTGGGGACACCGCCCTGGATGCGATCATGCGTCAGCGCCTGAAAAGTTGGAGTAGCAGTCTGAAATCCTTGCGTTGGCACGAACTTTGCAATTTCATCAAAGAGCTGAAATCAATACAGTTTGGTTTGCAGAAGAGATGGTGTCTGCAGCAGTTCTTGCTGATGATGCCAAAGGAAAGGCAACCTGACGGGACTTTTGCCACATCCAATGACATTCCAGGAGAAGGGCGTGGGCAGGCAGGCGGCGCCCATGCAAAGCAGGTAGACTCTGCAGTTAACTCAAGCTATTTTTGGGCATATGCTGAGATGGTACTCCAAGTGACAGCTGTAGCTGAAATTTTGAGTCACTGGTCAGAATCGTGTTTTTACCACGGACCCAATGGGTGCAGTGAGCGGACTTGTGGCTACAAGGGTGCGAAAGCACCTGAGCTGGCGGCGGGGTTGCACCTACACCTGCTGAAGATGTTTCAATCCCGTGGTAATGTGTGCATCTCTCAGCTTGCGCCTGGCCTTCGTGAAGCAAAAGCGCAAAGCTTGATTAGTGAGTGGCATGCAGCCCACGCACGGCTATCGGTGGAATTGCAGTTCAAACTGCATTACTGGGAGGTTTTGCCTTGGAAGCTCTGCGGAATTGCTGCTCAGTCTGTGGATGTTGCTAGAGTGATGGCAAAGCAATGCTTACAGCTATTCCATGGGCTTACTGCAAAGCAAAAACGCCAATCGCATCCTATGACACGACGGTTCCTGGATCCAGAATGGCGAGGCATAGTTTGTGAATTTGCTGCAATGACACGGTTACGGTCACAGGTTTTCAATAGCTCACAAAGTGTATGTTTGGTTTCTGATTAAGATGGGATGGGTCCTTGAGTCCTTGCGACGGTTGATGGGATGTTTGATGGACTTTTGAAATCTAATGTACGTAGTATGTAGTATGTAGTATGCATGTGTGCATGTGTGCATGTGTGCATGTGTGCATGTATGTATGTATGTATGTATGTATGTATGTATGTATGTATGTATG
>CAXAMN010008569.1:90673-119688 GCA_963970005.1 Durusdinium trenchii
GTATGTATGTATGTATGTATGTATGTATGTATGTATGTATGTATGTAGTATGTTTGTATGTTTGTATGTATGTATACAGGTATGCTGTAACTATCTAGATGAAACCTTGTCCAAGAAAATTGACCCAGAAATTCAACCTCACAAATGTGGTGTTTGTAGGTGTTGGTGAACACTTTGGGCGCAGTGTGGAGCAGTGCGAAGCCTTTGCAGATCCACCACTGGTCAGCGACCTGGAGTCCTTTGCTCAGGGAGCAGCAAGTGATGACCTAAGCAGCGACTTCATGCAGTGGGTGGAGGTGTTGGCGCGAATTCGTGTGCAGGACAGTGCAATGTGTGCACTTGTGACATGCGCTGAGTTACCGCTGCTTCGCCTCTTTTTGTTTTAAAGTTCTAGAGTTGATCAGCTTGAAGTGTAAGGAAGAACAACCATGTTTGTGCAGGAGCGTGGTGTTGAAGGCATACATGCGCGAGTCAGCCAAGCGCTTGCTGGAAGACGGCGCAAACTGAGCGCACCTGGCATTTCGCTGGAGCTGAAGTGGCAGTTCATTGAGCAAACCCTGCACTCTTCCCCAAAGGCTGGCGTTGTTGGTGGTATATCGAACTAGGTTCATGTCAAAACATCATTGGAATCTGCAGCGCAGTGTACAGTGTAGAGTCTAGAGGCTAGAACGCAGAAACTAGATGCAATTTTAGTCATGCCTGTCAAGCCTGTCATGTCTAGAAACTACAAGAGCCCAACCGACCTAGAGTCTGGAGTGCTGGAAGGTTGAATTTGTCAGGCTCTGACTGTGACTTTTGCCTATCGCACTAACTGTTTGACTGGTCACTTTTCATTCAACTTCCTTGTCTCTTGTTTCTGTGTAGATTGGCAAAGTGTTGGTAGTTTTTTTGTCTTGATACTCTTGAGATGGACCAACCTCATCAGGCCGTTGAGAAGTGTTTACTGGAGCACGACAAGCTCTGCACATGGGAAGGTATTGTGGACACAGTTGGTGGAATGCTGGCTTGCGCAAGCCAGCTGAGCATCAAGAAGAAGGATGGCTATGGGGAGCTGGGGTCATACCTACATCGAATATTCAATGGACAGCAGAGCCTTTGACCTTTGCCTTTGAACTCTGTTTTTTCATATCCGACCCCGCATGAACTTCCTCGTGTATAGCATCACTATGCCTGCAGATTTTTCACATCTTTAGTTTTGGCACCACTAGTCGAACCCTTTACCTTATGTGCAAGAAACAATGTTGCCGGATCCAAACCACATAGCATCCCTAGCGAGAGACATATGGTTAGTTATCTGTACAGCTGGGTTCATCAACACATATCATATCCCCAAACATAGTTGTTGAGGGTTAAATAGGACAAAGAGAAGAAGAGGAAATCTAGTTTACCAGGCTCAAGTTTATCCACTCCACCTGAGGTTCAATGACCAGGCCTACCTTGGACAACAGTTGAAAAACGCAGCTGAAGCTGCTGGTCAGGTTTGTGACCGAGAGCAGGCGCTGCGGGGTGAACTTGAAGCGGACAAAGCAGTGCTGCTGAAGCATCTGAAGCACGTCTTGCCCTTATTCATCATTGGTCGAGACTCTGCATGTTGCTGTAGTTTTGTTAGCCTTGCATCGTCCCCTCCCAGACCATCCCCTCAGGAACAAGAGTTCCCCACTACTACTACTACTACTACTACTACTACTACTACGACTACTACTGTGTTCGGGACAAGTGGTTTTGGGACTTTGGCCCCGACGATCTGGAAATATCATCCGCCGACCATTCCACTTGACTTTGCTGCGGTGTCGCAATTCGGATGAGGATGATGAGGATGAGCGGCAGTCAAGCGGTGGCTCTAATGTAACACTCATGCCTTTGAACGCCAGGAGCCAAGGAGGTATGAGGACAGCAGGGCTCAGGACTCATGACCATGAGGATTGGCAGCATGGCTCCTGCAGCATTTCTAAAGTAAACCACCAACACGCGTCCCGTTGAGCAGGGCCCGAGTTAGGAGGATTAGGATAAGAAGCATAAAGGATGATACCACACGGTGAAGCGAGAGCGCCTTCTTTTCCGCGGCGATCGACGATCGAACGAAGTTCGTAACCTGTACTCCTATGACCAGGGCGGAGGTTCCTCAGACCATCAGACCAAAGCACCCTCCTACATTCCCTGACGATCCATGACCACACATAGGTCACAAATAGAAATGATCTCAGGATATGCATACGTTTCTATTGATCGTGTTATTTGAAGACGTTAATGTTTCAAATCTCACTATGTCCCTACCCAACCATCCATTCATGTTGAAACTACAGCCACGCCACGCCTACTACTAATACTACTACTAGGATGACTACTACTACTACTACTGCTACTGCTACTGCTACTGCTACTGCTACTCCTGCTACTACTACTACTACTACTACCACTACTACTACTACTGGTGGGACGACGACGATGACCACTGACGACACACCATGGAGAGTTCCTCCGGTGGCCCGCGGTGTGGACAAGCTCCACCATCTGGCACTTGACTTTGTTGCTGTGTCGCAATCTTGATGAGGAGGATGATGAATTAGGTGAGGTGAGGATGAGGACGAGGAGCGCCGGCGTGGCAGCTGTAGTGTAAGACGCGTCGCCAGGAGCAGGAGGTAGGGAGCAGGAGGTAGGAGGATTAGGAGGGCCATGAGGGTCGGCAATTCTTTATGGTTGACGCACTGTGGGTCCCGCAGCATGTCTTGGGTAGATATTTACCCATTACTAAATTACTACTACTACTACTACTAGTACTACTACTACTACTGCTACTGCTACTGCTACTGCTACTACAACAACTACTACTACTACTACTACTACTACTACCCCTACCCCTACCCCTACCCCTACCCCTACCCCTACCCCTACTGCTACTACTGCTACTGCGATTCCAGTGGGTCTTCGCATGGACGCATCGGAAAAATGAGCCAACGCCTTCAAGACTCTACAGCAACCGTCTTGCAGTGATGCGGTGCTGCAACCTGGATGGAGGAGGAGTGAGGAGGAGGATCGGATGAGGAGTAGCAGGACGCTTGGAGGATGAGTAAGGAGTTAGGAGGATGAGGATCGGCAGCGCATGTTGCACATTGATTGCCAGCGATTCTAGGAGGGTGCGGACCTCCGGACCTCCGAAGGATGAGGATCGGCTGATCGGCAGCTTGTTTCTGCTAAAGCTTAAGTAGTAGTAGCACGCCTTCCTCTAACTGCCTGCGTTTCCTTGATAGTTGCTGGCCTGCGTTGTCGCACTGGCTCACTGACTGACTGACTGACTGACTGACTGACCAACCAAAAGGTTTTCCGCTAAATTGGGGCTTCCATACGACCCAAAAACAAGCACACATATCAATGTCACAAACAAACTGTTCCAAACTAAACTATACAAAATGGTCAATTGTGAGACAGACCTCATGGGGCTTTATAGCCAAATCTGTATTATGTTTTTGATAGACTTCAAATAGACCCGGGGAGCTGATTTGTGCATAGGTCCTGTAAATCATGTATAGATGTTATAGATGTCTTTTCAACTCAAAAACCCAGATGCTGATATACTCACCGGCCTGCCCAGCCAACCCACCAAAAAAACCGAAGGATCCTGGTCCAGTCCTAGTCCTTGGTTTTCTATATTGATCATAAGAGCCCCAATCTGAATTTGGAAAAGAAATTAGGCACAGAGAGAGAGAGATATATATATATTGTCTGAAATCCGGGCGTGGTGGTCCGAAGTGATAGAGGGAATTTGTCGGCAGGGGCTAGAGTTGTTCAAAGCTGGGCTCATGTGTTGCCATTTGTAGAGGGATATCGGATGAACAGGGAATGGGCTGGGCTGCAGTCAGAAGCTGTCAGCGATTACAACAACCTTTGCAGGGTCCAGCTTCCTTTATCCCTGTTTGTGGTGTGTAGCACGCTCATTGAAACGCGCTTGGCTGCTGCAAAATGAGCTGTTTATGCTGAGACAATCATTACAATATATGACAGTAACCTATCACTTATATACATTTACATATAGGTTTTGGAGTGGGTGATTGGGCCTTGGGGGGCTGCGCTCAGGTGCACTCTCCAAGCAACATCTACTCGCTGCCACGCCGGTTCTTTCACTGCTCTGTGCATGCCCTTGGTCGCTTTCTAGGCCTGTGCCTTGGAGAGTCCTGAGTCATTGATTCATTTCTTACAAATATGTGTCAAATCCTCATTCCTCATTTGGGCCACTTAGATGTTCTACCTCAGTGTCTGTCATATGTCACAATGAAGGCCTATGCCTTGCCGAGTTTGAGCTTTAGTGCCACCCTGAATCTAAGCTGATAAGCCTTAGGCTGAGTTTTGCTTGGATATGCTGGGATCTAGTATCGGGCCGGTGTACGCATTTGTTTGTTGGTCTTTCCTCTTTCGTGCCAGCCTGCCAGGAACATTGGCGCCTCCTCCTCGAACGGCGATTCCTGCTCCAAGGGCTGCGCCTTTGATGCTGGAAGATGATGGGTTGGCCGCGCTGAGTCAGCCGCTGAGCTCAGCCAGTGCTCTCCAACCCGCTTCAAGCTCAAGCAGAAAGAGGAGGCGTAGCCTTAGCCCTGATGGCGCCCCGGAACTTGGTCATTGGGCTGGTGATGGCCACAACAGTGACGATGAGATCTTTTTCAAGATTTCACACACAGGGTTGGGTCGCCACAAGCACTTCATGAAGGGATCCTTAAGCACTCATGATTTGTCAATCGAGATTGTTCCAGCAATCAAGAGCGATGGAAGCATTGCTTATTTGAATCTGGCTTTGAAGGGAGAACAAACCAAGCTGGGTACATGGATGTCTGACAAACAAGTATCCCCGGAAGACCTCAGGGAGCATTGGAGAGTTTGGAAGTGTTCAGCGCCACTTCCAGCTGGTGAATACGTTTCTCTGCCGACTACCTCTGAACCTTTCAGGCAAGTGGTGTGTGAAATGGTGCGCGCTTTGCCTCATGCATACTTTCCAGACATGGACGATCTGAACTTGATGCATGAGATGCTAAGAGCTGGCCTTGTTGTGCCAAGTGCAGTTTCGGGAAGCTTCTAGCTCCTCAGTAGGGTGATGGGTGAGGCGACCGGTGATGTTGTTGGAGTGCTGGGCTGGGCTGTCAGCTACTCATAATCACACCACCCCCCGAACTTACCCCAACTCATCCAACATCATGTGTTTAGTTGGGGTTGATGGTTGACTAGTACCTAGAACAGTTAGTCAAGTTCGGTTGTGTTGTGTTGTATAGAAATTGATGACCACCTCATCACACCACACCACAGCTTCTGTGTTCTTTGAATACACTTTGCATAGTGCTGGATCTCAATCTTCAAACACTAAGAAGCAGAAGCACATAGTTTTTGATAGTTAGGAGTCAGGCGCCAGGATACTCAATGTTAATACAAAACTCCAAACTTTTCTACTTGAGTCACTCAACTCTAACTTAAGTCTCAATCTGAGAGAGAGAGAGTCAGATGATGTCAGGCTGTCAGACCTCTTCCCATGTTCAGCATCCAAGGTTATCTCCAACAATGGTTGGCAGCCTCTCGGAGACCATTGTGGTTTGTGCCAGTGACCCTACAAGCTTTTTCAGCAGACGTGCGTCAGTGTCATCGAAGGCACTGTCGAATCTCGAGCTCATCGACCTCATGAGGCACAAAGGCTGGCAAGAACGCAGCCTTGAAGGTGGCAGGGATGGCAGACGGGGCATTGAGCCGTTCAATGTTGATGCTGGTGGTCCGCTAATTTGGTATACAAAGAAACTGGGTGAGACGCCGTTCAGGGAATACCTTCTCTGCCTTCTTGGAGAAACTCCTGGGGTCAAGTTGGTCTACCACCTCCAATGCAAAAGCTATTACAAATGTCTCGCAGTTGATCCAAATGCGCAACCACACCAGGTTGCCCAGTTCTACAAGGCCCTCATGCGACGTATTGCCCGTGGTTTCCAACCAGAAGGTTCTGAGCCAGAGGCAGATTTGCAGCAACCTGCTTGCCGCATGCAGCGGCTTGCGCTGGACGACGGCTTGATGTGTCAGGAATCCAGCACAGTCCAGGCAGGACGCAGTGGCAATGGCAATGGCCCTAGAAAAGCTAGAAAGAGATCTGCGGTGGGATCTGCTAGGGTTCCGGCCGCAGACCCAGCGCAATGTCCAAATGCAGATGAAGAGGCTGTCGGTGCCGGTAACAATAGTGATTGCAACAGTGATAGTGATGCAATCTCAATCCTTTCAGATCTGCTTTCCAGTGAGCCTCAAGACACACCGGAGTGGGAGCCAAGGGAGCATGCTGCCGCCACAACAGATGCAAACACATGCATTGATCTAATCGATCTTGATCCTTTGGTGGATGGTGGACTGTGCCAAAACAACAATGAAGGCGTGGGTGATGATCAAGAGGTTTCTAATGAGCGCTTGCCTGCGCGACCGCCTCCCATGCCTGAAGCCCTGCCAGAAGCTTTGGCAAGTGACAATGATGATGCACAGGTGGTTGTTGACCCGTTGCCCGCACAACCTCTTCCTATGCCTGACTTGGGCGACATCCGCCCAGTGCGCAACACGGCTGGCCATCAGGCAATTTGCAAAGATCTGCTTCCTGTACTCATCGCTGTGTGTTTGGAGCCACGTTGGGCAAACTCTGAAGAACGCACTCAAGTCAGAGAAGCATGCTTTCGCAATCTGGCGGCACTAATTCCCGAGATCAGGTCGGCTAAGTAGTACATGAAGTTGTCACAAAGCTTTATTTATGTTGTAGCGGTGGCATGGGGTGACAGTGTTACGCTGAACTTAATTGACACTTCGCAGTTCACACTGAGTTAACTCCGTGTCAGTGACTCACTGATCCCTAAGCCCCTATGCTGCCAATGCTGAGGTCTTGATCAAGCTGGTGGCAGGTTCTGGGGAGCTGACCTGGTATACTCCAGAAAAAGAACATGTGAGGATCAAGTGCCCTATTTGCAGCGGCAAGATTTGAGTTACAGTCTATGATGGGATGGACGGAATGTGTGTTACACTGTAGGTTTTGGTCTTAGGCTCTTAGACGACATTGTAAGGGAGACAGTCAGTCACATCACATCATCACATCCTTTGTATTATTTACTTGTTTGAGTAAATAGGCACAAAAGGACGGTCAACAGTCAACGCCCAACTCAAGTCTGGCAGCCTGGACTGCATTGAGGTGCTGGAACACTACATGGCAAAGGTCAAGCAAGCGGTGGAGCAGAGGCGTTTGCAGCAACGATGAGGCGAACACACCCCATGCCAAAGCACAAGTATACATTATATATATATGGGTCATGAGTCGGTGTTCAAGTGGTTTGGAGTGCCATGGTCCAGGTGCTTGACCTCGGTCTTTGTTGGTTTGCGCTCTTTGTGTGGGTGTCCCTCCAATCCTTCCATTTGATTTCAATCATTTTGAAGATTTTGGAGGGGTGGCATGGTGGTCCCAAGGTTTTGCGACTCTTGATGACAACCTGGACTGCCCAGGATCCAGATCCATGGATTTTCGCTGGCAACATCCATCTTTAGTGGGTCAAGGCTCGTTCCGTCTATTTTCAGGGTCAGTCCATTGATCAACTCCTTGTACCAATGGATGTCAAGGTGTTGTCTAAGTTTTGATACTGTTTTCTTAGATTTCACCAATTTTCTTCAAGTAAGCCTGTTTCAAACCTAGAAACATGGTTTCCGACGAACTCCTTACGAACTCCTACGAACTCCGACTGACACGGACCTTCTGGACATCAAATCTTGAAAGTTCTACGTGAATTTTAGATGTATATCAGGGTGAAATGCAGTTTGAATCAACATGTCAACATTATTTGGGCTTGTGATGTCAGTCCAAACTCTGGTTTTGGAGGCTCAATCTCTTATGATCCACGTAGGATTTCTGGAAGTTGGGATCTCCTACGAACTCCTACGAACTCCTACGAACTTAGGCAAATCTGACTCTAGCAAAGGCAACTCAGCTGTTTTTTTTTGAATAGCAAACATTTCAAGGGACAACGCCCAAACCCTAAACAAATCCCCTGACAATTGTCATTGGGCTGGTTTTACCCACCCTCAGACACCCAAGTGGGTCGAAACTAACAAATCTTGCTCTGGCCCAAAAAGTTCCACCAGAAAACTCAGTGAACCCTTCAAAGAACAAACCGTAAACGGTAAACTGCTCTAAACCCCTAACGAATCCCTGTCGGGCCCACCTCAAAAACCGAAGTGGGTCGAATCTAGCAAATCTAGCTCTATCAAAAGAAATTCTACCAGCAAACTTCTCAGCAAACCCTTTGAAGAACAAACCCTAAACCCTAAACCCCTAACGAATCCCTGTCAGGCTGGTTTAACCCGCCATCAAACACCCAAATGGATCGAACCGAGTCGAACCTAGCAAATCTACTCTAGCAAAATAGATTCTACTACCAAATAAACCCTTTAAAGAACAAACCCTAAACCCTAAACCCATAACGAATCTCCATCAGACACAGCCAAGCAGAAGTTCCTTTAAGGTCCCTGAGCCCTAAACCCACTACACACCCTAAACCCAAAACCCTAAAACCATGAACCTTAAACTTAAACCCCCAAATCCGCCAAATCCCTACCTAAACTTCACCCTTCAGCTGTCTTGAGTTCCCAACCAGGTGGGTGCAACTTTCAGATGGACTTGCTTCACGGTTGTGGGCTGCATAAAAGATCATGGCTTTCAGTCCGAATCAGATCTCGATTTCGGGACCAGCATTGCTGACAACTGTGCATTTGTCATTTTAATGGCATCAGGTCATCTCAGGTTCAGGTTCCCAGGTTCCACATCTCCAGATTGCTTTCAGGGGTGGTGGTTTAAACTCATGTAAGAGCTGTTGCTGCTTTTGTCAGATCAGGTTTTTGGGTAGTCAGGCGGCGTTTAGTAAAGAGCAACGTTGGTAAAGCGTTTGCAAGAAAAGCTTTGCCAATGGCGGCGACGGCGTCCAGTGATAGTGGTCCTTCATCAACATCAACGACCAGCAGCTCAGAGTCAGGAGAATCCAAGACTAAGACCAATGCTGGACAACCCACCACATCCAGGCTGCTTGCAACCTGTTGGGTCGGGGATGCCTTTCTGTCTTCTCCAATTAGGCTATCTGAATTCCATCATGAGTGGTTTAGTGACATCTAGAGTCTGGAGTCTAGGCCAGCTACCAGTTCACCATGTACTGGTATGGTGTCAGCTTAGCACCAGGCAGGCGCCACAGAAGAGGAAGGTGAACCAGACAGCGACTCGACTTGACTTCAAAGTGATAATGACAAGCTGGATTTGGAACGAACTGTTTCTTTTTCAATGGTTGTCACTGGTCACAGTCGCAGGGTCAGTGTCGCTGAGACTGGGACTCAGTTGTTAAATGGTCTTTTTACACTCTCTCACTCACCTTGACTTTTCACTGATGTTCATTTTGGCAATTGGTGGCTGGCTCTCTAGCAGAGATTCTTCCACTTGACCTGCTGAGGAGCCTGTAGATGACCACGCCGTGACTGCAGAAGACACCTCCCAACTACCTTCAGGTCCAAATTCGATCCAGGGCCTCTTTCAGTGGCAGACGGACATGGCACAGAAGCTTTGGGGCAATCCAGACCAGGTTCCGAAGCAGTACCACCTTCTGCTTACATCAGAGTTCTCAGGGATGGGAACTGCGGAGCTTGCCTTGCAGGAGATCATCAACGCAATGCAGTTACACATGCATGGAAGTGGCCGCCCCACTCGACCGGACACCAATTCAGGCGTGGGAGGCGGGAGGGAGTGGAATTGGAAGAAGAGACGGTCATGAGTCATGTGTGACAGTCGCTATCACAGTTCGGCTCGCCTTGTTTGATGTGATTAAAAACAATTACACTTCCGCACATGTATAGACTAGACAAAGATATTATGTGAATCTGCAAACGCCAAATGCTCTTATATTTGTGAGCTCTGAGACTCTGAGCCCGACCCTAAGGCACGTCACTAGCTTGTACCTGCTTGAACGCATGTGACAAGTCGGAGCACTGCATTAGCTTCATCCAGAGCCATGTGCACAAGCCATTACACTTGAACAACGACATCTTTGCACGGCTCTCCCAGTCAGCTTTGAAGGACATGCTAGAAGCTGAGGAGCTTATGACTACAAGCCTTGCTGAGTATGAGCGATCCGGATCAAAGGTTGACAAGTACATATTAGATACTCTCGGTGATGACCTGTTAGACAAGTACATGAACATTTTGGGACGACCTGGGTCCTTCATCTCCCGCGCATACTGCGCTTTGGCGGAACAGAAAGAACGGACCTGGACATGAACCGAGCTCTTAACTACCTGGGTTGGGTCCGGTACCGGTTCCTTCAACTCTCCCAGTTTCCACATTGTTTCATCGCATCTTGAGCTTGTGCTTGCGGTAGGCGCTATGCACGACCGAGCTTGTCCATTACCGCATATTGCCCTTCCTGCTATGGCTGCACAGCTGGAGCAGAATGGAGCGACTGTCCTCAGCGTGAACGTTGCAGGAACGGAGTGCTATGATGTGAGCTCCATGGGAGCTGGAAAGGGACTTGCAGGTCCCACCTGCAAGACTTTGGCTGTCTACTTGGAGCAGCGACGGCGATGTCAGGAGGACCCATGTTTGGTGAGAGTGGGATGGGATGTGAGGCGAGGGTGTAAGTGAACTACATGCTTCCACAAAGACAAGGCTTGAGCCTTGAGCTTGAGTATGTAATGTGTGAGTCAGTATGGGCCTGGGTCTGAGCCTGGCAGCCTGAGCATCACTATTCCTCGGGTGGTTGCCGGTGGTTCAATGAATGGGTTGGACTTGAATGGGTTGCAAGGACATCCTGTTGCATGAGTGCACACCCCGGTTCAAGCCGGAAGTGCTTGAGCGCTACCTGGGCGACCTCTACACATTTGTGCGCTTGCCACTCCCTGGTGAAACCATATCGCCTCATCAGCTAGGCCCCTCATCGCTTCTATGGTAACTAAGTTGGTTTGGTGCGGTGTAGTGTGGTGATCGTGTGGTGTGATTTGATTTTATGAGTCATGTCATGAGGCAATGAGGCTCATGAGTTTCATGATGATGTGTCTCAAGGCTGGCCGGTACATCGACCTCGCAGATATACCATTGGCTTGAAGAAGAGCCGCATCTCCATGTCCGAATCAATGTTTCTTGGTTGAGTACTTGAGTTACTCACTTGAATCTTCACTTTTCTCATGCGTCTCACCTGAGTGTGAATGGCTCAAGCCTTCACTGACTTTGTGAGGTTTGGCCTTGACCTCAAGAAGTTGATGATGTCCCCATCCACCGACTGCAGTGTCCTGTACAATGCCTCAGAGGAGGAAGTCGCTTGGTGTGACTTTAGTTTAGTTAAGTCTCTAACACGCTTAGCGCGCTGCAGAACTACTCATGAATGTGCAATGTGCTATGCAAGGATGTGCAATGCGCAATGTGTGTTGTAGTAGCAGTGCAAGCGTGGCACAGCCTAGTAGCATACATTGTTAGGCACCATGCAGCGGTCACTTAATTCGATGAACTGAACTAGTTCATGTTTTTTCAGGTTTAGTGAGTTTAGTGATCTGAAATGTTTCGGCAGGCATTGGATTGTAAAAGCTGTTGTAGCCGGCTTTGTGAGTTTGCTTGCCACTGGCTCCTCCGTCCGAGCGGTCCTAGGAAGTTAAGACGAAGGAAGCAATGGTCCAGCGGTACAAGAAAGGATCGGGAAGTTCAACCTTCGAGGCATTGCTTCCTGCGTCGAAGCAAAGGCGCTTGGAGGGGTACAAGGCGATGAACAAGGTTCAGGAGTGGCTCTCTGACGGCCGAGAAGTGGCGCCAGGGCTGCAGATTCCCCCACAACATGAGCCACAGTGCAGCCACAGATTCGGATTTGGTGCTTTTCCATGTGATTAAGGTCATGAACTTTTGATTCATATTAATATAGTTTAATATGCTACGATTTTGATTTTTTGTTTTCTCAAAGAGATGGCTAGTGTGAGATCGAGCATCCATAGGAGCAGCGCATGTGCAACAAACATTGTACAGAAGACCTTGTGCGATCTGCTCTTGTTGATGATGAGAATTAGGGTTTGTGTGGGCTGTGAACTTGAGGCAGTCAACATTGAGCAACGCCCTGGCTCACATCCGATCATGAACTACCTGTGCCCGACCTTACTCCGTGGGAGCTCAATGTGGCTCATTCAGAAAAATGTGCCCTTGACTGGAGAGGCAGGGCATGAGTTCCAAAGCTCCAGATTCCAAGTCTCTTTGTTGTTCGAATTGAGTCGAGTCCTGTCCTGCCTGGTGAAATGACAGGACCTGTTGCTTACCATGGGCGTTCCAGCTCATGGACGCAAGCATCTTCATCATCGAGACCTCCTGAGTGAGATGCCCACTGCCATTTTCAAAGAGAGTGTTTTGAAATCCATGTCTGGCAATGGGATGCATTTGGCCGTTGTGGGGTGCCTCCTGATGTGCACAGTCAAGCATGTGCAAATTCAGGCCTGTCTTGTCCTAGATGATTAGGCAGATCACTGGAAGCCTGGTGGTGGCTGGCGAATGGAGAGTTTTTTTGGGGGTTCAAGTTCTGGCCTCAGGCTCAGAGTTCCGAAGTTCAACAATCAGCAATGCAGTTACTACATACTACATATGTGCATTGTGCGTTAGGTTTGTTTGTTTTAATTACCCTGGTTTTCAGCCACTATGCCAGCGGCGTGGAAAGCTCTGGTCTCGAGTCTCTAGTCTCTGGTTAAGTTGTTCAGCTCACAGTGAAATGCCAGAGGCTAGGTTGCCGGATGGTTGCAGTTTTTTTGTCGTCGATGAATTTCTGAATGGTGCGGCGCGGTCGGTGCGGTCCTTGCCTGCTCCTGAACGAATCGGAACTTATAGACAAACACAGGATTTGACAGGTCTAGCAGTCTAGCTACTGATCTAAGTAGGCTCTAGCTTTCTAGCGCTACGAATCGGAACTTACAGGATTCTACAGTTCTAGTTCTAGTACGTTCTAGTTCTAGCCTTCTAGCGATATACCAATTCGGAATGCACTCCGAGCTGTCCAGCCTTGCAGCACAGCGCAAAAAGGTATGCGGGGCAGCATCCAGGTCATGGGTAGGTAGAGAGCCAAGGGTTATCTTCATCTTCAGTCTTGAGTTTTGAGGTTCGAAGTTCGGTGTTCAGTTCGGCGCTGTGAAAAGTTGGCAGTTTGCACTTGCACTGTGCTGTGCGCCAATGCTCAAGAGAGCAAGTCCCAGTGTTGTGAACCATGTCGGAAGGCAATGCGGCATGCGCTCTGTCTGTGGATTCACAGATGGTGGGGGCGGTGGGGGAGGAGGACATGATGCCTCCTCTAACAGTGTCATCCAAAGACGGGTCAGAGCCATGCACTTATTGCCCCCCAGCGTGTCGAGAAAGACATTGTGGCGTTGTGCAAGAAGCAGCATGTGAAGGTGATGTGTGAGGAGGCAGGGGCATGACTGGCATGACTGTGTGAATGTTGAGTTGGCGGTTGCAAGTTGAAATTCACGAGCTCGCAGGCTCACAAGCATGTTGTTGCAGTGTTGATTGAAGGCCTAAGGCTCCTGCAGGCCTTCACTTTGCTGCAGTGTTTGTGGTTTGACCCCTGACCCGGCCTGCCAGGATCGTGCAGCATATCGTGCGCTTTTTGATCAGGCGCGTGAAGCCGGTCCCCAGAGGGTCAAGCAGGTGGAAGCCATCAAGCGAGACGACCCACAGGCTTTTGGACTTCTGCTGATGGAGTTCAGAACCAAGTCCCCCGGCTTCACTTTGTGTCTTATTTCTCTTCCTGTTCCGTTCCTTTTGGGCTTGCGCTAGATTTTGCAATTTTGCCAAATTTGGCTGCACTGCGGCTGCCGCTGACTCTTTTCCCAACTGCCTCAGAAACAGAGAGAGATACCACACATATCATCACACATCACAAGCCAAGGTGTATGCAGCAAGGTGGGAGAGGGAGGCCAAAGCCAAAGTTCGACTTTGCGGCCTTCTTCTCACAAATGGAGAAGGGTAAACGGGTCTCCACTGGCGGCTACCAGGCAGGCTGAGTTGTCTGACCTAATTGCTATCTCGCAAACAATCCCACAATCTTTTGGAGAGTTGAGTTGAGTGGCCTCCATGTGCCACTTGCCGGAGATGTGCAGGTGATGAAGGTGTTTGCTGACTATGTGGCCCATTATGGATCACTTCCATACCCGCTGAAGCTTACAACAGAACAGGCGACGCAAACACCGACAGGTTGAAAGTCGTACGCAATATGTCAAATGCAACGGACTCAACGGAGTACATCATGGATTGACTCAATACACAAAACCAAAAACAAAACAAAACTTAGAATACATGGAGATTTGTGGCACTCTGTAGTCACACTACTCTCTCTCTATCTCTATATATATACATTATACATCCTATAGTCCGTAGTCCTGTAGTCTAGAGTCCGGAGTCTGTAGTATATAGCATGATATAGTTTAAATGTTGGTCAAAATTGTCTATGTCTAGTCTGTCTAGTAGTCTAGCGTGGTTGACAAGTTGACCAATGACACTGAATGACACAATGATAAATATTCGACTGTAGTGGGCCTGCAGCGCAGGCCACTAAGCGGTGGCACCACGAGAAGGCGAACCCGAAGCACCCCCAAGACAAGATCAGGTCGCCAGACGAGAATGGCCTTCCGAACGGACCCTTTGCGCCTTGGTATGAAGCCTGAGCTTAAGCCTTGAGCAGCCAGCAGCGATCCTTGCGAATCTCAGGTCACGCGACTGTCCGTGACTTTGCACGATTACATCGATAGCTCCAAATACTCTGATTCGAAGTTCATCCTACAAGAGGGGCAGCGCAAAGACAAACCCTCTTCAACAGTGATTGAGGACATGGAGGACTGCCTGAATTCCCTGGATGCGTGATTTTGGGGTTGATCAGTGTGTTGTGCCTCAGTGTGGAAAGAGTTCTTGGAATGTGTCACTCAGGTCAGGTCAGGTGCTGTCACCTGTCGATTCTGTCGATGGTTTCTTTTGTGAGTCTGTTTGAGAGTCGCTTTGTATCCTGTCACTGTCAGAGGAGTCTTGTATTCTTATCATGCTGTGTGTTGTAAGTAGCCATCAGTTTGTGTCCTTCAGGACAGGTCAGTGATGCCAGTTGTTGCGTCTGATTGCCAGGATGCATTTCGGAAGGCCTCTGCATTGAAGGCAGATGATCCTTTGATGAGCATGCCAGATGTTTTTGATTTGACAGATGCGGCCCCCAGCACAAGTGCTCCAGCTTCTGCTCCTGGAAAGAGGGAGTCTGGCTCGTCTGGGCCAGCAGAGGCTGGAGGCCCAAAGAAACCAAGCACACGGCCGCAAAAGATCAAGAACCTGAAGGTCCTTTGGCTTACAGTAACTCTTAAGTGGGGGCGGGGGCGGGGGTGGTTCAAAATCCTCATTGTATTCTGTAACGCAGGTTCACTGCATGACATCTTCCATCCATCACCATGGTTATCAGCCAGGTAGTGTAGAGGTTTCTTTGAAGTTCAGCAGTTTATCAGACCAAGCCAGGTTTCACCTAGACCTCGACCTCTCAAGATCATGGGGAATGTTTGCAGCTGCTGCAGGTCATGATCGAGAAGAACAAGATTTCAACAGCTACCAAGATTACCAGTCTCCTAAGTTTTGGGAGAGAAGCCGTGTCCAAGCTCCTTGACCAAAGCATGCGCCTGTTGCATACTGACAGTTACCTTCCTGCTGAGAAGCACATGATCGAGATTGATGACCTGAAAAAGTTCAGCGTTGAGGAGCTCTCCACTTCACCAGTGGGAACAATGCAGCTCAGGTGGCTACTTACCAATCTCGTTTTCAGTCCGGCTAGCTTGCCGCAAACTTCCGCCGAGTCAGAGATGTTTCACAACGCAATTGTGAAGCTCATTGACATGGACCCGTTCTTGAGCATGCAAGACGACTTCAAAAAGGGGAATTGTGTGGAGCACCTTGACAAGATCGCTGAAGAGCGTCTCGCATGGGTGAATCTGAAGACGGCACCAGCCCCAGTTGCGCCTGTCAACATCTAATTGTTTGAATTGTTTCCTCACAGCCAGGATCGCAACTCATCATTTCGCAATGATGCAAATGTGATGCAGTGGTCTCATCGCCATGCCTTTGAAGCCCAGGAAGCCCAAGTGAAGGCCGCCCTCGACAAGCATTTGCTGCAAGTGAAGAACTTGGAGAAAATTCGTCAATGCCTGCTGTCTTCTGTGAAAGACTATGAGTCTGAGAAGAAGGAGCTTGAGAAGGCCTGGCACTTGGCAGGCGGTCAAATGTTTTTCTGAAAACGAGCTGTGTGCTTTGCGCCCAACATAAGTCGACGCAGGCAAGGGACCAGCAGAAGAAAAAGGAAGAGAAAACAAGGACAGCTGAAGCAAAGAAGGCAGCCAGACGTGTGCCTTGTTCTGGCTCTAGAGCAAATTTTTGTTGAGGTGGCGTTGGAGTTGGAGTTTCCAGCTGTAGCATTCATTGTTCTGTTCAATGAAATGTGCAGTGTACACTGACTACAGTGAGGTAGATTTCCATGATTGGGACTTAAGCCAAGCATCTAGCCCTGCATGTCTGACTCAGGCGGCAGCTGCTGCCAAGAAAGCCAGTGCCCAGGGCCAGGGCAACGGCACCGGCGATGAGCGTCCATCATCGATGCGCGTTAAGACAAATGACGTCACAGACAGCGACTGCAGTACAGTCAAGACCCTCACTAAGTTTCCACCGCTCAGGCGGCTCAAGGTTGTCACGCTTGAGCCCGATGATGACATTTGCGAGAAGATGGGGCACATGATCAGCAAGCAGGAGGCATTCATCCTGCGACCAAAGCGTGGCAAGAACCTTCTCAAGCTCATGCATGCAGCTGGGCTGGGCCAGGTATTGTGATTTTACGTTCTTTGTTCTAAAATGCTGAAAAGGATGCAACTGGGTTTTGTTTAGAAGGTCACCTGTGTCAATAGGTCACTTTGTGAATTTACTGAGTCAGGAATCCGGGTCCGGATGAGTCAAGTGTTTGTAGATTTGCAGTACTTCGCCACAGTGTGTCCACAGTTGCCGATCCTTAGAGAAAGGGAGTACTGGGCGTGGGTTCAGGTGGCTTGTATCTGGTGTGAAAATCTCTGAGTTGAGGTGGGCAAAGAAGAGGAGGTTTCGGTGGTCAAAGAGCTGGAGGAGTTCGCAAAGCACTTCAAGGAGTGTGTGCAGGATGCTTTGGACAAGGGTCAAGGGAAGCCACGCAGTTCAATGCTGCTCGATGACACCGAGACCAATGCGTGCATCATGGAGGCCTGTTTTGTTTTTTTTTGAGAAGATGTGTGATGTGACTGATGTGGGTATAAGCATGTGCCCACTTGTTGGACTTTGCCTGCTGTCCGCTGCCCCCCCGCAATGACCCCATGCCATCATGCATTATGCATGCGATTCCATCTCACTTGGCAGGCCCTCCGGTTTGGAAGTGATGAGAAGGGGCTTTGGCTGGAAGCCACTGACGGAGGAGTGCCGGTGTACGGCTTTCTGGACGTCGAAACTCTGGATAAGTTTGGCCGCCAAGTGCAGCCTGGCAAGCATCGGATCACTCGAAACGGGAGTCTACGAGTCTGAAAGGCCGACTTTGTGACAGGAAGGAAGAAGTTTCTGTTGTTCAGTGAAGTGAGTCAATGAGTCGTGGAGTCCTGGGGTGACAAAGGTGGTGGATCTTGGTGGGGATGTGAGGAGCCGAAGGCAGGTAAGGCTGTTAAGTTGGTGCTGACTAAGGTCATCTGGGTCCAATCATCCAATTGTACACACAATTTGAGAGCTTGCTCGGGCCAGGGGAATGACACACAAACATGTGAGAGACTTGAGGTATCCTGATGAGAAGGAGTATGTGAAGCAGATTGGCCCAAAGGCAGAGAAGGTGAGAGAGAACCTGCACCTATCTGCCGGTGGACTGGCCCAGGGTGAGATCTATGTTGGCATTGAGAATCACGCCATGCCAACAATCCGGCTGCAGCACTCTGGTGGGCGATTGGTGGCAGCCGCGCGGCCGAGTGAAGTTTCCTAGCTGCACAAGCGAGGCTGCTCACTGCTCACCCTCCCCAACTTCCCAGCCCCAGTCAAACAATATTATCAGTTTCATTCCATTCCATTACTGTTTATTGTTGCGCTGCAACAAACACACTTAGATCCATGCTCGCAAGAGCTATATAAGTTTGGAAATTCCAGCGTTGCTGCCACTGCAATTAGACCTTTAATGTAATTATACCTTGGCTGAGGGAACGGAAAGGTGAGCGAGTCCGCGACAACAGTATTGTTTGAACAAAGGTGAAACGTAAAGAAATGGTGTAAACATCTTGCAGGGCAGGTACGTGACTTTGGCGTCCCAAAGTCATATCGCAACACAATGGAAAGGTCTTCGTTGGGCAATGCTTTCCAAAGTGTTCATTGCCGTCGGTTTGAGCGGTCCCCTGCTGCTGGTCTGTACAAGGAAAGTTGAAATCGGAATGCTTCAAAGGCCAAGTAGTTAATGCTTGTGTATTACGGTCAGAGGTCCTTAGGAACAGGATGTGACACACACACAGAAGGGAACCACAAACTACGCCCCACACTCACACCCAAGTCTGAATATATTTGTCGACCGCTCACCCACTCTGAGGTGAAGGAGTTCACTGAAGCCAAAGACATGGACACGATTCTGAACTTCATGCGAACAGCTGAGCCAGATGCACTCCCGGCTGGGAGTGTGCCCTCCTTTCAGGTAGGCCAACTTCTTCCAGGGGATGCTTTGTTCTTGCCCATGGGTGCAGTATATCTCGAGAAGGCGATAAACGCTAACAGCATCACCCTCAAAGCCACTTGGAGTTCGAAGGGGAAGGAGAGTAGACAGGGATCGAGTTTGTGTCATGGTCACCTCTTCTAACTGGGCACTGATTCTGAATCTAAGACTGACCTGACTCGACCTCTGAACTCCAGAGTGTTTTTAAATATGTTTTACTTTATAGTGTCAGGGACAGGTTCAGTGACGTCAGCTTAAATATGGTTTTCACCGTCTCAGGTACCCTACCAGCCATTTGACTTTTTGTGCAAGTCCGACTTCCTTGCCTTGAAGACCTTGCTGGGGGAGCCTATCTTTGGCAAGCCATTTCTGCGGGTCATGAGCGCATACGTTGCAGGCTTGGCATTGGCGCTGCCAACTGGCGAGGTCGGTGATTTGGACAAGCATAAGGATGCTGATGAGGGCCTGAACTTGGCTGGGGCAAAGCCGAAGCTTGGTTGGAGATAGGGAACACGGCCTGGCGCACAGGTCCGGAATCATACACAGTACACAGTACAGTACAAACACTTCATTGTTCTGTTCCTTCCTTCCGAAATTCCGAAACATAGTCATTTCGATCTACTAGCCAAGCACGCAAAGCGGAGTTTAGCGGTGACCTTGGGACCCTGATGGCTAATCGCAAGTCTGTGGAACATGCAACGGCGTGTGTCACATACAAATACACAGAGTGTTTGCTGGTTGATGGTCTTTGGAATTAATGTGAAGTTAAAGGCAATTTGTTTGGTTTGATTAGTCTGTGATTTTGTGTGCTTACCACGCTTTGTGCAAGGAGTCCGGTGGTGGTGAAGAAAGAACAAGCTCCAACAGACTCTCACCAAAGCCAGAAGAAGAGGGACATCCGCCAGGTGGAGGGTCAGAGTGGTAGGGAGAATGATGTGAAGGCTGCCAGGAGCTCAACAGACCCAGAGTCACTTCGCCCAGCTGCGCTCTCTGCTGAGAGTGTCAGCAAATTCACGGACGATGAGATTTTTGCCGCCATCACAGCAGAGCTGAACTTTCTTGACACCGATGGTTACTCGATCGGGGACGCGGAGATGGACTTGCTTGTGTCTGCAGCTCTGAGGCATTCCCTTATCCAAGACTATGTGCGTTGGGTCGATGATCCTGAGTGGAAGTTTGGGTATGATGATGCTTTGGAGGACCTGAAAGACTTTGTCGCGTGGCTGGAGTCCGAGGAGTCCCACATGGATCTACCTGAGACTGAGATGCCCAAGGAAATTCCACCTGACAAGGAGGCCCCACGTGAGGAGCCCAAGGAGGCTCCACCCAAGGAGTCCAAGGAGGCTCCACCCAACGAGTCCAAGGAGGGCCCACCACCCGAGGAGTCCAAGGAGGCCACGCCCGAGGAGTCCAAGGAGGCTCCACCCAAGGAGTCCAAGGAGGGCCCACCACCCGAGGAGGCCACGCCCGAGGAGTCCAAGGAGGCTCCACCCACACCCAAGGAGTCCAAGGAGGGCCCACCACCCGAGGAGGAGGCTCCACCCACACCCAAGGAGTCCAAGGAGGGCCCACCACCCGAGGAGCCCAAGGAGGCCACGCCCAACAACTCCAAGGAGGCTCCACCCCAGGAGTCCGAGGAGTCCAAGGAGGCTCCAGCCGAGGAGCCCAAGGAGGCCCCTCCGCTTGACTTGAAAGAGTGGGAAGCGGCTGAGCGGGAGCGCTTGAGGAAAATTACCATGAGGGGTGATCAAGGCTTGCGTCTTGATTCATGTTGAGGCAAGTTTTGTGAGTTCCGTTCACGTTCCGTTTCGTTCCCTTTTGATAACGCTTTCAGGTTCCACTTGCTTCCATGCACAAGTTTTGTTTACTCTGGTTAGTTACCTGGTTGGTAACTACTGGTTTTCCTGGTGCCTGGTTTGTTTCCATTCAATTATATACATTATTAGTAGCAGCCTTGATGCAGCTTCCACGCAGGATCAAGATGCTGGACAAGTATGTTTTGGGCGAAAGGCTCCCGAAGTTGAAGCTCCTCAGAAAGGAGCTCCTGATTGATGAGCTTGTGTCACTTGAGAAGGAGTGTCGACTCACTAGGTTTGGACGCGCTGGTTTTTTTTCTCAAAGCACTCTTGGCGCACCAGATGCCAAGAGACAGAAGACTGAGTAGAAGAAGACTGCAATTTGATTTGCAGCGACAGGGGAGCGTGGGGAGCGCAGTAAAAAGAGAGGTGGGCGCATGGGTGGATCGATTGCAGCTGTGATACAGGCTTGTGCGCTTGGGAAATGATCTTTCATTCTTGCGCAGTGTGAAGTGTCTGTTTTTTATATATTTTTCACGGTAATTTCCGGGTACATTGCCTTTGGAGGGATGCCTTCTCAAGGTATCAATTTTTGGCAGTCCCAAAATGTCACACGCCCTAGTTCTCCCCCTGATGTATGGGCAACAGCCCAAAGTCTTGTTTTCAATGCTTCCTGGACCCACTCCATTGCTAATGTGAAGATTCCAGGCAGTTTACGGGTGAAGGGCGGGTGATCGGTGGGTGAGAGCCAGCCACCCGTAATCCCGCGAAAATGAGCAGGCGTAGCCAACTGCTTGGGAGGAGCGGCCGACATGTCAGCTCAGCGAGGGATCGTTGAGGTCGATTGATGGAAACGGACTGGGCGCGCATTCAGTCACACTTGCCCCCCCCGGACATGACCTGCGCCTTTTGCCACAAATTCACTAGATGTACAGCCTAGGCCAATGCACGTCGGTCCGGACCGGGAAGCACAACCTGGCATGACTTGCAAATCTGGCGATCGTACCCCAAGGCCTCGTGCACAGACGTAGCACGGTGGGTATCGCCCCGAAAGCCCGGAGACGCCTGTCTCCACCGGCACCACGGTGCGCCTTCGCGCTCTACGTGCCACAACGCCCCTGCTTTAGTTGAACATATAAACACGACAGGGTACCGCGGGAGCTGGGGTAGGTTCCCTCCGCAGCTCGACCGGGCCCAGCTAAACAGCGCCTCGCCCCCGCGTCTTTTCAAGACGCCCTGGCGGTCGATCGCTCTCAGCCCTTCCAGTCGCGTGTACTCCTGATCGAAGTCGGTGCGCTTGATGCAGGCAAGGAGGATGGCCATGAGAATTGGTGCCCTATGCACTCCGGCCTGACAGTGGACCACAACATTCTTTCCGGCAGTCAGGGTGGCAAAGGCCGCTTGTTTAATATCCTACAGGGCCTGATCACGTTTCACGCCCTGGTACGCCACAGGGCACGACAATTGGAAACAATCTCGCTGCGCGACCCCACCAGGACACTCAGCGGCGGTTTTCTCCATAGCTGAGGCAATGAACCCAATATCATTGCCGCTCACCCACCGAGGGTCTTTTGGCAGACCAGCAAGGTAGAGCGACCCATGGCCGTCAGCGCCCCAGAAGACCAATGTAGGGGGTTCTGGTCGTCCACCATGTCCAGGGTGTGCCCAACGTTCACGAGCGGCAATATCGAACATTGCATCGGAGACCTCATTGATCGGCCCCGCTGGCAGCGGAGGGCGCGCCTTGGCAGCCGGTGGCTGCGGCTTCTTCTTGACCGCCACTGCCGGAGTCCCCGGCACCCTGACAGGGGATGGTGGCTCTGCCGGGGCCTGGCTGGCCGGTACAGGCAGTACCACAGGGGCAGGAGTCACCTGCTCGGGCGCCGACTGCGCCGCCTTCTTCTGAGGGAGGCGTCGCCTGTGCAAAGGAGGCTCGTCCGGCCTGGGCGCCAAGCGCGGAGACACCGAAGGCTTCGGCTGCGGTTGTGAGGACGAAGATCCCGTCAAAGCTGTAGCTGCCCGCTTGCGCAGAGCCCGAATAATCTTCTGTCCAGCTGTACGGATTACCGCCAGGGACGCCGGCAACAACGACTTTACCATGGGCATGCCAGGGATGTCTTCAGACGAAGCACGAATGACCCTGGGGTTCTCGGACAGCAACTCGTCCGCGGCAATCATAGCTTCAGACCAGCGCTCCACAGCGGATGTAGTCTTGATTTCTTCCCAAAGAAGCTCGCAGGCGCTGGCCAGGAACAAGGCAGCAGCAAGCCGGAGTTGATGGCCTTGCTTCTGTTTCCGAGCATCGTAACGCAATGGAGTCTGCGCTGTAGAGCCCCCACTCGCAGCGTCCGTCCATTGTCCAATGGCAAGGCGCTCGGTGTCAGTGAGCCGCACGATCCCCGCTAAGGTGGGCACCACCCGCCTGAAGCTGTACGAGCTGAGGTTCTGCACATCCAGAACGCCATCGAAATAGGGTCGAACCACTCGAAGGAATTGCCCAAGTGACACGGGGACACCTGTGTCAGAGTCGAAGGCCAAGAAGTGCCAACGACGATACCCTTCGCCATGACGTGGACGGACCTTGTCCAACTGACGAGACCAAATGGCATAAAGGTCGAGGCTGCCCAAATGCCGAGGGATCGACCAGGTGAATCCGTCCCGGGATCCGGTCTTGCCTTTGAAGCACCAGAAGATGATGATGGCGGAGTTGGCGCCGATAAGGTAGCTCCGCTGCACGTGGCAAAACCGAATAAGCCCAAACACCATGGCCGCCGCGGCCATCAGGATAGGCCAGTGAGCATGCTCGGCCGTGTACTCCAGGACCCCCAACAGGTGGGTCACCATGCCCGGCTCAAGCGGGGCGGCCTGGGACTGCCCCTGTCCCAGCCGGGTGCTCCGGACCGGAGCCGGTTTGAGCTTCCCGCAAATCCAGTGGTACACGAAGGTTTCGAATCATCCAGCCCAGGGATGTGAAGACACGTGTCGGCCCGTGGTGCTCCCTGATGAAGGTGGCCAATGCATGGGGGTCGGGAAACTTCAGCCCCAAATGATCCATATAGCGCACCAAGTCCTTCCAGGTGTGGACTACGCGCTTGATGGTCGCCGCCTCGGTGCGGGCACACAGCTTCTCCAAGCGAGAAGCCCAATTGGCCATGTATTCCTCTCGTCGTGCAGGTGGTGGAGGCATCAATGTCACCATGATACCCAGCAGGTCACGAATAAACAAGGCAGCGACTCCACCTTTAGCATCAGTCGACTGGGCTGGCCGCTTCTTAGGCCTGACAGGCCCAGCAAAGGAAGACGGCTTCGGACGGGCCACTGAAGATGAAGGCAATGAAGAAGCCGGAGCACTGGATGGTTGTGGCGGGCGAGACTGGCTAACTGTCTCCCTCGCAAAAAGGTGCCGAACCAGAGCCGCCATCCCCGGTTCGCTCTCACGGCGGGCGAGATCCCACCCATCGGCCACTGCGCGACCAGCTTCACGAAGTGCTTCCTCGTAGGAGGTAAACCAAAAAGCCAAGTCGCTGGGACTCTGAATCCCCATCCTGGTGCACCAGGTATTCAGCTTCTCCTGCTCAACCGCGCGTCGAGCATCTGCGTCAGCCATGGCTCGCACACAAAAAGAATCTTGCGAATCAGCGACCCTGATTCACACGAGCGACACTCCTTTTGGCTTGAGCCTCAAGCTGAAAGGAGTGAGTGAACTGAATGACATCAAATAATTCCTCATCACCGACCCTGCCTACCTTGAATGAATGAATACATATAAGTGTGTCTGGCCTTGTGCCAGTCCGGGATGAGCCCGTAGAGTGCCTCCCGTGGACCCGTCGAACGGGTGTTTGTCCATGTTCCCCGGCTTTGGGAACGTAGGTGTCCGGAGCGGACAGCAGATGGCTTACGCCACAAGAAGTTGGATGTTTGTCTCATCCTTGGAATTCCAAGTTGGCTCATGCCTTTACGTGACCGCACCGGTCAAAGCAGCCAGCCATTTTGGCACGGCGTACGTGGCCGCAGCGGCCGAAGCTTGTTGAAGGTTCATTGGAACCTGTTGCGAGCTTAGTCCCCCCCTTCCCCTTCCCTCCCCCTTTCTTTCTTTGTTTTTTGGTGTTTTCCTGAATGGAATACTCAGGATCACCCCTCTCTTTCTTTGGTGTGTCCCTGGACGATTCTTCGTAGCTGGGAGCACCTGCCTTTTCCTGTTCTCTCCTCTCCCTTTCTCTCCCTCTCTCTTTCTTTCTTTCTTTCTTTCCTCTCTTCACCTTCCTTCCTCCTTGGGTGTCCCTGGACGCTTTTGTCATAGCTGGGAACCCTTCTCCTTCTTTTGGTGTGTCCTTGGACGCTTGCGTCGTAGCTGGGAACACCTTCCTTTCTTCCCTTTCCTTTTCTCGTCTCTCCCTACCCTCCCTCCCGTGCCAGGTTGCTACTTTGACGCTACTAGAGGTTCCCGGCCTTTCCACTACTTTGTCCGCGCCTATCGAGGATGTACGTCTTATCGACGTACTGAGTCGCAAACATGAGAATTGGACTCTACAAATGGCCGATTGGTTCAGTTTGAGGGATTCCGGAATCGTCCAGAGGCCTCCCTTTGGGGAGGCGTGTGTGTGTGTGTGTGTGTGTGCCCCTTGTAGTCACAGGGATCCAGTCGGATTGTGCTACTTTTTTCGTTTTTCAGCAGGGGTAGCGGCAGATCACTCGGGACCGCTACCAACGAAGACGCCCATTTGATCTGGTGAAATCAGAGTTGGCCACTCTGACGTACCTGCTTAATTCTTAAGAGTTGCTGAGTTGAGCTTGACATTCTGCAGACATGCACGACCCGCCGTCACTTCGACCTGTTCGTCGCTTTCGACCTTGCGCTTTTGGCCTCACTTCCTCTTGGAGACCCCCAGGATCCGATGGTTTCTTACTGGTACTCTTAGGAGATGGTACCCTAGGCCGGCGTGTGGCACCGCTGTCAGTTCCGTATGCATATTCATAAGTGTGTGAAACTCGTGCGATACATGGTCTGCGCAGGTGATCTAACTTGAAGTGACCGTGTTTCTTGTCCTTAATTCCCTTTGGTCTATCATCGGTTGTTGCCACGACGCTGCAGCTGACGCGCCAGTGTCTCTTTCCCTCGGATTCCTTCTAGGGCCGTTCTTCGAAGCAATGAACCTCTTGGGGTAGGCGTTTGTGGTCCCAGAAGTCGTCTGTGTCCTACCCTTTGGTCTATCAGCGGTTTGTGCAGGGCGCGGTCCGTTCACATCGTTTTTTTCACCGTTACCTTTGAACTCACCTGTGGCCGCTGCACAGCCTCAGCAGGATCAGTCCATAATTCAGTCCATAATCGAAACCCGAAAGTGGCCTGGTGAATACCCCTCGCGGGCTACCTCGCCGGTATTATTGGAACAAAAACAGCCTTCAATGCTACTGCCAATGCAAGTCTTAAACTGTGCTTCTTCCAGCCAGCAACGATAGTCACCAAAGCTTTATGCGGTGCGCGGCTTAATTTGCATCTATACATCGAAAACAAACACATACCCTGTTGAACAGTGTGAGACAATGTGACGCAGCGCAAAGCGTATTGGCCATGTGCCGAATCCACTGAATCCGCTGAATTGGCAGGCGGCCACGTGGCACTCCTGATGGCAAGCATGGTGTGATGAGCACATCAAGATTTTGAGATCGGTGGGCTTGCGGAATCTGATGGTCTGCATTTCTGTGGCCGGCTGAGCCTACAGCAACAGTTTTAGATCACTTTTAGATCATAAAGCAAGGCATGTGGCGTGTGTCACGCACCCTGTTCTCTAGCCTCGCCACACTCTTCAATTGATTCGTGGCATTCACGTTTCCCAAAGCCTCTGGCCTTGGAGAAGCGCCAGTTATGGAGGAAATGAACATCCTTCAAGCGCCAAGGGGCCAGTGATAAATGTTTGCTGCCAGATGTCGATCCAAGCAATCCATAGCTCTCAGGTCTTTCCCGCGCGCGTTTTCCGGAGAAAGGCCACTCAGTAAATAGTTAGATGAGTCCGATGTCTTGCTACAAATCCCAGACCTTTGCGGAGCCACTAGTAGCGTCCCTGCTCCTAGTAGCGATGCCCTTTGTTATTGGTAGCCTCTTGTTCCTAGTAGTAAGGCCAGGAGCTACTAGTAGCGTCACTGTTGTGCAGTACTTGTGCAGTCTGCTTTCCTTGACTCTCTGACTGTCATAGCACTTTGCAGCCACCCGCAAGCAACCCTGGGCTTTTGGCCAGGACGCGAGCGTGGAAAAGGCTGCTGTGTGGGTGAGCTGAGGGCCTGAAACTGCAAGGTGCCGAAATGTTGCCAGCTTGCCAGGTATCTGGAGTCATGCAGCCACTGCTCTTGAACAAAAGTAACAAAAGAACTGGTTCAACTCTGAATTTGACTCACTCCTTTCACTGAATCAATGTCCACCTAGTCAGCAGTACGCTCAATTGTTCAACATGCACAAGGTGCAAGCGTGGGTGCGCACCCAGTGCCAAGTTCTTTGGCTACATTTGCACCTCAGTCCAGGCAAGGGGTAAAAGAAACCCAGCAAGCAAAAGAAGGATTAGTAAAGTAATAGTTATGCAAGTTGACCGGGCACACTTGTTTGTTGGACCAGCACTCCACACTTTCAAATATTCCCACCTGTGCAGTCAAATGCACCACCTGTCACCGCACCTAGTCCACACTCGGGCGTGAAGGCACCATACCTGGCGAATGGTTCTCCACAACGTTCATGGCCTCCAACCTAATAGCGGTTGCCTCCAACCTAGTAGCAATGGCAATGGCCTCCAACCTCTAACCTAATAGCGATGGCCTCCAACTAATAGCATTCATGGATACGCTATGGCGCAAGTCATTCTCAGGGTCTCATGATGATCTGATGGAGTCTTCACTCAGCTTCCCACGGGGCTTGCTTTGAAGGACCCACAGGTGAAGCAAGACGGCGAGCTTTGTTGAGCAAAGTCGCTGCCTCCAAGAGCTTTAAAGGAAACATGTATATAACGATATTATACAATAAATCAGACTAGCATGAATTATGAGGAAATACACGTGCAAGCAAGTCAAAAAGAGTTATGAAACCAACCCCGAAAGGAAACACACGCACAAATAAATAAATAAATAAGTGTGTATATATATATATATTGGTGTCCAACGGGTGTCCAGTGTCCAGCAACTGCACCAATAATTCCACAAAATACACGTGATTCCTAGCTGCTAGTTTCCACGCCTTAAGAATTAGAAGGCACAGTGGCGCCTGCAGCTGCTGGTGTGCAACATTCGCAGCCACCGCCAGCGATACAGCACCTGTATTCGCAGGTGACTCTCGAAACCCGCAGGCAAAGGGACCAGCTTTTTGGTCATTCTTTTTTGCAAGCGTTTCGGGTGCATTACTTTTGAGTCATCAAGCTTCTTGGCCAGCAAGGGTGATCTCATTTGCCGATGTTCTGTCTATATAGTTCTGTAGCATTATTATCCAAGTCCAGCAGTCCAGCATTTTACCAAAACAAGTGCTTTATGGTCCATGACAATAACAACGGAATCCAATCTACGGAGCTATGATTGAAATCCCCCAAGCAATGTTGAATCATATCGTCTTACAATCCTCTGAGTCCAATTCAATGTCTTACCGTCCCCACCTGAACTCTGCGGAACGATCCCCTGGCGGAGATCAAAAGGGGAAATCGGTGGCATGGTGGAGATGCCCCACTTGAATGACCGTGTATGGCTGGGTGATCCAGCCATGGCACTGGGCTTTGTGAGATCGGCGCAATTGTCTTGAAGCTATATGTCGGGGGGGAAGATTACAGTGCCAGATACATTGGTGTTCACCCATGGACATAGCTAGATTTGACACACAAACACACATAGAAAGTCTGTAGAATAGTAGCACCTGCTCTTTGTGGAGTCGGCACGACGTGATCTCCACAACGCAAGATCTACATTTTGTGGCAGCAAATTGACAATCGAGATGAGACCAGCTACCGAAGCGGGCACTTAGTGGGACACAGGCTGAAACCAGTTCCACGATTATGTATGTACATATAGGAAACATATGGCTGTGGGTCAAAACCGGGGGACCCTGGTTGACCAGCGAACATGAACAGAATAGACCACCAGGGATTGGGGCTCCAGGTCTTGACTCACTATACACGTATTAAATATTTTTAGTTATATATATATATATAAATATAAAGTAGTAACAGTTGACGGCCCATAAAAATCACACCAGCCAAACAGCAGCGGCAGTCGGAATTTTCTTCTGAAACTCGCACTTCCACACAGGCAGCCATTGAGATGATTTTTTTTGCAGTTTCTGGGCTGAGATGATTTTGCTTTGTCTCCCTTTGTCTCCCCTTGCCTCCCATGGCACGTCTGGATGCTGGGCTCAGATGATTTGCTTTGTCTCCCTTCGTCTCCCCTTGTCTCCCATGGCGTGTCTTGATGCTGGGCTGCGATCACTTTGCTTTGTCTCCCTTCGTCTCCCCTT
>CAXAMN010008569.1:119698-130310 GCA_963970005.1 Durusdinium trenchii
TTGTCTCCCATGGCGTGTCTGGATGCTGGGCTGCGATCACTTTGCTTGGTCTCCCTTCGTCCCCCCTTGTCTCGTCTCCCCTTGTCTCCCATGGCGTGTCTGGGTGCTGGGCTGGGATCACTTTGCTTTGTCCCTCCTTGTCTCCCATGGCATGTCTGGATGCTGGCCTGAGATGATTCTGCTTTGTCTCCCTTTGAAACTTTGTCTCCCCATATCCCCCCCTTGTCTCCCAAGGCATTTCTGGATGCTGGGCTGAGATGATTTTGCTTTGTTTTGATGTTGACTTGAGAATTTTGACTGTATATACGTGTTTTTAGCTTTGCGGAGAATCAAAGCTGCAATGGGCCTCCGGTGGTTTGTCGGCTCATATAGTGAGTGACGCTGGGTATACATGGTTTTGCGTTGCATGCCAGGGTTTGATGAATGGATCGGTTGGAATTCTGATGCAAGTGTTGCGAAAGGGGGGTAGTGTAGAAGTAGAAGTAGTAGTAGAAGTCGTAGTGGTAGTGGTAGTGGTAGTGGTAGTAGTAGTCGTCGTCGTCGTCGTCGTAGTCGTAGTGGTAGTCGTCGTGGTAGTCGTAGTAGTAGTAGTAGTAGTAGTAGTAGTAGGAGTAGGAGTAGGAGTAGCAGCAGTAGGAGTAGGAGTAGCAGTAGTCGTAGTCGTCGTAGTCGTCGTATAGTAGTATAGTAGTAGTAGTAGTAGTAGTAGTAGCAGTAGTAGTAGTTGTTGTTGTAGTTGCAGTAGTAGTAGTAGTAGTAGTAGTAGTAGCAGCAGCAGCAGCAGCATCCAGACACGCCGTGGGAGACAAGGGGAGACAAAGGGTGTATCATCTTGGCCCAGCATCGTTTCAATGCAAGAATTGAGAACCCCTCACAGCAAAGCTGTTTGGGGAATAACCTCTCAGTTTGCACAACGTGTGCATTGTACATGCACAGGAGTCAACATATCTGCACATTGTGTCTGCGCAAAAGCCTTTGTCAACCCTAAGCCCTAAACCCCGAACCCCCAGAGCCCAACTTTCCGAGGCTGGCTAAACTCTAAACCCACAACCCCAAGCTAAAGTGCAACCCCCCGTTCATGTGGATGATGCAGCCAAGTAAAGGTAGTTTGTAGGGGTTGGTCATGCGATTCTATGCAACACACAAACACACACCGTGACACACACACACACACAAACAAAAATGTGCGTGCGTGTGTGTCTGTGTGCGCGCGCGCGTGCGAGCGCTCAATTACCTTCCGATTGCCACAGCTTCACTTTTCACTTCGCACTGGTGGCCAAGGCAAGAGATGAGAGTGTAGGCTGACGGCCGGGCGCCTGTACAGTTGAAACTTGCGCTTGGCCTGAAGCTAGCAGACTCCAGGTATCGTCCAAATGGATTGAGAGCAACAAGGCTCAAAAATAACTATACAAATAGCACAACATCAAAAAAACTGTTATGAATCCAAGGATCCTGACATGTCTTATCAGTCGAAAATCTACGTCCTCAAGGTTTACGGTCAAGGTTCCATTGGAAGATGCCTAGGGCCTATACCAGACATTGAACCGGAACATTTTACCGACCCACCCACCATTAGTAGCTGCCTGAAGGGGACTTGGACCGTGCCAACACACCTGTGAAAAAGGTTCTCAAATACCTCCTTCCTCTGCAGCTTCCACGGTTTCTCTCTAAAGATGTTTTTGCACAGTATGTCCTGGCAAAATCACAGGTAGCACCCAGCCAGAAGCTAATCCCACTGAATGTTGTGGGATGTGCCTCATCGGCTATTAAAACTTGGGCAGCACTGCCCTTCAAATGCTTGCATCTAGAATTCAAACGAAACCTGCTTCACCCCAAGGCAGCTTTTTTTTGGCTGGTATGCCTGCGCTAGTTTTGCAGTCAAATGACATCTGATCAAGGGCCACTTGCCCATGCAAAACCAGCTGCGGCATTCGAACAACAGGGTGAACAGTGAGAGCTTGCAAGCAACATAGCGTGACCAAATATATATATATATATAATAATGTCCCCCCCTCCATACAATAAAAATGCTAATCTGTGGTCTGGTGGGAATCTCCAGTTCCATTGACGGATGGACGCGCTAACTTGCTGCTGCCGCCTCCCACATGCTAATGTTGAAATCTTTCACCTGGTGCTCATCCTCCAGGGCGACGAGACAGGAACACATTTGTACAAGGCAAAGCATCATCCAAAGGCCTCGCAGGCGCAAGATCCGAGCTAGAAGTTAGCCGCGAGCTCCAATCAGAAGCCACTTGACTACAAATGGGGGTGAATGGGACCTGACTCTCGGACATGCCAGTAGCCCTAAAGAAGTAGCTTTGCCTGCCGCAAATCAAACCAGCACATATTACAAAACAAATCAATTCATCGAGTCGAGTCTACCCTGTTTTCCTGCCTTTACTGCTCAGCACATTCTTCAGGACTGGGACTCCGCGTGCTTGCTTCGCTGTGTATCTCAGTCCTGGACTTTTAAAGGCTCCCACTCACATAGAAAGGGATCAGTTCGTTTACATCTTGAACGCTTCTAACCGGCACTGGGGGAATAATTTTCATATTTCGTAGTGTATAGATAGCCCCTATCCTAGCTAGGACCCCCCCCTGAGCCTTCTCAATTAATTACAGTGATGTATATCTTGAGGTGGGGTAGGCAAATTACTTGACTCCTTGAAACGGGTGCAAATCTGCCAAATCTACAAAACTAAAGCAAACAGTTATAAGACAATTAATCCTGACGGGGGGGTCGAATGGGTTATATAATTAATTGAGGTACCTTGAATTACTTATGTTCTTCTTATTGTTGATCCGTGCTTGAAATGCGCAACACACAAAGCAGCCACAAATCAAGGACACGTTGACAACTGACCTACCATCATGAACATGAAATGTAGTCATTATATGTCTTTCTTGTATTCTGCTGTATTATGTGTTGTCTATAATAATATGTTCAAGCACATCTCATCAAACTTCAATTTAATTGTATCTGATTATATATCACAAAACTGCAGAATCAACATTTCATGATGTTAATTTATTTTTCACCTTCTCAAGTGCCCCCCCTCACCAGCAAATGTTAACCTTGGTGAAGTTATTTCCAGAAATCAATTCTGGACTCAGTAGGGGACGTTGAATGAGCGTCTAACGCTTGGGCTATGTGTAAATATAGTATATCTAACGCTTGGGCTATGTGTAAATATAGTCTAATTATTAGTATATGCTTACCGTTACCCCGGATGTGATCTTGCCCCACGTCTCAACTCTTAAACCTGTGGAACAAGGTGCCAACATCTTACATTCATCATACTGTGGTACCGTCTCAAGGCCGAAATTATGTTTCTTGAGACATTCCTCCCTACTAGTAACAAGGGCATCGCTACTAGCAACAAGGGCATTACTACTATATAGCAGTAAGAAACTACTAGTAACAACGGCAAAAAGGAGAACCCCAAAACCCCTTTTGTCTCGCCCAGGATTCTTGGAAAAAAACGGGAACCACCGCCTCATTGCCTCAGCGATACGAGATGGTGAGACGGACACAAAAACCGCGATCGGTGCCAAAACCCAGGGCCCTGGCGAAAGTAGTAGTTGCAATGCTCAGGTGGATGCACGTCAAAAGACCCATAGGTGATTTCCACATCATCCCGGTCCACCACAATGGGGCTTACCTCCAGACGAAACTTTCTTCAAGGCGCTCTTGGCGGACAACATAAAATGTCCCACCATTCAACCGTCCAAATAGAAAATGAGTGATAAGTCTCAACACCACATCCAAGGCCAATGATTCCGAGATGCCAAGTACCCAGAGATCCGGCTGCCACGACCTCTGGAACCACAGCAGCATGCTGCAGGCTGGGTGTCAAGAGATGTCAAGAGAGTTCAGAGTTTGCACGCTTCACGACCAAATTCTTGCGAACTAGTCACGAGAATGGTACTGCAAGGCGATGTCCAAGAACCTCGTTCGGGGGATCCAGTCTCTGATCTGTACTATACTTGCAAACTGCAACGGATCGATGATCTTGAAGGGTGACACCTGCGGTCAACAGGTTCAGCAAACCCAAACCCAAGCGACGCGTGAAAATGTGTAGGAGATTCAGTATAGATCTCCTTATACTGCTCATTGGGGCAATTCAGAAGCATCTCCTTAGTGACGCTTCATCCTGATAAACAAAAGCAATCAGGACTGGTAGGTCACTATACTACGTAGTAAGTATATGTTGGTGTGGTTGGTCCCCCTGAAATGCCCAAGCTTCGCTTCTTTTTGAGATGATGAGGACCGTGCCTGGTACCCTTGCTTTCTCAGTTCGAAACCGCACCCAGCTGGTGCCCAAGTTGTCTCAAGCATCTCTGTCTGAAATGCCCGGTTGGCCATAATCATCAAAGAATATGCAGTCAAACCTCAGCCAGGCTTAAAGCACATTGGGCGGATGAACCTCCAAGGGCGATGCAAGGCTCGTCAGCCCTGGTCTATCAATCCTCATGCCAAGTGGCGAGCGCAATTGTTACTAGCGCACCAACTAAAGCGAACACCAACATTCATTGGCCCAGTAAATGTATGTATGCTGTATGCGATATGCATGCAATTTGAACCCATGCTGGGGACCTCACACGCCCAGGTGGGGTAAGCGCTGTTGCCAAGTGCCAGCGACAATATGCACCTCATGAGATGAGCTGTCATTTCAATCATTTGTGGGAGCCACTGCTCTTCATACGCACCCCCAAAACAACTTCAGTCAAACTCAGGAACATCTTCCCAAAAAAACAGACTAGGAATCCAGGATCTTTGGTCCTGGTTAAACTGGCTGGTAGCCGGGTCCACTAGGTGAGATGCTTTGTTGATTTGGGAGGCGAATCCCACAAAGCCACAAAGCATCCCAGTACAGTACCTACCTGGGTGCCCGGACATTGGGCCTTGAGGCAGCCCACTGCTTCAAACGTTCAAGCACCACTTCAGAGCCTTTCGATTGAGAATGCAGGTTTTTCAAAACAAACCTGGGGCCTTGGGCTGCCTCAAAGACTTTCACTGAATTGAAAGGAGGCACCTAGTTTATACAGTAAGTCCTTGTGGACAAACTGCGTCTCCAAACAAGCGGCACTCAATGATGGTGTGGGATCGTGGCTGGAAGCGCTGAATGCGGCTGGCGCTGTATCCGCATCCAAAACCAATCTCCAGAACATCACATTCCTCAGAGTTCTGAGGCCACAAATCGGGCACGCCAAACTCAAATCGCTTGTCAATTTTGAGCTGTGGAGTTGACAAAGGCCACTGTTTTGGCTGCAAGAAACACCTCAAAATCACTGATGGGCAAGGTGCACTGGTAATCTGCAATTCATCCACACACTTCTCCACGTAGGGTTTCTCCCATTCCATCATCACCTCGCGCTTAGGATGTTCGGCTCGAAACAAAATTCCATGGCTTGAGGTGCTGCACATCTTGCCTGCTGTCCGTCAGCGTCTAACAGCTGCTCCTTGCCCTCGCGGTCCAAGGAAAAGAAAAGGCCATCTGCCCAATCTTGGAACTCCGCGTTGGACCTGACAAAGTGGCTTTGTCCTCAACAAACCCAAGCATCCAAGCATGCCTAACTTGGGGCCAAGAAAAACACAACAACGCGGCGATGGGCTAAAGGCCAGCGTTTTTTTTTGTTCAACGCTCTCCTCGTGTTTTCTGATGTGTTCACACAGCAAACATGCCACTGCAAATGATGTGCATTTCATCGACTTCGCACACATCGTCATTGACGCAATGTTGTCACCAGGGGGTGGGAGCGTTGTAGCGATGACCATGTTGTGAAAATGAAGACAATGCTATGCGAAATAGCTGAAACTCGGGAATGTTGTGGAGGATGTCAACGTGCACGTGTGCGTGTGTGTCTCCATAGCATCATCTTGGAAGCAAGTCCAACCAAATCTCATTATCCTGGCCCCGCCGAATCCCCCCACACACCCTACCCCATGACAACGTCGTGGAAATCACAATATTGTGAAATCGATGAACATCACTGTTTGGCGGGGTTGGACAAAACATTGCATACAGTGGCAAATTTGCAATGTTAACACATCAGGCCACTGGGGAGAGCGTTGAAACAGCCGCTCATCCTTGCCCAACCACTCCCAACTACAAAGCTGTGGTGGCACACTGGTGCGTGAAAATGGTGAGCGTTTGTATATACGTAATTCTTGGATTGGGGAGCTTTCAGCAAGTTCCCAGCATGCTCGGCCTGTTGGTGCAGGATTCCATTGGTGCCACGGCTTCTGCTTCCCTTTGCCGCATTGCGGCAAACTCCCCCCAAACATTCCCCACTGGCTATGCTGAAGTAGTGCCCATCTCTGATGCACCATCCTCACAAAGATGTTTTTCGTTGCTTCATTAATTGTGCAGCTATCATTATGAACGATCGTGAATTGCATTCATCCCAAGCACTAAGGACCCTGAGCAAAAGGTACTGAAGAGATCAGAAGAGTGCGCCAACTCTCATGTGACAGCCGGTCCTGTGGGGTCAAGTTGGCCTTGCCATCGCTGAGATTGGGTGCACCACTCCACGCGCCCATCCCTCGCAATATGGCCACCTTTGATGGCTCCCACGCCCAGCTCAATTCCTTCAAAGCACCTGAGCTGCAGCAGCTCTTGGAAACCGAACAGTGTCCACCAACCTGTATGCTGCATATTTCATGCCTAGCCAGCCCGGTACAGTATCAATCATAATTGTTCAAGCTGTCAGCTCCCTGCCTGTCATCTGTGGCTTGTCGCCATCGGAACAAATAACAACGATCTCCTGGAATGCTCACCTGAGCAAGCGTCTGCCAATGCATCGTACTCAAGTGCTGAATCATTTTGTGCACCCCGTTTTCTGATCATTAGGCCACTAGAGGAGCGGCTTCGCCTTTTGTCAATAAGGCCGTCACAGCCCAAAGTCCAGTGATCTCCTAGGTTCGACGATGATCGATTAGGTTGGAGGCCATCGCTATTAGGTTGGAGGCCATGGCAAACCATGGCAAATACGTTGGAGGCCATTGCTATAAGGTTGGAGGCCATCGCTATTGGCTATTAGGTTGGAGGCCATTGCTATTAGCTTGGAGGTCATGGAAAACACGTTGGAGGCCATTGCTTTTAGGTTGGAGGCCATCGCTATTAGGTTGGAGACCATGGCAAATACTTTGGAGGCCATTGCTATAAGGTTGGAGGCCATCCCTATAGGTTGGAGGCCATGGCAAATACGTTGGAGGCCATCGCTATAAGGTTGGAGGCCATGGCTATTATATAGGTTGGAGGCCATTGCTTTTAGGTTGGAGGCCATCGCTATCAGGTTGGAGGCCATTGCTTTTAGGTTGGAGTCCATTACTATTAGGTTGGAGGCAACCGCTATTAGGTTAAAGGTCATTGCCAGTGCTATTCGGTTGGAGGCCATCGCTATTAGGTTGGAGGCCATGGCTTTTGGTTAGAGACAATCACTATTGGGTTGGAGGCCATCGCTATCAGGTTGGAGGCCATCGCTTTCAGGTTGGTGGCCATCGCTAGTAAGTTGAAGGCCATTGCTATTAGGTTGGAGGCCATCGCAATTAGGTATGCAGGTCATTGCTGTTAGGTTGAAGGGCATTGCTATTACGTTGGAGGCCGTTCCTATTACGTTGGAGCTCATTGCTATTAGGTTGGAAGCCATTGCTATCAGGTTGGAGGCATCGCTATTGGGTTGGAGGCCATTGCTATTAGATTGGAGGCCATCCCTTTTAGGTTGGAGCCAATTGCTATTGGGTTGGAGGCCAACACAATTTTGGAGGCCATCGCGATAAGGTTGGAGGCCATCGCTAGCAGGTTGGAGACCATCGATATTAGGCCGGACGGAGGCCATTGCTATTGGGTTGGAGGCCGTCGCTATTGGGAGCCATTGCTTTTATACGTTGGAGGCCATTACTATTAGGTTGGAGGCCATGGCTATTGGTTGGAGGCCATGGCTATTGGGTAGGAAACCATCGCAATTAGGCTGGAGGCCATTGCTATTTGGTTGGAGGCCACGCTATCAGGTCGGAGGCCATTGCTATTATATAGGTTGGAGGCCATCGCTATTAGGTTGGAGGCCATCGCTAGCAGGTTGGAGGCCATTGATATTAGGCCGGAGGCCATTGCTACTAGGTTGGAGAGCATTGCTACTAGGTTGGAGGCCATTGCTATTAGGTTGGAGGCCATTGCTATTAGGTTACGGTTGCAGGCCAGCGCTGTGCGGGTGGAGGCCATTGCTATTAGGTTGGGGGGCCATTGCTTTTAGGTTGACGGCCATCGCCCATTGCTTGTAGGTTGAGGTTGGAGGCCATCACAAATGGCTTGGAGGCCATCGGTATTAGGGTGGAAGCCATCGCTATTAGTTTGGAGGCCGTTGCTATTAGGTTGGAGGCTATATGCGGTTCCGTGTGTCTGTCCACGCGAAGGAAAGCTTCAGCTCAGCAGCTGGAAATGTTGATGCATTCCTTGTCTGTGTGCCAAGTCCCTCGAGCCTGGGAGACTGTGGGAGGCGATTGTCTTGAAATCAAGGGGCCAGTAGCATGTGGTAACTTGACCTCACCCTGTGCACCTGTGTTTGACAAATGATTTTAAGACTTGGCAGCCCTGTTGCAAAAAGACTAACCACAAACCACTGTTCCTCCCAGCCTTGCACGCTTCAGAGCTGGCTCGAGATCAGCCATGTGGACGGAGTGGCGCTCCTCACTCTGAGCTGCTCCAAGCACCCGTGTTTTGATCCAAGCATATCCTAATACCACTTGAAGGTGATGTTGGGGGTTGGATGGATTATGGATCTCAATGCTCAGTAAAATGGCCAGAGGAAGCAAGAGTGACTGACCTTGGAACACGCACACACACACAAACACACTTGCAGTCTCCTGGACTTGGCCAGTGGCAATCGCGGCACAAGCAAATGGCTAGGCGGATGAATTCATTCATCAGAAGTAGGTCAAGTGAACCATGCAGCAACGCCTGGATATACTATTTAATGTTTGGATATGTTTGGGGGGTTCTTTGAAGCTGTGGGCTTTCACTAGCCTTTGATTCTGGGGAGTCTTTGAGTATCCCCCCCTTTCCGCGCTGCAGTGCTGGTTGGACAATTCCCATCCACACCTGACCAGGGCTCCGTGAAGGAGTCGGGGTCTTATCCAGTTCCAAACCAACTGGAATTCCTTAGAGCAAAGATGAGCAACATGAGTCTGAGGGTTGCATCGGCAAGTGAGGGAACCAGCCACAATAGCAAAGTCGGGTGAACACTGAAAACGGTGGGGTGCAGGGGCAACACGCTGCACGCTCCAAACATGATTATACATGAATGCACAAACCAACGCTCACCTAACATCTGATTTGTTGATATCCTGGAAATTTCATTCCGTCAAACCTTGTGACCCTTCCTGCATCACTACACCTGACCCATTTGCACTTTATCCAACTTTCAATCAAGCTGCTCAACACACCTCTTGGCGCAGGTGTCGGAACTTGTGGCGTGGTCGCCTGCGGGGTGGTCGCCTCGGAAGGCTCCTGCAGCGCTTCAACAAGGGCTCCGTCTCTCATTATTGGTTCTGAGAATGACCGGCAGGTTTCGTATGGAAAATTACTTTACTTCGAGTGATCCTCACCATGACATTTCAATCATTTGTCTTGATGCCATAGTGAGGGGCATGTTGCCATAGTCGTTAGTATTGTAGTTCTCAATGTTGTTTGTGGGTCCTCGGGTTGTGTGCTGTGGTTGTCTGCTGTGTTGTGGTTGTGGTTGTGTGTTTGTGGTTGTGTGTTTATGGTTGTGGTAGTGGTTGTGATTGTGTGTTTGTCGTTGTGGTTGTGTCTTTGCGATTGTGTGTTTGTAGTTGTGGTTGTGGTTGTGTCTTTGTGATTGTGCGTTTGTAGTTGTGTTTGTGGTTGTGTGTTTGTGGATGTGTTTGTGTTTGTGGTTGTGTTTGTGGTAGTGGTTGTGATTATGTGTTTGTAGTTGTGGATGTGGTTGTGTCTTTGTGATTATGTGTTTGTAGTTGTGGTTGTGTCTTTGTGATTGTGTGTTTGTACTTGTGGTTGTGGTTGTGTGTTTGTGGTTGTGTTTGTGGATGTGTTTGTGGTTGTGTGTTTGTGGTTGTGTGTTTGTGTGTTTGTGGTTGTGTGTTTGTGGTTGAGTGTTTGTGGTTGTGTGTTTGCGGTTGTGTGTTTGTGTGTGTCTGTGGTTGTGTGTTGTGTGTATGTTTGTGATTGTGTCTTTGTAGTTGTGTTTGTAGTTGTGTGGTTGTGATTGTGTTTGTAGTTGCGTGTTTGTGATTGTGTTTGTAATTGTGTGTTTGTGGTTGTGTGGTTGTGGTTGTGTGTTTGTCGTTTTGTGTTTGTGGTTATGTGTTTGTGATTGTGTCTTTGTAGTTGTGTTTGTAGTTGTGTGTTTGTGATTGTGTTTGTGATTGTGAGTTTGTGATTGTGTTTGTGGTTGTGTGTTTGTGGTTGCGCGTTTGCGGTCGTGTGTTTGTGATTGTGTGTTTGTGGATTTTATCTGGCAAACTATCTGGTTGAGGTCCAGCGGTGCACACTGCGATCGGATCCCTGCGGTTGAGGTCCAGCGGTGCACACTGCGATCGGATCCTTGCGGTTGAGGTCCAGGGGTGCAC
>CAXAMN010008569.1:130320-154980 GCA_963970005.1 Durusdinium trenchii
ACTGCGATCGGATCCTTGCGGTTGAGGTCCAGGGGTGCACACTGCGAGGGGATCCTTGTGGTTGAGGTCCAGGGGTGCACACTACGATCCGGAGCTGGCCAGACAAGATCGGCAAAGCAGATTGGCGAGGAAGGAAGCAAGGAAGAAGGAGGAAGGAGGAGGACGAGGAGGCGGAGGCGGAGGAAGAACAACTGTGATAAAATCTAACAACCCTCACCTGGCAGGTGGGGAAAAAACTTGAGGCCAGGGGGAGGAGGTCGAAAGCTAGCCGAATCGCACCGGATGTACTAGTTACATAGTCGGCAAAGCATGTCGTGATTACATGTTTTGGGAGAAAGGTTGCTACGTAGACACTTTGCGCCAAAGAATGTAAATGTGACATCGCCGACTGGCAAGGGTACATTGGAACAACACGGGTGCACTCGTTGGCAGGCACGAAGATACGTGATCGGCAAATCTGGGGAGTAAATTTACCCCCCGCTTTGGTATGCCTTGAGTCGGAAAAAGGGGTAAGCATTTCTGACATCACACGGACTGTACATACACTAGGGCGTCCGTAGTGTAGGAGAAGAACGGGTAAAAGGTATATGGAATAGAGTGTCTTGAGGAAATGGCCGGCTTATGGTTATTGCAATTCTGGGGGGGTAAATTTACCCACCCCTTATGTATGCCTTGTGCCGGAAAGAGACTGTGCATACACTAGGGCGTCCGTAGTGTAGGATAAGCACTGGTAAAAGGTATAAGGAGTAGAGTGTCTTGAGGAAATAGCCGGCTTATGGTTATGGCAAATCTGGGGGGTAAATTTACCCCCCGCTTATGCATGCATTAGGCTAGAAATAGGGTAAAGAACTTGTAGCAGTGAAGTACAAGGCCTATGCAGCAAGCAGCAGCAGCAGCACCAGCAGTCAGCAGCCAGCAGCAACCACCAACCGGCAGCCAGCCAGCAGCACCACGCAGCAGCAGCGCAGCACCAATCAGCACCATCACCAGCAGCAAGCAGCAGCAGCAAGCAGCAGCAGAAGCAGCAGCAGCAGCAGCGGCGTCGTCAGCAACAGCAGCAGCGGCACCAAGCCGCAACAAGTAGCAAAGCAGCAGCTACAAAAGCGGCAACCAGCGGCAGCAGCAAACAGCAGCAGCAAGCAGCAGCAGCACCGTTTACATCAAGCCACCGTTTACACCCAACCAACCACGTTCACGCGTTCAACCAACCCCCGCTACACGGCGCAGCTGGGAGTCGAACCGGGGGAGGGGGGGGTTAGCGTGATATATCAAGCTTTAAGGCACACAGCTCATCCCACTACCAATTGCTAAAGCAAAGAAGAACTCAGCTAGCATGCTAGCTTTCGTGATCAAGCTTTAAGGCACGCAGCTCATTCCACTTCCATTTGCTAAAGCAAAGAAGAACTCAGCTAGCATGCTAGCTTTCGTGATTACCTACCGCTTTTGTATGCCTTGGGTAGGAAAGAGGGGTGAGCATTTCTGACATCACACGGACTGTACATACACTAGGGCGTCCGTAGTGTAGGATAAACACGGTAAAGGTATAAGGAGTAGAGTGTCTTGGGGCAATAGCCGGCTTATGGTTATGGCAAATTTGGGGGGTAAATTTACCCCCCGCTTTCGTATGCCTTGGGTTGGAAAGAGGGGTCAGCATTTCTTGCACCACAAGGATTGTACATACATTAGAGCGTCCATAGTGTAGGATAAGCACTGGTAAAAGGTATAAGGAATAGAGTGTCTTCAAGAAATAGCCGGTAGCAAATTTGGTGGGTATGGATACAATCAACAGTTTTGCCAAACCACACATGTCCAAGACAGTAAATTCAAACACTTTACTCTCAGGTATTGAAGATTCATCAACTGACGAGGCGCAAAATGTTATGTGATGCATCCACAAGAAGAAGACGAGCAAATGACCATGCTTCCGACGAAGCTGACCATGCTTTCGACAAAGCTCGTCAATGAATCCTAAATACAAGCACTAAGAGTGTCTAGATGAAATAGCTGGTTTACTGTTATGGTAAATCTGGAGGGTAAATTTACCCACCGCTTTTGTATGCCTTGGGTCGGAAAGAGGGGTGAGCATTTCTGACATCACACGGACTGTACATACACTAGGGCGTCCGTAGTGTAGGATAAACACTGGTAAAAGGTATAAGGAATATAGTGTCTTGGGGTAATAGCCGGTAGCAAATGTGGCGGGTATGGATACAATCAACAATTTTGCCAAACCACACATGTCCAAGACAGTAAATTCAAACTTTGCTCTCAGGTAATGAAGATTCATCAACTGACGAGGCGCAGCCGAAATGCTACGTGATGCATCCACAAGAAAAAACGAGCAAATGATCATGCTTCCGACGAAGCTGACCATGCTTCCGACAAAGCTCCTCAATGAATCCTAAATACAAACACTAAATCAGTGGATGCTTTGCAAAAACGCATGCAAAATCCCATGTGTGTCATCTTGGTTCTCCAATAATTACGTGTGCTTCCGCTACCCAGGATCATCCAAAATTCAAGTGCATGATGTCTTTCACATCCTGGTTTTGAATGCACACCCCAAAATCAAAAATACCAAACAAAACACCAACAATTTCCAACATGTAACAACACCTCCACTAATGCCAAAACGCCTGCAGCTGGGAGTTGAACCGCGGGGGGGGGGTCCTTAGCGTGATATATCACGCTAGAGTGGGGGCCAGGGCCCCCCCCTTAGTGTGATATATCAAGCTTTAAGGCACGCAGCTCATTCCACTACCAATTGCTAAAGCAAAGAAGAACTCAGCTAGCATGCTAGCTTTCGTGATATTCAACATTCTTCAACCAAAAACACACACCAATGCTCCTTCGCGACGAATCTGACATCACGCAGAGGCGCACGCACCTTTCGAGTTGCACAGAGCTATTTGGCACACACGCTTCCAAACACAATGCAGGCTGCTTGGACAACCTGACGTTCGCAACTCGTATGTTGCGAGCAAAGCACCAATAAATGTCCAAAAAGCAACTTCGGCATAGGATATTTTCGCTAGAGGTGCATTTTGGGTTATGTCAACATAAATACAGGACACGAAGAAATGCACTCGTCTCTTGGTGTCTTCTCATCCAGGATTCAGCGCCCATTTGCCCGCTCGCAGAACTCTCCATTGTTACTAGTGTCAGCTATCAGCCTTGGGACAAAGAAGCTGGGCCCAAGAAGGCTGCGCTGACAAATCAGCAGAATCGCGAGATCAACTCAAACGTGCATCTCTGAGCTCAGTGAGAAAGCTCATCCTTTATGTTCCTTGTATATATAAGGTGGGACTCCACATGAATCCAACAAGCCTCCCCTAAACCGTTCCCAAACCTACCGCAGCTCCCACTTACAGAATACGTTCAACATACCGAACATCTACGCCGAATGGCCGTTTGATGCTGTTTGGGCTTTGCGGGAGTGCAATATACCTCGAACGAGGCCACTGCAAAGGACACTTGGAGCTCAGGGCACGATCTCTTAGTGCAAAATGTCGTCCCAGGAAGCTGGATTTGTTTGATGTTTCTTCGGATGTTTTGTTCTAGCCGACTCAATGTGTATAGCGACACTTTTCTGTTCTTCCGTGATGAGTTGGACATCGGAATACCATCCATGCTTCCTCGGCTCCCTCGCTCACACTCATAGTTGCCGCTGGCAACTTGCTTCGAGTCTTCCGACCTACTGCCCAGGCAGTCTAGTCAACACATGCCAAAACAACTTGCGGAAGCAAACCCTGGCCTGCCACACAACTACTCTCCACGAGACTGTCGCTCCTGCACGCACGCGGGAAGCCGTGGGATTATAATATATACAATGCTTTTGCCGCTGCTGTGAGGTCACCCCTAACATTAGTTGAAAAACAAAAAGAACTTTCATATGCTTTAAGGCCTGAATCCTTGATTAAAAAAAAAATCGAAAAAAAGTCAACAAAAAGCCAACTGGAAAAGTCAAAGTCAAAAAAGTCAAATTGAAAAGTCAAAAATAAACAACAAGTCAACCATAGACCACAGATCGAAAAAGTCAAAAAACAAGTCAAACAAAAAATCAAAAAATGTCGAAAACAAAATGCAAAAAAAATGTCAAATTCAAAAAACAAATCGAAAAAATATAAAACAAAAACCAGTCAAGAAAAGTCATCCACTCGAAAAGTCAAAAAAAGCAAATCAAAAAAAGTCGAATCTGGGCAAATTGACTTTTTTTTTGACTTTCTGAAACATTCTGATTTGACTTGTTTTTGACTTTGACTTTTGGGATTGACTTTTTTGACTTGTTTTTTAAAATACAGTAGATTGAAAACATGCTCTTTCCAATGAAAGGTTTTTATGACCCTAGCATTGTTTCGGGTGCCAACTCTAGACTTGCTTTGGAGGTCGAGCGTCGTCAAAGCCACCCACAAGCAGCCCCTGCCCACCACCCTTAAGAGTGTGTCCTTCTCTGCCTTGGCAGCTAAGCGTTGGCGAACAAGCTCCTGGCCACCCAGTATCCACCATTCGCTCAAAAGGGTCTCTCTAAGACCAAGCACAGCTTTTGCTTTCCGTAAATCAAGCTGCCAAACAGCCTCGTCTGGAGGTTCGGGGCAATCGCGCGACCGATGGCCATACTGCTTGCAGTTGAAGCCTAGCTCAACAGTGTCTGGGTTTGGTTTGGCAATCTGGTTGACACGCTGTCATCAAAACATGATGTCGCATATATATATATATATTATATATATATATAAAGCTGACATAGGTGGTTGCATGCACTGCTTCACAGCTAAATCAGTGGAACCGCCTTCGTAATCGATGCCAAGTAGAATCGCACAAATCAAGTGGTCAAAAGATCGGTGTCTGCAAATGTCAATGTCTGCAAAGGTGTCCAGCCCATTCGACATTGCTGCTCAAGACTAAGGCATTCGACATTGCTGCTCTTCACGGTTTTTGTAGCCTTTGCCACGGCCCTTTCCTTTCTCCTGCAAGTGCAACTTGTATAAGTTTCAAGGATGGCCAGTATTTTCGTCTGCCCAACAGATGCCTATTCCAAGGGACTTGATTTGGCAATGAGGGTGCTGGACTTTCTAGTTCACAAGCGGGTCTATAACAAGAGCTAGGGCAAGCAAGTGAGATCTTGCATGATCTTGTAGAAGCACCTCCCAACATTGACCGTTTTGTTCTTGCATGTTCTTGCGCTTGGCCCGAACATGCCAGAACTACAGTAATCCCATTTGCCCTTAATTGCCGTCTTTGACACATTTTGACGCTGCAAGAGTCTCCAAGGTGCAAATACGTGCACATCCTACATGTGGCATGCTTCATCTTCGACGGGCATGCAATTGCAAACTTCGTCCAAAAAAGGCCCACGCACGTGGCTTGGCTTGGAGGTTGCTGGAGGAACTTTGCACTCCGCAGCGCGATCTCGCCGCGAGCTCGCCTGACATGGCTACTCTTCAGCGCTATTCGTCAAAGCCTTCAGGAGGGTCTACCAGCAAGTGGCTGCTCGATCCTCCCTTTCGAAGCCTGTCATCAACAAACATCACAGCACCTGGATCTCGCTCGACGGCCAGTCGTGCCATGCCATAATCACCCCGCAAGCGTTCAGATGCGAACTTAATGGATAAGCCATCTTGTTGCAAAGCTGCCCGAACGACATCCTCATCGTCCCTTAAACTTGGATCAGCGAATTCCAGAAGCTTCCCGTTTTGCACCAGAACTTCAATCGTGAAATCTTTGTTTGATTTGAGGCGCTTCCCTGCTTTGGCATAGTTCTCAAGATCTGCCTTTGCAGCTTCAGAGCCTCCAAAAATGGCACATCGTGCACAAATTTCATCATTCCAGGCCACCTCCTTGTGAACTTTGGGCAGGTTGTCCATCCTGGTTTCAAGAAACCGGAATTGGACCCGCAAAACCTGAACCAACACTAAGTCACTACGACATACCTTGTGAATATGATGTCTATAAGGAGTTTGTAGTCAAGATGTGTGAACACCCGAAAGGACAGCATGTGTCTTTAGGACCCCTCTCTCTCTCTCTGGGCATGACTCATCCCGGAGTCGTCTCACAGAGACGCCCAACGGCAACTTCCCCTAAACGCCGGAGACCAAGGTGCAAAACAGATCCAATATTTTCCAATATGTCTCTTTAGGACCTGTTGAGGTGAGTAATATAAAAAAAAGGAAAAAAACATGGCCAAGGTGCACTTTCCAGTTCTGCCTCACAGCCGCATGCAAGACCTCCTTATCGAAAATGAAATCTTCATCTGCCTCAGGAAGCACTAGGCCGTTCTGCTGCACAGCAGTGAGCACGATATCACGGTCCTTCGCAGTGTGGGCACTTAACCAGGCTTGGAAACTAGGTGTCCAAAATGGCAAAATCTTGATCCAAACAATCCAAGCTCTGATTGAAGACGTTTGAGGATTTTATGGAATGATTTGAACACTGTTTAGTTGTCCTCCCACAATGTCTTCTGTGCCCAGTTCGAGCACTTGTAGATCACCTGAGCAAACATCCAGCACGAAGCTTGACAGAAATCTGATGCATGCAAGTGAGCTGATTGTGCACATATAATTGCAGTAGTTGATCTGCCTCATAATCTCACCGAAGCACAAATCATTCCAACAAAATCTGCAACCAATCCAAGGAAAAAAAACGTTGTCAAAATCCACAGCTATGGCACCTTGTAGTCGGTCTTCACTGCTACACGCATCACTTCCTTGTCCTCCCAGTAGGACTCTGGAACCTTTTTCCTCAGCACGGCACACCCCCAAAGCACTCCAGCTCACAAGAAGCTTTTGTACCACCTTCCTGTTTCTCCAAGGAAGCCAGGGCTCAAAGCATCGATGGACTGAGACAGCGCCGCGATGACAAAGTCCTTGTCTTTCCAGTAGATCCGTTCTAGTTCCTTTGGACATCTGTCCATGATCGTCCAATCTCCTTGGCATGCCTGTACAAGCGATGGCAAGGCTACTCTGCGGGCTTTCAGAATTTTCAGAGGCACTTGCATGCACTTTGGTCATACAAGGTCATACATACAGCAACAGTTTGTTGGGCATCGATGTCTTTCATACAAAAGTCTTGGAGGGAATGAAGCATCGGTTAGAGTCCTGTTCAGGGCATTTGACAGGTCTGGGAATTTGTAAAACCAGAACCTCCTTGTTGTCATGAGTTCATGCGTTAGACATGGGCAAGCAGCAATAGATAAAGGACCAAAGAACACTCAACCCGTTCAGTAGGAACAAGAACGTCAAACACCGATATGTGCACATGCATATACACATAACCGCAACAACCTTCGCTCGCATCCTTGAGAAGGATAAAGAAGGATCAAGAAACTGAATGCCAAGCGAGGCTGGTCTCATACTTAGTGTGTATCAAGTGAGGGATGATGCGTCTGAAAGTCAATTGCACCGATGCCTTCAGCACAAGCTGCCTCTCGCCCCAGAGGGGTTTAGCTGCCTTCTTGATCATTGCAGGTTCCTGCACAAGAAAGCAATGATTTGTTATATAGCTGTGAGTTGTGTTTGTGAAGCAACTATCTAGATACATTCTGCAACGAATCAACCTTCATAGTTGCAAGGAACCTTTGCTGGTTTATCAATGAGCTTGATATCATCTTCAAAATAAGTCATGACCATGTGGGGACTGCGCTCAGGTCAATGTGCTAGACTTTCAACCTCACCACGCAGGTGTAATCCCTCTAATCTCTAGTTGTGTGTCCCGTATCCTCTTCAACCTATCTTCCCTGCGCCAGCCTGCACAATCACTGCCCAAACAACATCCTCTTCAGACCATAGCCTTCCACGAGACACGGGCAAGACCCGCAGGCAAGGTGAAAAAATGGCCAGGGCAGCCAGGGCGTTTAAAAGGAAAAAGGCAACACGTTACCAGATCAAACTGATGAAGATGCTTGACCCATCCTTGATCCCAAGAGAAACCATGCGAACCCATTGCCATCATAGTTCATAGTTCCAAGTTGAATTCATATGTGGTCCTTTTGTGGGCCCCCTTGAATGGAAACCCTCCTAAAAAGCAACCGTTCCGTGCCTTCACTACCCCAAGTCTTGAAACAGCTATCAGCAATGGTTTTGTGGTATATGAGCTGTGGTCTTAAATTGTTCTTAACTCGACTCGGCATGTTACATGTTCACGTCAAACAGCAGGAGTATCCGGGTATCCTTCTTTAGGCTTTGCAGCTTTGCAACTGATGTCACGGCACTTGATCTATGTTTGGGCACCAAATCTCTAACCAAGCTAGCCAGTTAATCCAAGTCATCACTTTCTAACAGTACACCTTCGATGAATTGTCATTGAATTGACCTCATCCCACTCCTCATCTCATGTATATACATCTCCAATATCCAGAAACGCAGCTCGAAATCGTGCCTCGTGTGTAAATCTCTAGACACTTACTGTATATACAGTATGATAGTGTGTGTGTGTGTCTCTGGGTGCAGCGTGTGAGCGGTGTCTCATCTGAGAATCTCACAGCAAACCCCCAGAACTCCAGCCTTCGAATATAGAAGTCTGGAGCCTCATCGAGGATTTGGTAGTTTTGGCTGACAGCAGCCACCACAATCTCCAAATTCTCCCACCTTGACGAGCCCAGCGAACCGAGCAAAAAATTATATACATAGTTACTCATCCCCCAAACCGGGTGCACAACTTTCTGTGCAGGTAATCAGTGTGGCACGACCCCACCACTACATTCACTACACCACAGATCACCACAGTATGCAATAGTGCTCGTGCCGCCGCAGCCACATGACTGTGTCAACATTGCGAATCAGATTGTAGTCCTGCGAAACTGCTGCCAGCACGATCTTTGGATGCATCCAGCAGTCGTAGAAATCCTCCGCAACTTCGATGGCATGCCAATCTTGTTGCGCTGCGGTAAGGATGATCTCAGGATCTGCTTTCATGAAGTCAGGCACTAGCTCGAAGCAATGCCAGTTGCGTTTCACCATCTGGAGAATGATCTTCCGACCAAGCTTGGCATCATGCGCGACATTGTAGATGAAGCGTTCGTGAATCATCAACTCATCGTCCACCCAGGGGAACATGTTCTTGTCATGGCGCAAGAACTCCAACATGGCCACTGGATCACGACGCAAACTTGGAGCAGTCCAGTCCATGACTGTCAAAGAGGGGTCTTGCTTAAATGCCGGCAAGACAACGTCCTGAAGAGGCGGCTACCAGGGGTGCGATCAAGCTTGTTATTCAAGAGCAGTTCCGATGTCGTCCAAGTGTGCGCAAAATGAGAACGACAATGACAAACATTATATATATATATAATAAATACAAGTCATAACTACATACACAAATCCGCCGACCCCACACCGTGGGGTGAGGCGTGACTGTCGATGTTAGCCTTAGCCTTAAGCCTTAGCCTTAGCCTTAGACCTTAGACCTAGTCCTTAGCCTTAGACCTAGACCTAGACCTTACCTCCCCTACCCCTCCGGACCCTTGTTGCAGTTACGAAAAACTCGCCCTGAAAGCGACCTGGATTGTCCAAGAATCTGCCATCCCAATTGATTTACATCTTGGGGCACCCTCTCGACCCGCGCGGGAAAATAAGCACGGTCCAAAATGGTCCTGAGCTCGAATCCCGGGCTGGTCGCGGCATGGTCCCGGCCAATGCCCTTGCGTTTTCGTAGATTTTGTCACGCTTTCTGTTGAATGCTCTAGGCTTTGTCTTTTTGGGTACCTGCTTTGGTGGTGCTGGGTTGGGTCTAAATTGGTAAACCTGGGAGGTACCCAAAAAGTCGACTTTTTGGGTACCTGCTTTGGTGGTGAAGGGTTGGGTCTAAATTCTTGGGCAATGCTCGGGGTTCATGCAAGAGCTGACGTCCGATGGTAAATCTGGGAGGTACCCAAAAAGTCGACATTTTGGGTACCTGCTTTGGTGGTGCTGGGTTGGGTCTGCACTCTTAAGGCTAAGGCCAAGGCTTAAGGCTAAGGCTAACATAGAGCAAGGCTAGCGCTAAGGTTCTATCCCTTGGGGGTCGGCGGCTGCAGGCGGTAGCCTGGTAAATAAATAATCATAATATAGTTATTGTATGTTATTGTTATACTTATCATAAAGCACACATGGACCCGAAGTGCGGGAGCCCTCCTTCATTCCCCGGACGTTTTCAGAGGCAAATTGTAGGGCATGCCAATTGTCAGCTACGGCGAGTTGTACCAGCTTTGCATCATCTTTGACTTCCTCGCCTGCCTGTTCCAAAAGCATCCCTTCCTTAGACAGAACGATGCGCATGACACCTTTGTGATTTAGCTGCGATGGTGCTTTGAGAACTGCGCGGGGATCTTGCTTGCAGGCTTCCATGACAATCTCGGGATCCTTCTTTCCAGCCTCCCCAGCATACTCCAAAGCACGCCAGTTCTGAGCAATTGCTGCGTGTGCGATTTCCTTGTCAGATCTTAGAGCCTCACTCAAATGGGCAAAAACCTCCCAGTTTTGTTTCACGATCCTGAGTACGATCGGTTGCTCGATTGGCAGCTCCTCCATGGACTTCGTGATGCACATAAAATTGTGCTCCACCACTATGGCTACGATGTCTTCATTGGCCCGAAGGTCTTTGTGAATCCAGCGCAAAGCACGCCAGTCTTGCCGAACAGCAGCCAATGCAATATCAAAGTCTGCCATCAGATTCTCAGCGATCTTCTCCAAGTTACGCCAGTCATGGCGGACACAATGGAGTGCAAATTCTTTGTCTGCCCGAAGCCTATTGCAAAAAATAGGAACGAGTTCCAACATGTCAAAGTTAAGGCAGCATTGATAAATATGAAAATATGAATTGTGTTGATCATTGCGTTTTAGTCAGTACTCAGCTTGCCTTCCCAAGTGCCTATGCTTCTCTTTTGGGTTCAAGTCAAGTGCTCAGATCTGGCTAAGAAAAATTATGAAACCAATTCCTGACACGCACGCACACAAACCTGGGATTGATCATGTGGGTGTGCACCATTCTCAAAGGCCACCCAAAAGCAATAGAGAAGCATGGGAGGATGCCCAAGACATCTACGTTAATCGACATTCCAAAATATTCCAGACCAAACACATCCGGACGGTGTTATTTTGTGTGGAGGACCCCTTGTGTTTTCCAATTCATGAGTCCTAGTCATAGTCAGCCTACTATACATCGCTCTGGAGTTGCGATATTAATTAATGTGCGTTTGTTCGTGCATGTTGATGGCGTGCATGTTGCTGTACAATCTCATCTTAATGGTTTGTTGCAAAATGTTGCACACGGAAATTCCTGGAACTTCACATGAAGAACACAAAACCCACAAAGTTGAACATAATTGAAAAATACACTAGCTAGTAGGCTAGTAGTAGTATATAATATAATGCCGAATGCCCTTGTTGCCCACCTGGCTTGAAGCTCATGGGGTGCCACATTGTGCACCGTCCAACCGCCAGTTTTGGCCGCTGCCCGGGGCACTGCCATGTACTCCCAAGCCTCAGGTGCTGCCACGCTGACAGCGTCCTCAGATGGCGAAAAACAAAGCTAAAAATTTGAACAACAACACACATTACTTATCATTAATTATTATTCCTTTAAAAGGGGGGAGGCCGCTAGGAGGCTAGGTAGCTAGTAGAAGAGGTAGCTAGTAGCTTACATAAGCTACTAGTTAGTATGGACGCACATTGGATCACATTGGTGCCGTTGGTTTCTTAATGTGACGTCGAATGAAGTCAATCCAGGAATCCCAATTGCTCTCAATGGCTGCAAGGACGATTTCGGGGTCTCTCAAGAATTCCTCGCATGCCATGCGCAAGAGCTGCCAGTCCACGCGAACGGCTTCGATGACAAAGTCACGGTTGGACCAAGCAGCTGGGTCCAAGAAGTCTGCACAATCAATATCTTTTTTGATTGCAACCAACATCACCTCTTTGTTTTTTTTCAGCTCTGGGGCTGCAAACTGGATGGCTTTCGGATTCTTCATGACTGCAGCCATGACCACCTCAAAATCGGCCTTCACGGCTGCAGGGGCAAACTCAAGCTGCAAACCGTACTCCCGGCATTTGGCCAACCACTCGGCCTGTTCAGGTGTCCTCCGGTGCAAGACCACAGCACCACCCTCAACCGAGGGAGGGAAGACTTCCTCTAGAAGAGTCTTTTCTGGTGTCTCTTTGTTGCCGACCCAAAGTTTTTTGGGCAATGGGCTCTATTCCAGTCTCTGCCCATATGCCACCCTTCAAGTCGCAAAGCCTCCAGCCTCTGTAAGCTCTCAATCTACAAATCTCTCTCATGGACGTGGTGTACACAATAACTTCCACCAAGTCTTCCGTTAGAAGCGGTGGTCGAGGTTCCAAATCTTCAACCTGCTTCTCGACTGTAGCGACTGTTGCTACCTTGGCTGCCCGCGCTTTGCTGGACTTGCCTTTCTTGGACTTTGAGAACTCTTTTGGCTGCTTCCCTGCCATGGCGTCTCCTAAGGAGAGCGTCTGAGCATCAGTGAGCTGCAAGCGGCAAATGTTCAGCACCTGGCACTGGACGAGGGCAACAGTCATGGTCAACCTCTACGAGTGTGAGGACTGTGAGGCGTTGTGAGCACCAAGCACTTCATGCTGTTTATTGCCATGTGCAACCTTACAATCAAGCAGAATGAGAGGTCCTTGCGTGGTTCAGGGCAATCCCGTGAGCTGTGGCCCAATTGACCACAGTTATAGCAGTCCTTGGGTCATCACAAGAGTGAGTGGCAAGGTGCGCGATTTCACGCAGCAGCAAAGAATTGCCGTGAATAATTTGACGCCAAACTCGTTTACAAGTAATATGCAACAAATTGTGCAACAAAAGGCTTTGACTGCACATAAACAGTTCTAAAGTTTGAGGCTTGCCAAGGGTCCATGTTTTCTGCACCGCCTTGTCGACGTCCACCTGCAGCAAAACAAGTGGCTCAATCACCGCGCAGCAATACAAACCCAGCATCTTCACCGTGACCAGAACGTCCCAATGGCCTCCTTCACGGCCTCCTTCGCGGCCTCCTTCGCGGCCTCCTTCGCGGCCTCCATCACGGCCTCCATCGCGACGGTCCTCCAAAGAATTTTGGGGGGGTCCGGCCAACATCACCAGCACCACCGCCTAGAACAAACATCCCAACTGATTCGGTCCAAATCTTCCAAAGATCTTGACAAAATGTGTGTGTGTGTGTGTTTTTTATTGACCTTTATTCCCGGGAACGTTGCGAAGGGTTCTTCCTATAGAAACCTTTTGCGTAACACATCTGCATCAATACATTTGAGATTTATACACCTGCATTTGTGTGTGCTACAAGTGCATCTGCACCTTGCACGTGTGATCTGTTATATAGACCTGCTGCTACTGTATGGAGGTGGTGGTACATTTGCGACGCATATCGTTGCAGTTGGATATGTGCTACAGTAGGTCCAGTAGGTATGCTACAAGTACATCTGCTGTTTGCAGGTGTGGTGTAGAGCTGCTGCTACGTTAGCATTGCTGCGGTGTTGGGATCTTGCTTTGGTGTTGGGGTCTTGCTTAGGTGAATTGTTTTGGTGCTGAGATCTTGATTGGATAACTTTCGATGGGATCTTGCTTAGATGGTTAAGCGCAATCATATATGCAAAGTCAAGTATGACTTTGGCTGGGGTCTTGCTTCAGTAAACACTTTATGCAAAAAGTAAACATATGTTAACAAAGAGAATAACATGATAATATTGGTAGATGAATTAGGTGTCTTTTCTTGGGAGCCTATTTTGGTTCGGTCATAAAGGGATTAGTGGATATTAGTGGTTCATTAGTGGATTCCTTCAAAGTAGCACCGCCCATCACCCCTCCCATCCCAAAAAGATCCGCCGCAACAGTTTCACCTCTAGGATCGCAAGGTCACGGCATGTCGGTGTTGCCAAACAACTCTTCAGCGCGGCTCGATTTCGGAGCCTTCGCAGGTGGCTCCGGTGGCCCCTCTGGGGCCACCGGCTCAGCCTCCCGCTTGACACTGGATGCCGCTTTCAACTTTAGCTTGTTGTAAGCAAAATCCTTCTTTCAAACTTCCTGTCCCCTGTCAACATCTCAACACGCACCTTCTGAGACAACAAGGTGATGATCTTTGCTTCTTGTTGGTTGTGTTGTAGCTGCTCCTGTGCTTGGACGACTCTGTAATGACTATGTCACCAATCTGAAAAGTTTTTCCTTCGGCGGCAGAATCACCAGTGACTTCGGTCTTGGGCTTCTGGTCCGGATGCTGAGCTTGGCGAGCCTCGAAATCGCTCTTGGCTTTCTGAAGGATGTCGGTCGATGGGCCTGTGGCTTTCGAGAGGGAGGTGCCTGCAAAGCGTGCCATCGTTCGCAAAGCATCCTCAACTGAGTTGCATGCAACATGTGGCCCCATAAACGGAAATGCAGCAAACTAACACCAGCAAAGCACCTAGGGTATGAAACAAAACTGCAGCTGTTACGCCAAGAGGCTTGAAGGTCTTCAGTGGCAAAGGCTTTGGGATCCAAGGACAGCGAGTGCGAGGGCAAAGAAAGCTTCAAGGTGGAGAGCTCGAGGAAGAGGCCATGCGCCAAGGGCTTCAGCACGCGAGAATCGCCTGCCACCTTCAGCGAATTGAAGAGCAAAACAAGGAGGCTCTTCGCCACAGGGTGCACCACCAAAGCTGGCAGCTCAAACGACTGGCACATGACAATGGCACTCTCCAAGAACTTTTGGGGGTCTTCGGCCAAGAAGTCGTGGCCTTTCGAAGCAAAAATCTTCAGCTTCAGCAAGTCATGGTTTGGTGCCCAGCCGCGGAGGTGTTCAAAGTGCTCTTCGGGTGTACCAAACAAGAAGCGAATCTTCTCTTCCGTGTTCAAAGGGCCAAAGAAGCCCTGGACAAACTGCAAGTTCTTTTGCTGCTCCTCCGAAAGTGGGCCACACAGCATCTTCCGAGCAAAGGCGCAACGTTCTTCATCGGACTGCTGCAGAGACATGTGTTGGTGGATTTTTTCCTCGGCTCGCCAGCGCACAAACTGCTGGTACAGAGCTGACTTGTACAAGTATGTCTTTTGCGCTAAATCCAAGAAGTCCCACTCTGAAGCTGCGATCTCTTCAAGGGTGGAGCCACCCATGGTCATCAATGCTTCTGCCAAGGGTGGCAAAAAGCCGGGAATCTCTTGGTGCAGCTCTTTCATGCTTTCACAAAAGGGCTTCAAGTGGTGGAAGCTTTCATGCGTCAGCAGAGTTTTGACTGCGAACTTGATGCAAAGAGAGCTATGCGGGTCCAGGGACTCAATCAACTTGGAGACTTGTTCATGAGCATGGTCTTTCTTCCAAGAGCGAAAGTGCTTCAGGGTGGCGGGCATACACTTTGAACCAGAAGCTGGCACTCTGCGGAGCAAGCTCATCAGTGGCATGAAAGTTGTTGGCATCAAACGCAACCTTCATCTGCTGAGCGATTTCCTCTGCACACTCCTGCTCTGTCTTCGCGCTGTCGGAGGCTTGCCTTTTCAAAAGGCGCGAGGCTGCATCAGCAACCGCAGCAGGACTCTGCCCGGAGGCCTGACAAGTCTGACATGTGATTTACGGCATCTCACAGACTAGTCTAGTAACCAAAGTTACGTTTAAAAAAATTGTTCGAAAAACCAAAACCTTCTCAAAGACTATCTTCCTTCGCCCCGCCAGGTAGCTTAAGCGTCAGCAAGGTAGCTCAGGTAGCTTAAGCAGCTTCATGGTCAAGAGAGCAAAAACGCAAGTTGTAAACAGCCAGAATCGTGTCACAACTGGACGCTCCTCCACAAGGAACAAGTGCTTAGTCAAGGTTGCGAAGGCCACCTGCAAAATCTCTTCCAGGTTTTTGCTCCCATCACCCATGTGCACTCGAGACTCCAAATCCTGGTTGAAAATTGCTAAAACATCGTCAGGCAATACTTCTTTACCATAGAGCGACTGCAACTCATGCCGGGTCTTTGACGGCTCACCAACTTGCAGCTGCATGTTCTCCTCTAGGTAAGCAAGCAAGCTTTGGCAGAAATGCTCTGTGTATGAAGGAAGTAAATGCTTGAAGAGCCTGCTGCATGCTGCAACAATGGTATCACCATGTTGCGGGCTCTTCATGAGGAATCCAACAATGGCCACATGCACAGTCAAATTTGCTTGGTGAGCCGAGCGCACCCATGTCAGAAGCCGACGGTCCAGCGCGGGCTTCGCGCCGGAAGACATCCCATAGCCGCTTGGCTGCAGCTGCATTGCTTGCAATAGCGTCGCCGCACAACAGGTGCAACACACGCATTGGTGGTCTAGCCTCCTCCAACGCGGAAACCAGAGTAGCAAACACTTCTCTCACAACACTCAGCAGAGCCAAGGCTATGGTTCTAGCCGTTTTGTCTTGCAAGGCCTGCAGTTCTTGGTAATACTCACAAGAATAATCCTTGAAGCTGATTTGCACAATGTTATTTTGAATCTTTGAATATCTCCCCCTGTGCACCCTGTTAGGCAGCCCCTCCACGTGTGACCTCAAGCGCATCAAGGCTTCGTCATGGATGTGTGACACGAAGACAACCCGTGGCTTCTGGGACGCCACCTCACCAGAAAGCTCAGATCTAGCCTGCTGCTTTACCAGTTCTGCAAAACAGTCACGGGCAGCAGAAACTGTGGAGTGTGACACAGTCTGACTCTGCTCCACAGAACATGATTGCAGAAATTCCTCCATCTTGCGAACGGAAACGTTTGGATCACTCAACCCAGCTCTGATGAGCCAAATCTTTTCCAACCGGCCTCCAAGCTTGCTCTTCTTCTCGGCCAGCAGCTGCTTCTTCAAACAACACACCCGCCCACGCAAATATGAAGCTTTCCTCTGTAACTTTCGAACTTCAATCCGTTTATGCTTCTGTGATGTACAACCCAGATCAAAATCAGCTTCGATGCAATCCTTTGCCTTCTGTGCAGCTGAGACTGATCCTGGGAAACCACCTTCCTCAAGCGCTGCCGTCAAAAACAACTGAAGAGCTGCACAGGCGCTCCGCGCGCGTTCGACCACTGACATGAACGGAAAATGAACGGAACCTACTTTGCTTGGACCCAATCTTACAACCGGCAGACAAACAGAAAAGAGAAACATCATGTCTTAAAAAAAGCTCCCAGCATTTTACATTTAAGATGACCGGGTTTACCGCTGGGGGGGCCTGATCCTGGAATGACAAATTCAAGGCCCCCAGCCTGTGGTAGAGAAAACTGTTCTTATAAATCTTTACAGAATCAATTACTCAGCCGTATCGAGAACAGAATCGTTCGTTACAAAATCCAAGACCCTGGGCACAAATGTGCATGCATTTTAGCTTTACAAGTTCTTGCACCCCACCCTTCAAAACACTAAATCAAGACCCACAGGGTTCAGAATGCAAAAAAAGAAACTCCCTTCAATCTGCATGAATATCCTGATCTGAAACGTGTCTGATATATTCTCATGGTCTCTCATGTCAGTCCAGTTCAGTGAATGTCATTGAGATGTTTGAGTATCCAGCATCATGTACAAAATCGAGACACCTTTCCTCTGTCTGCACAGAATCAAAGCATCCAGCCCAGAAAAAGGTTAAAAGCACACCACCAAAAAATCCATGATTCGCGTCCACAAAGTCATGGCACCCACTCTGAGTTCATCCAAACGCAAGACCTTTACAAATTCAAACCCCACAGACTCTGATTTTGCAAAAAACACCTTTACAAATCAGTAGCGGATTTGACACCCTAGGGTGTTTGATTCTGGAAGGGGTTTAGTAACAGGTATACATGATATAACATGTTTGTTGGCGCATGCGTGACACATCTCTTTCTTAGGCGGGGCCTGATCGTGTGTGTCGAGTGCTCAAACGTAGGCCTGCAAGTTCTGGTTTGGCTGGAGGCAACCCTCTGCCGAGGTCGCGCGCGTCGAGTTCTCAAACGTGAGGCAAAGTGAGAGTTTCGTCTGTGCTGGATGAACCCTTAAAAATCTAGCGTGTCGAGTGCTCAAACGTGAGGCGAAATGCGACTTCCGGCTGTGCTGGATGAACCGTCGGCCTGCGCAAACGTGAGGCGACATACAAATTTTGCGTAAGCGCAACAGATGCGGAGATCGTGCGCGTGGAGGGCTCATACACGTGAGGCGACGCGCGAATTTGGTTACCGAACTGCATAACTCTCGTCGAAAGTGGCGGTGGAACGCGCCAAAGCGTGTCGTCAAATGGCCATTGAAGGTGGAAAGTGTAAAAACTGATCAAACATGTGTCCTTGTCGTCGGACATGGCGCCGGAAGCTGGAAGTCAAGTGTGTCACTGCACGCCGTCAAAAGGGAAGGTGTGTGCACAACTGTCGGCAAAAGCAAAGGTGGAGGATATGTAGAGTTTGCCAAACCTATTGTGGTTGAAAACGGCGGGCGAGGTTGCCAAAGTGTGTAACTGCCGCCGAAAACGAAGGTGGAGGTGCCAAAGTGTGCGCCTGTTGCCGAGAGTGTGCCAAAGTAGTGCGGGAAGTGTGGCAAAGTGTGCCAAAGTGTGCACGGGGTTGGTAGTGCAACGGCCACTTGGTAGCACAAACGTAGAACGAGAAGCTCCTTCTGGGAGGTCTGGCCTGAGAACTGGCCGCTTGGTAGTACAGATGTAGTATAGGGAAGAAGCTTGGGAGCTCTGGCCTGGAAGCTGGCCACTTGGTAGTGCAAATGTAGTGCGGGAAGCAGCTTCTGGGAGCTGTGGCGGCAGAACTGGCGACTTGGTAATGCAAATGCGTGGGGGAATTCTACCACCTGTGGCTTCAGAAGTCGTGACTTTGTACTGCAAATACAGTGCGGGGTGTGTCCAAATTACGTCTGCGATATCGCTGTGCTATGCGGGTTTTGCGCGGCCACGTGCGGAAGGAAAACCTGCTGGTGTAAATTCGGCATGTCGCTGGGCAGCAAGATTGACGGCGCCCACGGTGTTTCATGTTATATGTTCGATCATTTTTGTATCTGGCGTGTTGCACGCTTTGTGGCCAAATTGTGTCTGTGATGTTGATGTCGCTGTGGCATGCGGTTTTGCGCGCAGCCACGTGAATATGCCTGAGTCCGTGCCATTTTTTCTAGGGCTTCCGGAGGGTTTGCCCGAAAGAAACGCTGAAAGCATTCGCAGCATCTACAAGAGAAAAGGTTGCATGACAGAGGCATTTACCTCACGGGGTGAAAGAGGGAAAAGTTGGTACCAAGCGGTCTGGCCCCTCAGAAGGCGTTCATGGCAACATTGTTCATGAGTATGTAGGAGGTTCCAGATTTCAGGCTGGCTGATGGCTAGCTGTTGAACAAAAGGTTGGTGCAGGATGCGAAGATGTCGTTCCAAGCAAGACGGTATCTGCTGAGTGTGGATGGTCAATGTGGATGGACAATCTCGATGGACCTTCCACTGTGTCCAGCCATGTCAAGAGTAAGGTTGTGCCATGGATGCTGAGAACGGCTTTGCGTAGCTAGTTTGTTTGCTGTCGTAGCAATGCACCTTTGGATTCCCAAGGGTTCTGAGACAGCAGCTCAGCCTTGGTCGTCTTCATGGGTTGAGCCATCCATGTGAGGAAAGTTGCGCCCAGGAGTTTCCACGCATCTCGGTCGTGCGCCACGTACAAGTAGTCATGTTCGATTTCCTTCTCGGCCCAAAACTTGCGCAGCAAGGAATGAATTGCGTGCCAGGGCCCGGGGCGTGCCAAGCCTCCTGCATGTCTGTCTGCTATATGAGTGAGCATGACCCTGGCTGGGTGGTGACTGTAGAAGTCTTGTCTGCAAATGTGCCCAAGGAAGGACCAGAACCTTCGTAGATATTGGGTAAGTCATGTGTGTTTGGGTTGCTTGGGACAGCCACTCTCGTACTACATGCCTGCGTATTCGCTGCAATTGGTATGCTTCTTTCTCTGAGGTGTTGGGAATGTACAGGCGGAGGCTTTCAACCATCATGGTTGTGTGGATGACTTGCAGCCTGTGGAGGGTGGATTTGTGTGGAAAAAGAATTGGCGATAGCCACAGGAAGCAAGAACCAACGCATTTGTCCAGCAAACGCTTCGTAGCTGCTGGCTGCGACCAGTGGCATTTGTTGAGGATCGGCTTCATTCGGCCCCATGCCTGATGAATGAGCCGCAGGGTGCTTTGCATAACTGTGTCGTGTCCTAAATGGTATCCCAAGGGTTTGCGAAGGTATTGGGTGTGCGTGGTCCATTGGAAGTCAGCAAGAACTCCAAGCAGGTGTTTGGGCGGCAAGTGGCTGAGTGTGTCGGCGTGGGCGACGATGCAACTTTTGTTGAAGTTGGCATTCAATCCAAGCTGGTTGAGAGCAGCAAGTAAGGATGGCAGTAAGCATGTTGCTTGGGCCCAGTTCTTGAAGGTGAGAAGTATGTCATCAACGAAAAGCAAAAGCCAAATCGGGCTGAACACAGGAGTGTGCCCGGCTGCCTCCCATTGCGCTGTGACTTTGCCCATGGTATGGTTAAGGGTCCGTGCAAACAACCCGGCTGAGTGACTGCTGCCTTGGGGAGTTCCATTGGAGATATGTATGGCCCACTCTTCCCTGCAGAAGGTGAAAAGGAAGCGTTGTTCCATCAGCAGCTTCATCAAGCGATGTGCTTCAAAGGCCGCCGGGGCAGGCATGGTGGCAAGGAAGGCAGCCACGCTAGCATGGCTGAGGTTGTCGAAAGCACATTGGATGTCCAACTTCACGAAAATGGGAGTGGCCGTGGCGACTGACTTCCACGATGGATACCATGTAGTGTGCGGCAAAAAGGGCCTCGATTGGCTGACCCTGACACTGCGCCCAGTTGTGCTGTGAGTGGTGGCCAATGGGGCTGCAGCCTTTGCATGAGGATGGCTGCGTATAGTTTTTGTACAACCTCTAGCAGGAGGATGGGTCGGATTTGTTCTGGCTTCTGTAGGTGCTGGCACTTGGGAATGAGGCACGCAATGCCAAGGTGGAGGGCTGAAGGTAGGGTGCCGGAACAAAACTGGTGTTGAGGACTGTAAGCAGGTGATCAAGGCCCTTGTTGCTTGCTGAAAGGGCTTTCAGGAATTCGTTGGACATTCCGGTTGGGCCGGAAGTCTTCCCAGGCTTGAGTTTGTTGATGCTTGCAAGGTGCTCGTCTGGTGTGATGGGTGTGGGCTGCATGTGGGACATAGACTCTCGCATGGTCGCCAGGTATGGCTCACACGCATCATCGCGAGTGGGCAGGGCTGTCTTGGCAAAGACGTTGTGGAAGTGTTGGTGGACGGCTGCGACAGCTGTTTCACGCCCCCCGCGTGCAGAGACCAGGCTGCCCCAGTCAGGTCTGCTTTTCCGGTTGTTGTGGAGGAAAGCGATGGCCGAGGCATCGCCAGTTCTGGCTTCATTGTGCAGGTCTGCGATCCACTGGGCCCGCTCTTTGCGCCTTTGAGATGATCCTCTCAACACAAAAACACCGGAACCACCATCCCCGGCACCATCGCTCTGGCCGATGGCTTGTACACAAAGAACACCTGCAAACACTCCTTTCCACAGCCCCTGCGCCCATGTGCTGGGACGACTTGCGCAGACCAGTTTGTGATCGGTGGGTAGGAGTTGGTGCAAGTCTTCGCATATGTTCGGATGGCTAAAGGGATTTGCTTCTGGGGAGGCTTTGTTCACGAAGGTTGGGTTTACCAAAAGGAAGTCGTAGGTTTTGTGTTTCCAAGTGGGCTCTGTTGGCATTAGTAGTTCGAGGTGTTCTTCCTCAATCATGCAGGCAACAGCCAGGCCTTGTGCATCCATTGCTGGGCCAGTCGGTGAAGCATTCCAGTCTGCAGCTATGATGCATGGAGTGTCCTGGACCTTGGCAAGGAAGTGCTTCATCTCTTGGATGGCTGTCTCGCAGTCAAGGGCAGGCTGATGGTGATGAGGAAGGTGGCCAGAAAAGAGCCACATTTTTGCACCACTTGTGTGCAAGATTTGTGCTCCAATGAACCGGTTCCCCTTGAGGGTGTTCAAAACGCAGTCTGCGTAGGAGCGGTCGAGGTGACTGTGAAGCTGGTTTGTGCAAAGGACCCAGTACTCCGAGAGACTGGGATGGAACTGGATCTGGTCGTCGGGTTGGAGGAAGCTATTCGGTGTCAGATTGCCTTGGGCAAGGGAGCCGACCTCCTGAAGAGCAATGGCGTTGAAGTGAATTCGCTGTTCTGACAGCACGTCAGCAATCTGAGCAAGGGACTTGCCTCGCACATTCCACGTTGCCATTTGGAAGACATGGGAATGTGAGGGTGGAGATCGCTGGTGCCGTCCCTCAGGGTCATGCACAGGGCTGGCTGTGCCGGCTAGTCACTCATCTTGTTTGCTGTCAAGTGCCTGCTTCAAAGCAGGGACTGGGAGCTGGGTGGCCATGGAGATTCGAGTCAGGTTGACGTGGAAGGTGATGGTGTATGAGAGTCTCGAGTTGGTCAGTGCTGGGTGCGAGGAGGGCAGCCGCTTGGGAGGCAGCAACTCTCGCATCATGAAGCCAAAGGATTTTCCTGTTCCAGTCCACGTCGATTTGTTCCATGGAGGATGGGGACACTATGTTGTGGAGTGTGTCCTTCACATATTTGGTTGCTCTGTTGTTGAAGCGTTTGTGTGCACTTTTGTGCTGGGTCAGCCAAGCAGTCTTGCCAGAGCTGCGAATGGTATGCTTGTCCAGGTTGTCCGCTTTAAGCTGGAGAAGTCGTCGTTTCGCGTCAGCGTCTGGCAAGGCTCGAAGTCGGACATGAGAGGTGTAAGCCCTTCGGCCATAGACAATGACCTCGAGGACATCCGTCTGAATCCCCATGGTTTGCGCCAAGGCATTGGTCTCGGATTCCACTGTCTCTCTGCGCGTGTCAGTGAGCCACCCGCCGATGACGAGATGGTTCCAGTCGACGTGGCTGGACGATGGCTGGCTTAGTGCTCGGGAAGGCAATGGTGGGGTAGATGCTGCTCTGTGGCCTCTGGGTGGTTCAGCTGGGACAGCTTCGTGATGTGTGCGCGGGGGTGCCGACGGGGCACGGGCACGTGAGAGCTGATGCATCTGGCTGAGTCAGTTCCTTCACTTCATGCTGCAGTTGAGATACATAGGAAGGCACATCTTGTGGAGCTTGTTGGCTTTGTTTGGTTTCAATCACTTGCAATCGTGCCTCGATGGAGGCGATCTGTGCTCTGTGAGCGTTCACTGTCTCAAGGACTGTTTGTTGGCTTGCTTGCGTTTGATCCATCTTTCCCACCAGTGTGTTTTCTGTCTTCCTTCGCATCCCAGCTAGGAGTTGCACCACGGCGGGGTCCAGGGTTCCCAGGTTCGCCAAAGATTGTCCCGGGCCATTAGTAGGTGAAGGTGCAGTTGAAGAAGGTGCCTCAAGGTCCTCCTCCATACAATCATCATTAACCTCTTCAATTCCTCCATCTGCCTTAAAGTTGACCTTTCTGGTTTTCCTCAGTGGGGGTGATAAGGCGGGTGCGGCGGGGAGGTCATCATTGTCGAGGTCAATGCCATTGGGGGAAGGAAAACATGTTTGTGTAAATTCGGCGTGTCGCTGGGGAGCGGGATGAATGGCGGTGTCCACGAGTCTTATCTTACTACATCCGTAGCAATGACTCTAGAAACGTGGGAGCTGCGCATATACCCAATGTATTCATACACATGTCTTACGCACACCCTCTTCTACATATCCGTTGCTTCCACGCTCCCGGGCCATCCATCATCTAGTGTGATTTTTCGTAGGCTTGGTCGAACCAAGGCTCAGAGAGGATGTCACCCCACCTGAGAGTCGGAGTCTTTTACATCTTTCACCCCGCCAGCCGTTGGGGGTGATATGTTAACAACTGGTTTGCTCATGTTTGCTCAATCCATCTCTTTCGGGACGTCCTCCCCATCGCGATCTCGATCCATACGATCACGAAAGCCGCCTCCATTGCGGTCACCTTTGCCTCCAAACATTGGTGCTTCTGATACAAGTTTTGGAGTCATCCCCCCTGCTACTGTACAGTAATTTTATTCTATTACAAAAATTGAAGGACCGGATAACCCCACATATGGTGCAGACATGTGTGTACAGCCACAACTAGCCGAAGTAAAACCCCATCGCTCTGCCGACGTCAAACCCTATAGCCAATCCACACATGGAGGTTCACAAAGCGCTGTGCCTGCCACGAAATCTGCACATGGAGGTTCACAAAGAGCTGTGCCTGCCACGAAATCTGCACATGGAGGTTCACAAAGTGCTGTGCCTGCCACGAAATCTGCGCACGGAGGTTCACAAAGTGCTGCGCCTGACACGAAATCTGCATATGGAGGTTCACAAAGTAATGCGCCTGCCACGAAATCTGCATATGGAGGTTCACAAAGTGCTGTGCCTGCCACGAAATCTGCACGTCAAGAAACAAGTGAAAACTCTAATCACAATGGAGGAACGGACCGGCGACCACCGCCGACCACGCAACAGCCAGAGAGCATGGAAGTTCACCCTGCCACGAATTCTGCACATGGAAATTCACAAAGCGCTGTGCCTGCCACGAAATCTGCACATGGAGGTTCACAAAGTGCTGTGCCAGCCACGAAATCTGCACATGGAGCTTCACAAAGTGCTGCGCCTGCCGCGAAATCTGCACGTCAAGAAACAAGTGAAAACTCTCATCACAATGGACGAACGGACCGGCGACCACCGCCGACCACCGCCGACCACGCAACAGCCAAAGCCTCTAACGGAGCATGGAGGTTCACACAGCGCTGTACCTGCCACG
>CAXAMN010008569.1:179943-198645 GCA_963970005.1 Durusdinium trenchii
TTTGCCTTGGGAGGCACTTGCTCCGCCTGTTTCACCAGTGCTTTGGCCGGTGCTTGCGCTGCTGGTTTTGCCATTACCTTCGCAGGCGCTGAGTCCACATGTTGAGCCTTTGCCTTGGCAGGTGCTGTATCTAGTTGTTTTGCTAAAGCTTTGGCAGGTGCTTGCTTTGTTGGTGGCTCTTGTGGTGTCTTAACTTTCGGGGGTGATGTGGTGGCTGGTGGAGGTTCAGCTGAGGACTGCGCCTTTGGCGGGATGGCCTGCTTCACTTTTGGAGCCTTCGCGGCTGCTTTGGCTCCTGGAGTCGGCTGACCAGACTGGGACAGCCCCGGTGTCGCAGGCGCACTCGGATCAGTCGCTTTGGGTTTTGGTGTCGCTGGGGCGTTCGTCTTGGCTTGCGAAGGCTTCACTGGCGTCCCTTGAGGAACTGCGTCTCCTTGCATGCCAAGTATCAAACTCTGTGAAGCCGAGCACCACGCAGCTCCCCTCGATCTTCGAGATCGGCATCTTTGAGGTGGGCATCCATCCCGAGATCATTTGAAAACATCCTTTCGCAACTACATAGAAATATATATATATATTGTGTAAAACACACCATTTTGATCCATTTTGTGTATACACGTCTATCATCCTAGTGTGAAGGATGCAGCTCCTCCTGTCTGTTGCAACTTTGATCTATTTTGCAATGTTCCTGTACAAATAAATTTGCAAATACTGAAGCAGCAGCTGTGAGTGGACCGTCGGTGGCCAGAAGCGCGTAGCCCAACGTTTGTTCATGCCTTTGCCATGAGTTCTTGCATAACGATGGTAAGACTCTATAGCGCCAGTAAAAGCAATGGAGCAATGACGGTAGCAAGTTTAGAGTAAACATTAGTGCTTTTGTTCAATCTTGAAGCAACATGTCCAGCACCTCTCTGCGTAGGGTGGGTGCGGCATGATCAGCCAAGGCCCATGGAGACTGTGCACGTGCCTTCTTTCAATCCAATTCAGTCCTGTAACTTGCCTGCGAGTCTGAAAATTGCTGTTCATAAGATTGACAGAGATAGAGAGAGAGAGAGTTGAAAGGAAAGTAAAGGAAGCAATGACAGTAGAGTAAAGAAGTCCTTGCACCCCTTCAAGGCCCAATTCACCTATCACCTTTTGTTGGTGTCGACTGGCACCCATACAATATGATACATCTATCCTTCGTGCTTGTCAAGGTGTGTCTCGAGAGCGTCCACTGATGGCAATGAGAAAGCACTCCAGCCCTGTTGAGCCAAAACCAGTCGTGAAGATTGCAGAACAAAGTCCTCACAGCCATAAAACAAAGAATCCGAATCCGAATCCTTTTGTCATGAAATATCAGGTCTGTCTGTCTCCACTTCAATCTATGTGACCAACTTTTGCTCGCGAATAGGCTGGACTCAGCCAAAGGCATGAGCTATGCTCAAACCTCATCTGCCCGGCTGCCAGGCATCTGTGTCCCTACAGCCAGGTCGGCACCAGCAGCTTGACCACCGCCATTCGGCCGTGGACGAGCTGCCACGGCGCGGGAGGACAAGATAGTCGTGAAATCATGAACACGGCTCTTTTTCATTTATATATAGAATATAGATACGACACGTCACATTCAGTCACATCCATCTCAAAATATGTCAAAATCTTCAAGCCGGGCATTTAACATGAACTCGGATCCTGCCTCCCCTTGCGAAAAGCGCCTACGTGCTTGAGCTGCTGACAGCTCAGCCTCCACACCTTCAGGTGTGTGGCGTAAACTTTTAGACACCCCGGAGCGTCGCGCACTCGTGGCACAACCGATGGTATCTATTCCGACTTGTCAGAGTCATGGCGCTTCCAAAGGGAAGTAGGATCCAATACAATGGAAGAACAAGCCTGCCTTCAGGGTCGTTCCTGATCTCTCGATAATACGTTTAAGGTCGAGTCTTGAAGTGCTGGAGGGTTTGGTTGCTTTTGTGCATATGATTTCTTCGTGGATCTTCTAAGGTTTGGACATGTGAGAGTGCGAAATTGGAGGAAAAGAATGCATGCCGGCCGTGAGCCACACTCTGTCTTCATTTCTGGGCGCATCTTCCTCTCTCACCCCAATGTAATTCATGGAGACACATCCAGTTGGTCATGTCGCCTTTCTTGAATTGGGGAGCTCCCTGAGCCATGACAGAAACAAGCCGGATGGACGGTTTCAGGCCTGAGGCGCTTCCAGCGACCCCGGCGTCCGTCCTGAAAAATGAAATTGCCGTGGATTCGGGCATATACGTTCAGCATCGTTCAGCTTTCTTCTGCCGCATGCAGGTGAAAACCAGGAACTGATGCGCACCGGATCCACATGGACATGCAAAGGTTGCCAGCTCAACCGGCCACTTTCACACTGCGTCGTGACTAAAGTCACCGACCATTCTCAGTGTGCCAGGATCAAACATCCTGATCTTCCAGCAGCGTCCCCTGCAGCGGATCTGCTGCGGACCTCCTGTGGAGCCAAAGAGAGCCGAGTTCGATCCTTCATCCTTCCACCTTCGAGCCTTCCAACCCCACTTGAACGACATGTGACTGGTGGAAATGCTCTAGCATGCTGTATAGTCAGGCAAAAAAGAAGCAAGGATAAGAAGGATAAGGGTATTGATCTTGTACGCGGAAGCTTGGCCAAAAGATGCCACAAAATCGGCCCTTCAGACTGATCGCCTCATTGTGCCTCGTCTATTTGCCTGATCGCGGAGATGACTTCCAGTCTTGCTCCTGCAGGGCACGGTGCTGATGATCTTCCGAGGTACAGGGGCTATGAACAGCACAGGGTCCCTCTCCAAAAAGATCTAAGTTTGGGGATGAGTGTGAGTGATCCATCCAAAGCAGTTGCATCACTTTGGCAAGTCTACACAGGACCGGCAAATAGTCAGAGATCGGTCAGCAGGAGGTGGTGAGGAAATCAGCAATGTGAACGTGTGGTGTACCCTGCAGCTGTGTGCCCTGCCCAGTCTTGGCTCCTGCTGCGAAGACATGAGTAAACGCCCGGCCGATGGCAAAGGAGGCCCTCTTGGCCTGGGTCATCACAACTAACTGGACTAACGCATCCAACGAAAGTGCTTGGTATGGTTCACCACGAAGCAGCTAAGCAACAACCAAGAAAATGCGATCTTCAAATGAAGGAGAACAACAGCTAAGTGGCTAAGTGGCTTCAAAAATCGTCAAACCGTCACGTATCTTCAAATGCTAACCATCGGATACAAGTCCCGCCTGACAAGGGGATCCAATCGGCGAGGGGTGTGTCCTGCCGGTGGAACGCATCTGTTCTCATCATGAGCCTTATCTGATACAAAGCGCTGAAGACAGTTCTACTAAAGTGTTAGTCACTTTAGTCCTCTTTTGCTGTTGCTCATCTCAACCACAATTTGAAATCAAATGCGGCTCAAATGTTGCGTTTTTTTACGCTGCCGCTGCCGCTTGGCAAATAACACCGACACTGAACTCCTGGCGAATGAGAGCTTGCAGAAGATGCTGGACTTGCAGACCTTAGCGGCCCAATGGCGCCCAAGGGCTCTGAAATGCGTCCCTTCCCAGTCTAATCATAACAGAATATAAATGTATTTGACAGGTGATTTTTGTCAGGATCCTGCCACTAGAAGCCATCCTTTGTGGGCCAAGCACTCACTTGCGCACCCCCAAATAACCTCACTTGCGCACTTAGCACTCACTTGCACACTTTCAGGGGGAAAGTGAAGGTGAAAGGACATTCAACCACCAACAATCTATTGGGTGGGGGGGTAGGAGAAAATGAAAAGATACTCAACCACCAAACAATGTAAGTTCTTGCACCTGACATGTAATTAGGTGAGGTTACTGAACACAACTGCTCATTAAAATTACATATCTTGTTGGGGTGAAGTGGGTGGGTGGGGGGGGGGGGGGGGGGGTGGGGGGGTTAATAACGTCTTTGTTGACATTCTTCCACGTGATGATCTTTATTGAATATGTGCTTCCAAAGAACCATGTGATACAGATGTTCTGTGTCTGATCTAGTTAGTTAGTTAGTTTGTTTGTTAAATAGATAGCTAGTTAACTAGTTAGCTAGCAAGCTAGCTAGTTAGTGAGTACTATGATGTTGTAGTAGTAGTAGTAGTAGTAGTAATGGTAGTGGTAAAGGTAGTAGTAGTAGTAGTCGTCGTCGTCGTCGTCGTCGTCGTCGTGGTAGTACTATTCGTCTGCGTCTTCGCGGTCGTCGTCGTCGTCGTGGTCTTCGTCGCAGTAGTATGATGTAGTAGTAGCAGTAGTAGCAGTAGTAGTAGGAGTAGTACTTGTAGTAGTGGTAGTTGTGGTAGTATAGTGGTAGTGGTAGTGGTAGTGGTAGTGGTAGTGGTAGTAGTAGTAGTAGTAGGAGTAGTAGTAGTAGTAGCAGTAGTAAGGAGTAGTAGTAGTAGTAGTAGTACTAGTAGAAAAAATGCACAAGCGAGGTAAATTTGCAAGTGCACAAGCGAGGTAAATTTCAAGTGCACAAGCGAGTGCTCGCCCTCCTTTGTGGAGGCTGAAGAGCCATCTGATTTATATAACTACAGTAACCCCTTATAATGTTCAAAAACGATGAGCATTGCTTATAACAAGAAGCTACTAGGTTGGGGGCCATCGTTATTAGGTTGGAGGCCATCACTACTAGTAACAAGAAGCTACTAGTAACAAGTGCATCGCTACAATGACCACCCCGAACTTGCTTCGACTTCCTGTGGCCACGGCCGCGAGACATCTGCGGAGGGTGGTGGCACCAAGAGGCTGCCATCTCCGGGCCCTGCCAGAAGACTCGTGGACAAAGCGGAGAAGGTGGATGACTCAACAGACTACAGACCCAATGGATTCCAATGGCTTTGACATCTGACATGAGCCCATGAGCTAAGAAATGAATTGAAAGTGGTGAAAATAGCTTTCAGCAACATTAGTGCAACATGAGTGCTCAAGCTGGTAAAGATTGGCCCGATTTAATAAGATGGACTCAAAGCAAAAATAAATGACGGGCCAATAGAAACTTGGCTCGTTTGCTAATTACGATGGCAGCTGCACAGCAGCAAATTTGTTGTCTGGTACTTTGACATACTTTGACTTCTCGGCGCTGCGAAGTAGAGAGACCAACAAACACACTGGACACCGTCTGACCGGCCTCCACGTTTACCCACTGGCTCCGAGGATAAAATGGCGGAGTTCTGCATTGCCAGTTGGGATCGACGCAACATGTTTGCACTATCAGCTTTCAGCTCGCTGGGCTGTTTTGGTCTCACCCCCAATGACTCCCAGGAGTGTTCTGTTGATTAATCAGCAACAAATTCAACTCTGAGCAATCAAGCAACCTCTATATTATATATAAATATATGCAACTATAGGTGCTGTATGCACATGTCTGCATACATATACATTGCTATTATTTGCTATTCAATATACATATTTTAGATTTCTCGTGTATTCACCTGGACACTCAACCCCCCCCAAGCCAGCTTGGATGCCTTTGGTGCCATAAGGTACAAGGTCAAACGTTTTCTGTAGCTGCTAGCCATTCGCAGTGACCAAACCCCTCCTTGGACTCTGAGCGCAAGGGCTGGCTACCTGGAGGAACGTGAGGACACAGAACGAGGAGGCGTCGCTTGAATAATTTGAAACTTGCTGTGTCTGCGGGGCCGCATTCCATGTCCCCCTAAAAACATGCGCCCCGAGCACGTATGGAAGAAAATGAAGCGCCCGAGGGAGCAGGAACGGGCAGCGTTAACAGAAGCTTGTATAGTCGGCATAGTTGAAATCTTGGGATGCAAGCCTTTGCCTTTCTGAATCTTTCCGGTCATTTTCGCATGGCTTTGTGACACCGACCAACAAAATCGAAACCCCTCGCCAACCGAGGTGCCGGTGCCAGTCATCTCGTTTGGGGTCTGCTCCAGGCGGTCGAGGTCATCCGACTGCGAAATGCAAAAAACATCAATTAACAATTGTTGAGATCACTTGATGAGCTGTGGTCAAATCATCAAACCACTCATGATTTGTGTACATTTGTGTAGGACAAAAAGCCTTCTTGTTTCGATTTGCAAGTGACTCATGAAGGCCCCCCTAGACTCACGCTCAGCTGTGAAGCATTGAAGGGAAAAGTGGAGGGCAGGTCTGGCTGAAAGTGACTCAGTCGAGGCCAACACTTTGAGACTCAAAGTGGCAACAAAGCCTCAATGATATGTCCTGTTCCCTTTAAAGGCTTTTTGAGGTCTTAAGGAGTTTAGAATCGAAGAAGAGGAAGTGTTTATGGAGATGCCCAACCTGAGGAGTGACCTGCTCCGGACGAGATCTGCCACGTGGGAGGTCCTGCATAGTCGAAGCGGCATGCTACACCAAGCAGCAGGTACGGCTACACACAGGCACCCAGTCAATACAACAGAATACAATAGAATCCTACGAGTACCAGGGAATGTAATGGACTGTGAACACACATTATTACATTATAACTTATTATGAAGATGGATGAAAATGATGAACATCGCCATTGATGGGATCTTTTCTTCAAGTCGCTGAGTCACAACGGGTAGACCCAGAGTTATGAGCTGAGAGGACCAAGGAAACTCGTCCGCAATTAACTTTTCTCATTTTTCCTCCAGCTACGGGCCGAGTGTTGAGTACTGATCACTTGACAGTAAGATTTGACCCAAGCACTCACAACTGTGAGACAAAAGCCAGCATCAGAAGCTTCACGGTCCATCTCCAGGCCTGACAAGTGCTTCCGTCGCCCTTCAGCTGGCGTTTGACATTGTGACGGCTCAAGCCAAATAAAGGCTTCTCTTGCTGGAGCAGCTGGGAAATGTGGCCACATAGATGTACTGTATCCCCAGGGCAACCTTCTCGGCGCTGCATGTCAAGCAATCCGGCGCTGTAAGTATGGCAAAAAGGAGACGCCCACCTTCAATCTAGCCTCAACACCGAGACAGCAATCTTCCAGCCAACTCCCGCCTGCGCCTCCTGTAGTGGCTCAACCACCAGACTCAGACCCATCTCCATTTGCCAGGGGGTGTTGTCCCTCTTCGGTGTCCTCATCGTGAAAGATCAGCTGCTGAATTTCCCGGCGCAAGGCTGCGAAATATCGGCTCCAAAAGCCGTTTTCGGTCAACCTCAGGGTGCTTCTGTCTCTCTCCTCCTTGTTTTCCACGTTTTGCCGGGGTTCCATTTGGTGGAGGTGGGTCCCCTAAGTTGAGAAACAAAATATGGAAAAGGCCAACGCCTTCGTGGTACCAGCTCAAACCGGACCCTCCGGAGCTCTGAGTTCCATTCGAGCAAAGCACCCGCCCACTCAGCGAAGTTGGTGCTGTCATCCATGGTGAAGCCTGGTCGACTTGTGCTGCTCAATACGACCGTTAGGACCGTTAGTGCTTTTATACAATTTCGCCACACAATATGTGTGGCCTGTGTCTTTACCTTTCAAAGGTGATATTGGAATCTTAGAGACATAGACTCTACCATGGGACCATGATAGCCATTCAGAAGCTTATCGAATTGAGGTTTACTGTACTATATGTTACAAGGCAGGAAGGCTTCGGAAGCGAAGCTGACCTGAATTGGGCGGCAAACTGCTTGGACAAAGTCGGAGAAAGCTGTCGGTGTCTCTGGTCAATGCACGTGCTGCCTCTTGTGCACCGGCCAAGTCATAGTGAAAAATGCGGTTGTTGCTTGCATCTTCTGCACTCCACTGGATCAAATGAAACCAGGGAAAAACATCATCCTGAAGTTCCTCCTCGCGGGCCTGAGTTCCGCCCATGGCGGCGTCTTCTCGGCTTCTAGACTTTGAGCCAGCTGTTTGTTGCACGAAGCGGATATTATCGAAACACAAAGGAAAATCAATGTAGACTATGTTATGATTGTCATGTGACAAATATACATGCGTGGGTATAGCGAGCAAAAAGCCTTCAGTAGTCGATAGGGCACCCAATGCCGGCATCTGTGCAATTCAGCGATCCTCGAAAGGTGCCCCATCGTCACTTCCACGAGGTGATGGCTGACCCGGAATTTGGGAGGAATCCATGCTGACCGCACCTGTCCACAAGCTTCTGCCATGAAAAACAAGCCTGGAATATTGCCACCAATGATGGCACGTCTAAACTCTCCATGTCAGCTTCATCTTCAAGCCTGCTTCATCGCGGCTTTCACTGCGTCGCCTGGTGGACAGCCGCGTACATCTTAGAAACGCCATCAAACTTTCACTCAGTTTAAACGTCTCACAACCCTCACATCGTCTGTGTCGCCAAATGGACTTGCTTTGAGCATATATAGACCGTGTTCTCAGGGAGTTTCCCCATGTCGCCTTCGAGGTCGGCTGGAGGATCGCCCCAGCTTCTCACCCTCCTCTCCCACTGGCTCTGCCCGGTCTCGATTCCGGTTCTCTGCATTGGCCAGCCTGAGCCAAGGAGCGACAGAGGAGATTTATGTTTATGTATATTTACATATATATATATATATTTATAAGTGTATATATATATATATGTGTATGCATACCCCCAAACAAAACAGATACAATGTGCATAAAACACCGCAAATACAAATAAACACTAAAAAAGGTAGACATTTGGGGGGGTACCATATGTATATATATATCATTAGTATATTTAAGGGCATAACTACTAGTAGCACGAAGCTACTAGTAACAAGTGCATCGCTACTAGTAACACGGGCATTACTACTAGTAGCAATGTTGAACAAAGATATAACATATATAACATCATATAACGTTGAGATCAAACTCCCAAGAGCAGGAACACAAAATCCTGATTCGGCAGCCGACCTTCCAGCAGGCAGCCCAGTCTTGGAGTTCTTCCTCGCGGAGGGGCACTCATCAAGCGGGTCAAATTCATTCCTTCCCGAGAATCTCAATGAGATGCAAATGGAATACTGGAAGCCAAGCTTTGCGTGAACCACACAATTTCTACTGGACCGATCGCACTGATTGGAAACAATTTATATACTATTTACTGTAAGAATCCTATCACATCATCATCATCATCATCATCATCATCATCATCATCATCAATCATCTGGGTTATTTTTGTTTGATCTTCCTCCCACATGTCAAGTCAGGGGTTGTTTGTGGCTTGTATCTCCTGCCATCGTCGCGCTTCTCTGCCTCGTCCCGAGGGGCACAAGAAGGCGAAGTCGCTGAATCTGAAGTTCATCTTTTGATTCCCAGCCTCTGGCCCACCTTTGCTCTCAAACCTGTCACACAACTAAAGTCAAGAGTTTACTGTTGAGATGAAGCAAGCGGTGGAGCAAACATTGAGAGTATTTGTCCGCAATGAATCATAATGAGATTGCTGGGGCCAAGACGGTGAGCTTTGAACACTTACGGACTCCGTCTCTACCTTCACCTGAACACAGGTCAGAAGGTGGAGGAAAAGCGTCCAAAAAAACACAGCAACACACAGCAAACAGGACATGCATCCTGACCCCTCGCCTCGTCACGCTTGACTTCCCAGCTTGGTGGAGCAGGAGGGGACTCGACCTGTTTCTTCTGTGCCGCGTTGGCCAAATCGGCCTCCAACCTTGGCATGGCCAGATTTGTCGGCTCGCTGCTTGGGGATAGGCCACGCGTCGATGTTCTGCTTCATTGTTAATCTTCCGCGAAACGGAACACTCATTGACAAAATGGTGATGGTGGGATATGGTATGCTATGCTGCATATGCCTTCAAATTATGGAAAAAAACAACTGGAGGGGGAAGACATCCGGCACCACTTGGGATACAGAACATATCAGAACATGAGGGTAAGTCGGTAAGTCTACCGGGCTTGCTGTGTTTGAACCGAAAGGGTCCTTTTGGGGTCTGCTGTGTACAGTACAGCCAAGTCACAGCTGCGGTGGTGGCAGTGGTGGCACTGGCGCCCGCGGCTGTGCAGATGTGGCCGGCGCTTCCGGCACCACTGGGCGGCCTTTGCCTGGGCCATCGCTATAGTTTCCAGCTGGACGGGGGAGGACCTGTAAGTGCACTTAACATCTGTTGGCTGTCAGTTTGGGTGTCCATGACTCTGAATCGCAGGGATCCCTGAGTTTCTAAACATCCTCGCCACGTCGCCAAGCTTGGGTTGCATGGAACAAATTCACACTAAGGCCCCTGACTGACAGACCGCGACCTACGTTGCTCACGTTGCTTGTCCTTCTCAATGAAATCCCTTCGCCACTGGTTCATGATCTCAGAAACCTGACAAAGCACGGCTTCAAGAAACACTGCTTGGCAACTTGGCAGTTTTGTTGGCCAGGGCTTGCAACATGCCTTTTCTTTGTCAAAGCGGAGTATGGTTCTCCAAAGGCATGTCGGGAGCCTGCTCATCCAGGTTCTCAGTTTGCCGTGTCTTTGAGGACGGCGTATCTCCAGAGGAGACCTGGAACGACTTTTTGGGGGGGTAGGCCGCTAGGAGGTAATAGCTAGGTGGCTAGTAGAAAAGGTAGCTAGTAGCTTAAGTAGCCGCTACTTAGGACGCAGGATAGCTCACGCTTCTTCAAGAGAAGCGCTCGCACTATTAATAATGATTTGGTTTCTAGATGTTTAGGGAAACTTAACATTGGACCGGTGGATCATTGCGCTCGTCTCTCCGTAATCCACCTTTCGACTCCAACCCTGACCCTTGACATCCCTTGACTGCATGATTGATTTCGTCAATCCATAGGCCTCACTCGTTCCCAGGCTTAACTTCTTGGATTGACATTGACCATCGCTTTTGATCTGAAAAGCATTGGAGCCCGCAATACGGGGTTGCAGTTCCCCAGCCTTGAGCAAGTCTTCAAGCCTTGGCACTCTTACACTTGACAGCTCGAAAACTGCTCAACCACCACACCCTTGAAACATCTTGAAACCGCTCGGAGGCATCCTGCATTCGTTCAGCCAAGGCGCAGCTTCTGGATCGCAGGATTGGAATGCCAGGCCTTGGCACGTGGCGAGTTGCACTCGAGACACCAACCTTTTGGCCGAGGGTGTGGCCATTCCGCCGAGCCGGAAGACGGTTTGGCATCCAGCATCGCGTTTCGCGGGCTGACCCTGGAGATGCTACAAGATGCCGCAGCCGACATAGTGCAATGCTGCAGTGAATGTTTTGAACTTGACCGGCCTTGTCATCCTCTGACTTCTCTTCAGTCTTCTGGGATGCAGAAATGTTACGCAACTGCTTGGATGCCTGCAAAGTGGCCGAACTCCAAGCTACAGTAAATTGTTGCTACATGTTGCTACTGCTATTGCTTCTCCATCCCTGAAGCATGGCTTTGCACATACGAACAGTATGAAGAAAAAAACGAGTGTGGCGTGACTTTCAACTGCTCAGTGCAGCGCCTCCACGTGCATCTGCTTCAACGACTGCACGGCAGTGGTCGAGTTGGTGGATCCTTGGGGGTGCGCTGAACTGCCTCCTTTCTCGACAAGCGCAAGAACTTGCAAGACTCTGGGGCACAGCACCCTTGTTCTTGAAGGACTCCAAAAGACCTTCAGGGATCTTCAGGGTAAATACCAGGATCAAAAAGAAACATGCACAAGAAGAAACATAAATCTCCGCTTAGACAACTTAGCGAAGGGTGCCTGACGCTTCTTCCAGAACATCCCAAGTTTGAACCTGAGCAGCCGCCTGTCAGCTGCACATGGCTGGTACCCTGAGGTACCCTCACCCAGCAGACTCCCTGGATCAATTCTACTATTAGTCCGCTATACTTGCACATACATGGCTGAAACTAATCCAAGCGGTGGTTCGGGGTTGATTTATAGCAACAAATTGCAGTAATCCAGGAAGCTGGAGGAAGGCTAAACATTAATCCAGGTGCCAAATCGAATGCGTCGCGCATGATCATCACAAACACCCTACGCAATCTGTGTCATGCCTGTCCTCTGTATATAATATATTCCATACGGCTTCACAAGTCATCACAAATATTCACTGTGACAACATCTGCCATCACTTGCCACATCTTTCCATATCTTCGACATCCTTCTTTGAGGTGGGGGAGGCTCTGAAATTAATCCAACCATGTTGTCCACATTTCTTTAAACACGAGCCGTAAAGGTTCTCTAGTTACTCGTTCTATATATGTTATGCTAAACATTGCTAAACCTATCTAGGCTTCTCGTTGACAATTAATTAGTCTCAAATACATAAATGAAACGAAGTAATCCACGATGCCACCCCAGTAATTTGCCTAGGCTCCCCCCATAGCTGTACCATGTCGCCACATCCGAAAGAAACACATCAAAACAGTGGCAACCATGGCCTCAGTGCGTCGTGACCGGTGTGAGGCATTGCTCTTCACGGTGCCCGGATCCTTCGTGGGTAGGCCGTCGACGGGACACACGACCAAGCCTTGCAAGCTGATTCCAAACCAAATTTGGAGTTTAAACTCTAAACAGAAACGACATAGTCAAACATTCTCATCATCAGTTTCCATGTTTTTCTTGAAGAAGTTCGATCATGCTTTTTCCCAAAAGAACATCATGATGATCAGCACATGCCTTTATGACACACGTCCATTTGCGCCCACAGTTTGTCGGCCTGTTGGGCTTCCACCAGCTCCTCAAGCGGCCCACGGTCAGCATTCAAAGCCTTCTCAACGGCTTTCAAGCAACTTGCGGCGCCTGAGCACTCTGCTGCCGATGCTGGCAGCATATGCAATATATATATATATATTACCTCCCCCCCCAAACCTACCTTTTTGAGCTTGCCAGGCATATTGTGAAGATGTGTACAGTTGTGGGTGAAGACCAGTTATTGTAATATCTTCTTGATTGATTGTTTGGCTCTACAACTGTCGCAGGTTGTAAACCCTTCAGTAAATCTCTCTAATGTGTTGTTATTCTGACGTCCTTTGCAATACTGTTTGGTAGTATCCATTACCTAGTATTCATAGCTGCAAGATGAAGGGGTCTTAATGAGGGGGTGTGACTGTTTTACGCTTCTTTTTGATGATTTCGACAGCACTCACTGGGAGTCACTGGTCACTGGCCGGCCGCCCCGGTTGCACTGGGTTCCCCAAAGCATTAAAAAAGCATTAAAAAGTGTAAAAAAAGTGACACTGTCTGGGAAGCTATGGGAATAATATTGGCGCCTTACTCCACCTTTTTTGCCCCTATCAAACGCTCTAGCGCGCGTGCTCCGACGCTCCGACGAAGCGCACCCATTCGCACGACAGTTGAATTCAAATTAGAGTTTAGTCTAAAACACATTACAAAGCATAGAATAGTGATAATTAAACAAGTATTTAACAAATATATACATATATATAATATATTATTATAGAATATAAAAGAGCACAAAATAGTATTAAATATAATGAAATAAGACAAACGAGTATGAAAGAATATATGATATATATAAGTGACACATAGTTTATTTTATAGTTTCCTGATTTCATTAGATATATGTTTACAGGGTCTTATTTAGAAAGGCAATGTTATAAGTTATATATAACCACTGATGTCAGTTGTATATGAAAAAACTTCTCAACGATTTATGTAGATGAACCGTTCTTAAGATACATGTCATATTTCATGTAATATATGTTGGTTCTATCATGTTCTTTATTTCAAGCTTCGGGTTTCAGATGGTTTCAGGAAACTGTCCAATTTTGCAAGGTTTCTATGATTCAAGATTCTGGGAAGAAGTTCTTGAATCCAAGCCCTGACTGACATCCAGAACCCCAACATTCGAGGGGTTGGACTCAATTTTCCCCAGAATCCAAAATTCAGAAACATTTGCAAAATTTTGGGATGTGCTTGCACACCTTTTGGGCTTCGACACGTGTGTATGCAATATGTGCAGTATGCATATCTACATAATCCCCCGCACTCCCTCAAAGGCCTCAAAAAATGACCTCGACATGCAAACACAACCGTAAAGTGTAAAAAGGTAGGTCTTGGGGGGTACTAACTAACTACAGTAAATAAATATATATTGTATAACCCATGTATTTGATGACCTCCGGGAAGGTAGTACGACGGTTTCCACAACTCGACACGCGCGAGGAACACAAAAGAGTTCAACAAGTTGAGATACATCACAGTACTAGGTTGGAGGCCATCGCTGTTAGGTTGGAGGCCACCGTATTGAAGCAAATTGTCATTGGAGGTTCCGACTTAGACGGACTCATCATGTCTGGTATCTCTGAAACTCTGAGAGCTCCAGGCTCTGCTTCTGCTCCCGGACCACCTGTTCGACCACATGCCGGCCTGGACAATGGAGGTGTCATTTAACTGCTCACGTGAACTAACATAGCAAGTCGGGCTAAGCGTTTCTCCTTCAAAGCATTTGGCAAGTTGGGCTAGGGCTGGGTCTCATGGACGGGGAAGATAGTGCACAAGGTTCAACTGGCTCCGGACTCCCATGATCGTGATTGCTTACATTAGACACGAGATAGGAGCAAGCCACAAATCATCTATATACTCCTACTAGGGGCTCCTGGCCTTACTACTAGGAGCAAGGACGCTACTAGGGGCTGCTGGCATCGCTGCTAGGAGCATTCTTACTAGTAGTAGCAAGTGTGTACTAGATCTTTTCACCTTTACAATCTTGACCCGGATGTTCCACCTACATCAGCGTCTGGCTCGGCTGCCAATGATCCGCTGGCCTTGGGTCATACAGCACCTAACCGGTAGGTACAAGTCCGCCCACTCCCACCCGATCTTGCAACTAACTTTTGACGTGAAAAGGACTGAGGCTGCTGCATCCACAGCCTTTTTCGCAGCTTCCAAATCAGTGTCCAAAGCCTCATACCTCAGCCGAACTTCCAGTATGCAAAGAGGCCTGGATCATGATTGGGCTTGTGGAGGTTCACGAGAATGAGCATCTGTCGCTAAAGCCACAGTCTCTCGAAAGCAAACCCAAAACTCAAAAACCGGGGAAAATTGCTTTTCTAGCTTCAAGGAGGTGGGGAGTGTGAGTGTGATTGTTTGGGTGAGGGCATTCGACAGAGCTATCTTACATTGTCGTGATCCACTGTCTCTTGGGCTCTCTACAAGTTGCCCATCCCTCGATACTTGTCACTATCCACGACCTTCCAATTCATCTGCTCACCCTGATGCTTTCATGCCCATCTTTTAGTCCCACTGCTCTGCAAAGGTTCCACGCTTGGAAGTGCATCAAAAGCAAAGGCAAATAAATGTGCTCATACCGCACGGTTAAGTAGTCAAAAGGTCCATATGAATCTCTATATACGCTCTAGGCCTCTGGGGCGACTTTTGTCTGCACATGCACCCCTCTACACAATGCCCAGGACTTCCTGGGTGTAGCTTTACATTATGTAGGCCTTTTGCCTATTAGGGGTCAAAGCGATGTAGCAGACCTGTACAACGGGCATTCTCCGGCACAGCAGGGCAGCATTGGCGCATGAGAGTCGCGCTTCTGGCTTTTTCAAGTCACGCGGCAAGCCTGGACTCCTGAAGACTCTTTCACAGCCATCTGTGCAGTCGCTGCGCTTGTCTGTGCCGAGAAAACCCTTTAATTCAGATCGCCTCAGCCAAAGATCTAGCAAAGTAGCGCAGCGCCAAACTCCAACTTATGTCTCAAACACATGTCTGTGCTTATCACAACGCAACAAGGGCTTAGCTGCAGCTGCGTTTCCTTGCATGCACGCCGGCTGAGCATCATTGGCATTGCAGGGGTTCCTCAGGGTTTTGCAGGGAGCTGTCCCATGTGCTACTGTCACTGTTAAGAATATGATATTACAAAGCCAGGGGGCGAGACACCTCATTCCAAATCTTTCGAAGGGGCAAGGGGCTTGCGAAATGCAGTTCCGCCTGCCTTGCCTCACACCGCCGCCGAGCCGCATGCCCAAATAGGAGCAGTGGTCGCAGGTATGAAACAAACAACGCCAAAGAGGGAATTGCCCACTACATTGGTCTTTCTCTGCATCACCTCGGAACCGCCGAAGAAGGCAAAGCACGTCTGGCAGTGTTTGGGCAAGCTATCACGAGCAAGCCGTTCAAAACACCTTGATACACCGTGCATTCATCAAGTCACTGCAAATTCTCCAATGCTTCAGCTGCGTAGCATTGTACCACACCTGGCATCTGTAAGGGAAGGGAACTTGTGCGCTTGCCCCTCCAACCAGCACACTGCAGCAAGCAGGTTTTCATGTGAAATGGGCCTGCGTCCTGATCTGAAACCAAAAGGCTCTAGTGCCTCTAGTTCGAGGTTTTGACTCACAATCTTCATAACCACCTGCCTCTGGACCAGCATGACGATACCCAAATAGCCAACTGGGAGGTAAGTGAGGCACGGGGTCCATGAAATCCACGACCTGCGCCGCCGATCATTGGCGAAATCATTGTCACACGTCACCCTGCAAACAAAGCCCGGCCCTGAAGTAGGGCACATTGACCATTCTCTTCTGAAATGCTTGGACCCAGTCATCATTGCCAACACCTTGGCAAAGCCCGGGGTCCTACTTTTGACATGTGGCCTGCAAGTCAAGTATATAAGTTAAGTCACAGTCACATGCAGTCTGGAAACTGCCGTTATTCCGGTGGTCAAGCTTGCACAGTCCGATGACCCAAGTCAGTTCATTCGACCGTGTGATTGCTCAAGTGAGGTCCGCCCTGAAAACCATAAGTGGAGCCAGGTGGCGGGGCTGCCCAAAGGTGTAGACTTCCTGGCATTTAAACATTCAACAGCGCATGCTTCGCAAAGTGTGGAAATTTCCCATGGAACATGAATGACGCTCTTCAGTACACGTCCAATAAGGCCTGCACAGGATATAGGAAGGGTTGGCCAAAACGATTCTTGGGAGTTGGTTGGGCCAATCTTACCAGTCCCAAAAGTCCCAAGTGTCACCTTGATGGTGTAGTTCTTTGACAACTCGAAGGCGGCCAGCATCGCCATGGAACCGCCCAGCGAGTGGCCCGAGATGCGCAAGGGGCTCGCCTCACCTCTGGCCATGGGCGGTAGAAAGTTACCAAGCCAGCACATGGTTTGCCCCCAAAGAACTGTGAGGGGGCGGCAAATTACCTGTGAAGCCGCCCGCGCCGCAGGCGCTGGAAGATCAGCTTGATAAACAGCTTAAGGCGGGGGCGCCAGTTTTGGCTCTAGAACGCATGTGTTTGATGTTTTCAAGCACGGACGAAATATCAGCAATCCATCGGTGATGTCGGTTGTGCTGCCCGAGGGCGACTGCATTAATTATTGACATCGTGCGCGTGCTTGTCCGCGTGGCCTTCCCGAAAGTAACCACCGTATACACCAAGCCACGCTTTACACCAGCCACCGCTTGAACCGAACCACGGTTTGCACCAACCACTCTTCACACCAAACGACGATTTGCACCAACCGCCGTTTATACCAAACATATCCAAACCAAGCAACGGTTTACACCAACCACCGTTTACACCAAACCACGGCTTGCACCAACCACCGTTTACAGTATATCAAACCACGGCTTGCACCAACCACCGTTTACACCAAACCACGGTTTGCGCCAGCCACGGTTTACACCAACCACGGTTTACACCAAACCAACAGCGGCTTTGCTGCTGGTTGCTTGTTGCTGCTATTTGCTGCTGCGGCTGCTGCTGCTTGGTGGTCTGTGGCTGCTCCTGCTTTGCTGCTGCCTGCTGTTTGGTTGTTGCTGCTGCTTTGCTGCTATTGCTGCTGCTTCCCGGCTCAGAGAGCACAAGTATCCGTGCGGGCGGCTTCGACCGCGAAGCGGTGTGAATAACAATCAGAAAGGGACTTTAGGCATTTGAAGCTTTGTCATCGGGTTTGGCAATTCATAATGTTCACGCTCAACAATGATCACATTCTCAATCATTCTCAGCAATTCCGTGCCAATACCAGTGCAAACCTTAAACCCTAAGGCCTTAAACGAAAATCCCTATAGTTGATTAGTGTCTTAGTGTGGGGCGAACCATGCATCCCAGCAGTAATAGCTCGGTGAGAAACAACTTGTTGCAACTCAAAGGTGCATTCGAGATCTTTCAGAGCTTGTATCGTTTGAGCTTCCAAGCTCTTCCAGGACTTGTAGAAGCCCCGATGAATTTTGCAACCCGGGCACGAACCTTATGACAATGCTCTCAGGGCCTGATCGATGTCATGTATTGTCTTTGATGTTCATGTCAACTGGGTCTAGGTCAACACCCCGACTGAGGGACAAATGGACATGATAAATCACAGTGATCACTACTTGTGGTGGAGGTCATCTTCGGTCAAGGCCATGGAATCCCCTCCCGTGATTTGGGACCCCACCTGAAATCCTGAAAAGAACTACGACAAACCAGAAACGAACGGGTTCTCAACCCGCCAGGATGCACAGCTAGCTTTCTTGTATCAGCCAAAGTTAGTGATAGAATCAAGGAGCTGAAGGGATTGCCTTGCAGCACGTCGAAGTCCTCAGCAAGCCATCGCCCAGGTGAGGCACGTTCTTGAGCAAGCGTGGGTGCAAAAAATGACCCCCCCCCACACACACTCTGACACTTGTATTCAGTGAACTCAGTTACCACGATGGGAAGGATGGCGGTGGAACAGCATGGCGAAAAGTCCGAGAAATTGTAGGTGTTTGAACAATGGTTGTTTCTCTTGACTGCTGTGACGAAGCGGCTCAAGCTGCAGCGCTGCTGGGGAGGAAAAGGTTTAGGGGGAAGTATCGTGGAACCACCATGGAAGCAAACAAGAGAGATTGGAACAGCGTGAGCAACAGTTTCTGGCAGGTACACAGTCAGACGTCTCTGACCGCATCCCATGACATCACTAGCTTCGTTGGC